>CM042033.1:65404833-66004833 GCA_023525975.1 Smallanthus sonchifolius | reverse complement strand
AACTTCGGTGGGGGTCTTAGGGGTATTCCAATTCTTAACAGCTTCGATCTTAGCAGGGTCAACATGGATACCCTTTTCATTGACGATATGACCTAGGAATTGAACCTCTTTTAGCCAAAATTCACATTTGGAGAACTTGGCATATAGTTGCTCTTTCCTCAATAGATCCAAAACCAACCTAAGGTGTTGCTCATGATCGGCTTTAGTCTTGGAGTAGATTAAGATATCGTCAATGAAGACGATCGCAAATTTGTCAAGATAAGGTTTGCACACACGATTCATGAGGTCCATGAAAACCGCGGGTGCATTGGTTAACCCAAAAGGCATAACCATGAATTCGTAGTGACCGTATCTTGTTCGGAAGGTAGTCTTTGGAATATCTTCCAGTTGCACACGGAGTTGGTGATAACCAGATCGAAGGTCAATCTTCGAGAAACAAGTGGAACCTTGAAGTTGATCAAAGAGATCATCAATTCTAGGTAAAGGATAACGGTTCTTGATGGTAAGCTTGGTGAGTTCTCGGTAGTCAATACACATGCGGAATGATCCATCCTTCTTCCTGATGAATAAGACAGGTGCACCCCACGGTGAATGACTTGGACGGATGAAGCCCTTGTCGGAGAGCTCTTGGAGTTGGCTTGCAAGTTCTTGCATTTCAGAAGGTGCAAGACGATATGGAGCTCTAGCCACGGGGTTAGCTCCGGGCACAAGATCAATGTGAAATTCTACTTGTCGGACGGGTGGAAGGCCGGATAAGTCTTCGGGGAATACTTCGGGAAAATCCCGGATGACGGGGATGTCTTGAATACTCTTCTCTTTGACATCCTTTTGAACAACATGAGCTAAGAAGGCCACGTACTTCTTTCGTAAGTACTTTTGAGCAGTAGTGCATGACATCAGCTCGAGTCCTTTGCAAGGCTTTTCACCAAAGACTCTTAACGTTTCTCCCGACGGTAAAAGTATTCGGATGCACTTCTCAAAACAGATGACCTCGGCATGGTGATTCGACAGCCAATCCATGCCTATGATGATGTCAAAACTTCCCAGTGGCATTGGTACGAGGTTGATTGGAAATGTATGATCATTGAGTTCTAGAGAGCAGTCATGAATAATGGAGTCAATTGTAAGCGAGTCACCATTTGCTACTTCTACAGTGAAGGTTTTCTCTAATTTAGATCGTGTTTTAGCTAGTAAGGGTTCAAAGTTATGTGACACAAAACTCTTATCTGCACCGGTATCAAATAAAATGGAGGCATATTGACTATTAACAAGGAACGTACCGTTGACCACATCATTGTTGGCCTGAGCTTCATTGGCGTTTATGTTGAAAGAACGCCCACGAGCTCCGCCTTGCCTAGCATTGATAAGCTTCGGGCACTGATCGCGGAAATGATTCGGGTTGCCACATTCATAACAAGCACGCCCATTTGCAATAGCGGGGACACCTTGATTAGCCACTTGCTGGTTGGTTCGGGTTGGTGGGTTGACTTGACCTGCAAGTGCCTTGGCTCTACAAACATTGACCGTATGGTCGTATTTTCCACAATGATTACAAAGGCGACATGAGATGCTTTGGGGATGATGATAGTTGCATGTGGCACAGAGAGGGTAGATTCCAACATATGGCTTTTTGGCCGGTGCTTGAACCATAGGTGCAGCTTGGTTAACAGGAATAGCAGGAGTGACCACAGCATAGTTTCTAGTCTTCCTTTTCCTATTATTGCGGGAGGGTTCAGATGTGGCTTCTTTGATGTGGGACGGAGGAGTTATAGTGTCAGAATCCTTCTTGGTGCCCTTTTTAGCAAGAGTCCCAGCCTTCACATGATTATCGGTTAAAGTAGCGGATAAACGGATAGCATCTTCAAGTGTTGCGGGATTCCTTCCTAGGACAGTATCTTGAATTTGCCTAGGTAGTCCCCCAATATAATTTTCAATGCAGCGGGACAAAGGTGTGACCATGTGGGGCACGAGGAGACTCAACTCATGGAACCGAGTTGTATAAGCCAAATTTTCTCCACTATCTTGGGCAAGATCCCAAAACTCAGCTTCAAGTTTCTTCACTTCATTTCGAGGACAGAATTCCTCGGTCATTAGCCTTTTAACCTCATCCCAAGGTAAGGCCATTGCTACATTCAGACCTCTATTCCTTTTCTCCCTATTCCACCACGTGAGTGCCCATTTTTGTAGGACACTTGTGGCATGACGAACACGAAGGTTGTCGGGGCAGTCACTATTGAGAAAAGTATTCTCAATGCTTTCGAACCATTGAAGGAGTCCCGTAGCTCCTTCAGTACCATAAAACTTGAGGGGATTACATGATTTGAAATGCTTGAAGGTGCATTGAGATGGGTTGGCACCACCATTTCCACCATTTTCTCCATGGTTACCATTGGTGGCACCATTAGCTTGAGTGAGTTGAGTTACGAGTTGTGCAAGAATGGTAGCGATGTCGGTGTTGGTGTTGGCCACGGGAGCACGACGAGGAGGCATTCTACAGATTTTCATAAGACAAGAAAAGGTGTAAGAATTTACGGATATTGTTTGGATTTAAAAGAATAAGATAACAAATAAAATAGTAATTCATAGTTGGGATTGTACTCAAATAGTGATATAATCACTTGAATACTATGACACATTAAGGTTAATTTAAACTCATATAATTTTCAAGGAGACATGCTTTAGCCTATAAGTAAACACCCATCCCGGGAATTCCCAGGAAAGCATACGGGTCCCTCGGTTGATTGGGATTTATGCGAAATGCTTTCCTAGACAGAAAACCCAGAATACAGGTGTCACCCTTCCAGATTACACGTGTCCTCAAATAATTAACAAAGTTTAAAAACCTTAACGAGGAAATAAAGAAAATTTTATAGATTTAGTCCCATGAAGTTTCCACATGCTAAGAAGATGACGATAGAGAAGTAGGTAAGAATATTATGAGGTTTTAGGGTATAGGTAGGGATATTGTTTATTTAATTATTATTTAAGCATAGTCTAATAAGTCATGAATTTTTAACAAGCAAGGCATCAAAAATGAAATAATAACTAATCATAGAAAACATGTAACACATAGCATTTAACACATAACATGTAGCACATATCACATAATCATGAAGCATGGCATAAGTGGATGTCCTAAAGTTATAGTCTAGGTCAAGGGTGTCTAATAACCTAGTTCTCTATAACCAAGGCTCTGATACCAATCTGTCACACCCGACCGATGGCGGAATCATCGGGGCGGGACTTGTAGACTGTTCATAAGCACAAGGTTGACTAATTTGAAATATATTAATCGTCAAATTTCATTACAAACATTTAAACAAAACCAAATCCAAGACAGTAACATAATTTCAAAACATAGACTTCTTTATTAAAATTAGCTAAGTCCAAAGCCTAAATGTAGCACATCTTGATCACACTCACACATTAGTACCTGAAACATGAATAAAATAAAGTCAACTAAAAAGTTGGTGAGTATAACACAGGTTTGTATATAGGTAGCATATAGATTGTAAAACAAATCCTTACATAACATGATAAATAAGGCATTTATGGGGAGCAGCTATTGTGTAACCAAGTACAATCAAACCTTTGTAACTAGCATGTAAAATTGTGTTGTCGGTATCAATCACCCCAATCTGGGTGGGTTTGTAAGACTCAATAGATCTATCATTGAAAACCGTCGGCTTGAATAGTTAATGATTGCACATAAGTGTTCACAAAAGTTAGCACACATAGCACTCGGGCATAAAGCTCAAATTGCACACATGAATGTAATTAGGATTTGTACTTGTGTTTTTTGTGTAAATGTAAACAGTAGTTTGAGTAGTGTTCATGTTTCACCCCAAAATGTAAAAGAGTAAAAGGGGCTATGTAAACTCACTTGGTTCGAGGTGTTGCTAAACACGGAAGACTAGATTGAAATTTTGATCCTTGCAACTCACCACGTTAACTAATGTATTATGTACATTTGAATTATTAGTGGGTACAATTGTCTGTCTAAGTCTAGGGTTGAATCGGTTATGTGTGACAAGTGTTGGAGTGGTAAGTATTAGTGGTTCGTACTTGAATGAAATGTTTCATAAAAATGAGGAATTTAAATAAATAGTTTTAAAATAATTAAACTAAGTTTTAAGTTCGAAATACTAAATAGATTAAATAATTATTATTTAATAATTTAGTTATGAAATCTGTCACGTGTCTTATCTTATTTAAATAAATAATTTATTTATTTATTTATAAAGATATGTAAAAAAATGATATTTATTTATAAAGGTGCGTAAAAAGTATATTTATTTCTGTATGTTATAATAAATAACTTTTATTTATTTATTCATTTTTTTTCTTTTTTAGAAAATGAGTATTTTGATTTTTGTAAATAAAGTTAATATTTTATAAAATAAATTGTTTTTATTTAGAAATTAATTTAAATATTTAAAGTTTTGATTTTAAAAGTTTAATATGCAATTTGACATTTTAATTCAGATTAAATCGGAATTTCTATTGAAATTTAATGATTCTAATTTTATTCTGTTATAAATGTTTCAAGGTTTATAAAATATATTTTATAAATTTTTTGGAGTTTTATAAATGGCATTTAAAAATATAAACAGGCCACCCGGTTCGAACCCGGGAGGATCCTGTGTGGGTATTGCATGTATACCGCTGGACCAGGGCAGCTATTCGCGTAAAAGATACACTCAGATTTCTGATAACCCGTTACGGAGAGGTGTCCAGGTCTGGTATTCAGTGTTCGCGAAAAAGGACTGATTTAGTGGGTTTCGAACCCACGCCACCTGTTTCGGCGGCGCGGTGACTTGCCGGCCGGACCAGGTGGTTTCGCTGGATTATAAGAATACTAAAAATTTAAAACATAACTTTCGGATCGAAACCCAAATCAATACGAGAGCCAAGAACCCTAGAATTCGAATTGGTTTGATTCTGTATTTTCGGCATAAATTGATATAGGGCTATTGATCACGGTTCGATTACGATCCTAATGACCTAAGACTTACACGTTGAGATTGGGCAACAAGTGCTGACGGCTACGAGTTTGGCTCCGACTGTTCTTCGTGATTGAGAGGGCTCCAGAGGTGAAATGCAGGTTCGACAGAGGTTGGGAGGGTTTGAGAGGAGGTAAACGCGTAAGGGTGAGTGGTTTAATTCGTTCAATTTTATTCGAATTAACTAATTTAATTTCGATTTTTAACTGAAACGTTTTGCGGGCTGATTTCGCGATAATCTGATTAATTGAGGATGAATCGAGTCGTGTTAAGGTGCTGTATACATGAGAGACTGGTCTGCGTGTGAATTGTGGGATTCATTACGCGTCAATTACACAATTTGATCGGCTAATAATACGGGTTTGACTAAACTTAGTCAAATTCTTTTAAATTTGAAATGGCCGCGTATTCGGTCAGCTTGGGTTATTCTTTGGGCCGAGAATGGATCGATTCGTGATTAGGAAATCATGAGGAGTCCAATTCGAAAGAAATCCGTCGATTGGTCGAGTGAATTGTCACGGTTTTTGGCCCCTTTGACTTTTGAAAGTCAAACTGTCAAGGAAAGTCAAAATCGGAGTGTGGGGTTCCAATTTAGGGTTTAATTGATTTGGGGTTCGATCAACCGTGAAATTTCTTATTAATGGAATAAATGTATCTATGCGCATAAGTATTTGCTTGAAAATTTATGTAAATGTATACCCGTAAAAGGGTTTGCGGATGTGTGTTTGGGATTTAATACTTGGAACTTACAGCTTAAAAGAAAACCAGTGTACTAGAATTGGAAATTAAACGAGTTACATTAATTTCAAACAAGTAGAAAAATCAGAAATGTTACAAAATGTTTCTGTTGCAGGGAAAGTTTCCCTAACTCTTGAGGTTGAAGCTCTAGAATGGCTTCTAACAGTATATCCCATAGGAGATATATGTTGTCGAGAGGACAAATACCTAGAAGATAAAGATCTAGGTATAGAAGGAGTATTTCTAATCTGTTCAAATTGGATTTGGACAGTTTTTTCTTCAGATTGTATAATTTCTAAAGGGTTATTATCAACATATTGTTGAGATATTGTAGCCTTATCAAGGATCCAGTTTTCTGGAAAGTTAATTTCTTCCCATTTTATCTTTCTTCTGGTAGTTATATTAGACTTACCAAAATTAGTTTCTATTACTATTGTTTCATTTAATGGTTTATCGACCATTCTACACTTATGATTTAAAGTGTATAAAGGTTTGTAATATATTCTATAACAGATACAGATCACCTCTGAACCTGGAGCATAGTTATAACCATGAGTTTTAACATTTAAAGTTAAAGCGTCTGATATATTAACATCCGATAAAGATAATTGTAAATTTGGATAAACATTAAAATAGACTGATCCATGAGCCAGACTAGTTTTAACAATCCTTATTAGAGATTGTTTCTAGTCAAGATTTCTAGCATCTCTTAGAGCTGCTACAAAGCGTTCTGGAAGACCTTCTAAGGTCAAAGGTTTGAATGCTATTTTCACTAAACCTATATGAAGGAATTTATAATCCTTCTTAAATTTATTTAGGTCTTTATTTGACAATAATTTAATTACCATGTCTTCTTTATTTAAAAAAAATGTTTCTTCAGTTGTTTTTACAACTTGTTTCAATCCTAATTTTTCAAAAGTTCCTAATTTATAAATTAGTTTATGTTCCATCTTTGGAATAGTCCATTTATTTAATAAATCAAGATTATGAGGAATATCATATCCTCTTCAATACTGTTTTTAACAGTATCATTGCTTTTCAGAATATTCATTTTAAATGAATACAAGTAAGTGTTGATCTGCACAGTCAAACTTGAACAAACTTTTAATTTTAAGAGCATTTAGCTCTGATACCATTTTACAGAATCTTTACAAAACTTAAAATAAATAAAACATTTAAAATTTATAAGAACTTAAAAAATCATAATAGTTTTAGTATAAGATTAAAAACATTTAAAAATTTTAGACCAAAGGACATTTTACAATTACAGGGTATCATTTTAAGATGAGGTTAGTAAAGGTCAGACCATAAAAAGCCTTTCCGCCCATCCTGGCATTAGCGGCTACAAGGTCCCCAAGAATTCAACCAATACCTTATAATTCTACTATGTTCTTAACCTGTCTAAATTCTATTTGAAAACATTTTCAATTTTATACTTTTTTTTATGATGTTCAAGTTATCATGGCATATCAACACTTAACGACTTAGCCTCTGAAAGAGGCAATCATGAAATAAGAAACTAAATGAATTAAAAAATTTTACTAGAAATTTTGGGCCTTTGCACCAATCTTCTAACTTCAAACTTCAACTTTTATTTAAGAAAAGTGTGTACAAGAGAGAGAGAGAGAGAGTATTGGAGATGTTCTCCGGGGTTATTTTTACAATACGAAAGAGTCCCCTTATATAGGCGGGGAAAAGAGAAAAGATAAACATACAATGGTTACTTCATGGGTCCTACATGACAAATTTGTCAAAAAGAGAACAGTAATATAGCAATTATTTTGCTATCTTTTCTAAAAGTAAATAGTGTCTGGCCATTATTATGCCAGAATGCATGATTTTGTCGTCCACTCCACCTATTATTGGAGTCTGCTTTTGTAAGAACGTGATGTGGGGCCTATTGTGGTCCCTTGCCTTTGAGCTTCCATGAAGATTCTTCTGGGATGAAAGCTTGCTTGTATTCCGCAAAGACGTTGTTGATATAATCTTCATCTGTAGGATCAGTATCCTATCCTTCTTGAAGGATTGAGTCTAGGAACTTTTGAAAAATTAGGATTGAAACAAGTTGTAAAAACAACTAAAGAAACATTTTCTTTAAATAAAGAAGACATGGTAATTAAACTATTGTCAAATAAAGACTTAAATAAATATAAGAAGGATTATAAATTCCTTCATATAGGTTTAGTGCAAATAGCATTCAAACCTTTGACCTTAGAAGGTCTTCCAGAACGCATTGTAGCAGCTCTAAGAGATGCTAGAAATCTTGACTGGAAACAATCTCTAATAGGGATCGTTCAAACTAGTCTGGCTCATGGATCAGTCTATTTTAATGTTTATCCAAATTTACAATTATCTTTATCGGATGTTAATATATTAGACGCTTTAACTTTAAATGTTAAAACTCATGGTTATAACTATGCTCCAGGTTCAGAGGTGATCTGTATCTGTTATCGAATATATTACAAACCTTTATACACTTTAAATCCTCAGTGTAGAATGGTCGATAAACCATTAAATGAAACAATAGTAATAGAAACTAATTTTGGTAAGTCAAATATAACTACCAGAAGAAAGATAAAAAGGGAAGAAATTAACTTTCCAGAAAACTGGATCCTTGATAAGGCTACAACATCTCAACAATATGTTGATAATAACCCTATAGAAATTATATAATCTGATGAAGGAACTGTCCAAATCCATATTGAACAGATTAGAAATACTCCTTCTATACCTAGATCTTTATCTTCTAGGTATTTGTCCTCTCGACAACATATATCTCCTATGGGATATACTGTTAGAAGCCCTTCTAGAGCTTCAACCTCAAGAGTTAGGGAAACTTTCTCTACAACAGAAATATTTAATAGATTAGAGATAAATAGTCCAAGGAGTCCAAGTAGATCCGGAATTAACCGAATCAGAAGTTGAATTTGTTTAATGGATTTTAAAGAAAAAATAAATTTTAATCCACGATATCCTGTAAGAAAAGAGATCAATAAAGAATTTCAATTACCCAAATGGGAATTGTTTAGAAATTGGTTTTTTAATAATTTTAAAGAAAATGAAGTAAATTTCTTTAAAGAAGAATATTATAAAGATTTGATAAAAAAAATGAAATTATACCATTTATTCTTTGGTTTATAGAAAAATACACGGAAAGTATTATTTCCGTTATTGAAAGAAAATTTATTATTAAAGGAGAAAAATTAATTTCTAATGTTTTTCCTCCTACTCAATCTTTTAAAATTGAAAAGGATAATGAAGTAAGATATTATCAAACCTTTCAAAAATTGTTAGAAGGAGATATCTTACCTATCACGATTTCTCATATAAATGATTTAATTAAATAGCAGAATTATACAAATTTATATTTAATAATCCTAGGAGAACAAATCCAGTATTTGTCTACTAAGATGGATAGGATAATATCCTACTTAAAAGAGAAAAGTTTATCTGTCAAACCAGCTTCTTTTCAAAAAAATGGCTACTCCTAGTATACAACTTCCTCCGGAAGTCACAGATTTTAAATTAAAATCTAAGGATAGTCTTGAAACAACTTTAAATGAGACAATGAGCGCTCTAAAGAGTCTTAAGATAAGTACTCTAACAGATTTCTCTGAGGAAAATTACCAAGAGGAAATTAGGGATCAAATTTCCAAACTTTCTAAGTGGGCAGATAAGCCTACTCAGAGAAAATATTATTATCCTAGACCTACCCCACAAGATGTTTTGATATAAGAACAAGAGTATATAGTAAATAACTCTTATAGTGGCAAAATGATCTATGAATGGAACATAGATGGTCAATCAGAAGGACAAATATATAATATTGTCCATAGAATGCTTATGTATAGTATAATTTGTAAAAACAATAATAACTCAGTTAAAACCATAGCTAACATGATAGTTTCAGGTTTTACTGGCCAACTTAAAGGATGGTGAGACAATTATTTATCCCAACCAGATAAGGATAAAATCCTTAACAGCATCAAACAAGAAGAAGATGCTAGTACTAGCAATACTGAAAGTAATGCTGTACACACCCTAATAGTAAATATTATAGAACACTTTACTGGAATATGGTCTGAAGATTCTGAAAATATTAGAACTCTTCTCCAGAATTTAAGATGTAGAACTTTAACATCTTTTAGATGGTATAAGGATACCTTCTTATGTAGAGTTATGGAACTCCCCGAGGCTAATAGTTCTCATTGGAAATCAAAGTTTATAGATGGCCTTCCTCATTTATTTGCTGAGAGAATAAAAGGCAAATTAAGAGTAAATGGTGTCATAAATTATGACAGTTATACTTATGGAAAACTTATAGGCACCTGTGTTCAAGAAGGAATAAGCCTATGCAATGAAATAAAACTTAATCAACAGATTAAGAAGCATTCTTTAAATGAAAGAAAACAATTAGGATATTTCTGTGGCCAATTTGGCATAGAAAATAAACCTGATAGGTCTATAGAAACCAGGAAAGAAAATTCTTCCCCTAAGAAACATTACAAGAGGAAGAAATATAGGAAAGAAGAAAAACCTTATAAAAGGAAAAAATATAAGGAAATGAAAGAATTTCCTAATGAATTTAAAAAATTTATAAAGTGCAGAAAATGTGGCAAATTAGGCCACAAGGCAAAGACTTGTTGGGTTCGAAAGAAACTTAACAAAATTGAAGATAGAGAATTAAGAGATAAGATTAATGAAGTCTTATTACATGACAGTTTTGAAGAAACTGATTCTGAGCAATCTTCTTCTCAAGAAGAAAAACTAAATGTTTTAAAATATGAAAGTTTTGATTCCTCTGAATCAGAGGAAGATCATTGTCCAGCAAGCTGTAAAAAAGATTGCTGCAAAAACTCTTCTGAAATGCCAGAAGAAGAACTTTATCAAATTATTTCTCAATTCCAAAATATGGAAATTAATGTTTTAAGCAACGAAATTTTAGATCTTTTAAAAGTTATAACTGATCCTCAAATAAAAGAAAAATTAATTTCTAAATACTTAAATCAATAAAGGAATGAGGAAGCTTCTTCCTCAAATAATCCTCAACATGATTTAAAACATTTTTCTCTAGTTGAATTAAAAAGGCAACTAGCTCATAGAAATCAAACTTCTAGACCTGTTAATATACAAGATTTAAAAATAGAAATTGATAACCTAAAAGTGGATATCAAAATTCTTCAAAAGAATAATAGGAATCTGGAAGAAAGAATTTTTAAACTTGAGATTCCTTAAAATAAAACCTCCGAAGAAATCCCTCAAGGAGGATTTTTAGAAAGTATTGTAGATATTATAACTACACAAAAATGGAATATTAAAATAAAACTTCTCATAGAAGATAATTTTTTTGTAACTGTTACAGCCATAGTTGATAGTGGTGCTGATCTAAACTGTATCCAGGAAGGAATTATTCCAACTCGATACTTTCATAAAACCCCCATAACTTAAGTTCTGCGGGAGGAGAAAAATTAAATATTGAATATAAAATACCACAGGCTCATATTTGTCATAATGAAACCTGTATATCTACTAGTTTTATTCTAGTTAAAAATCTTACTAGTCAAGTTATACTTGGAACCCCTTTTCTAAATAAAATATTTCCTTTAAAAAATATTGATAGTAAAGGGATAACTGGATTTTTTCAAAATAAAGAAATATATTTTCCATTTATTACAAATCCTTTTTCTAGGACTTTAAATAATTTAAAAGAATCTCTTTTACAAGCAAAAATAAATCAAATTGATTTCTTACAAAAAGAAATATTTTCTTTAAATGTCCAGGACAGGATAAATAATCCTAAACTCCAGGATAAGATCAAAATAATTAATAATCAGTTCACATTACAAATATGTAATGATCATCCAAACGCTTTTTGGGATAGAAAGAAACATATTGTTTCTCTTCCCTATGAAGATGATTTTAATGATAGTAAAATCACTACTAAGGCCAGACCTTGTCAGATGAATTCCGAATATATGGAATTATACAAACAAGAGATCAAATCTCTTCTGGACAAGAACTTAATTAGGAGGTCAAAATCCCCTTCGTCTTGTACTGCTTTTTATGTTAATAAACATTCTGAGAAAGAAAGAGGTATTCCTAGATTAGTTATAAACTACAAACCTCTAAATAAAAATTTAAAATGGATTAGGTATCCTATACCTAATAAAAAAGATTTACTAGATAAATTGTATAATGCCATAATATTTTCAAAATTTGACTTAAAATATGGATACTGGCAAATCCAGATAAATGAAAAAGATAGGTATAAAATTGCTTTTGCAGTACACACGAGCCATTATGAATGGAATGTTATGCCTTTTGGGTTGAAAAATGCCCCGTCAGAATTCCAAAATATTATGAATGATATTTTTATTCCTTTTAGTGACTTCATAATAGTCTGCATAGATGATATCCTTGTATTTTCTAAAGATATTGAAACTCATTTTAAACACCTTGATATATTCAAGAATATAATTATAAAAAATGGTTTAGTCATTTCCAGACCAAAGATGATGTTATTTCAAACTAAAATAAGATTTTTGGGTCACAATATTGAAACATAAAATATTATTCCTATTAACAGAAGCATTGAATTTGGGTCAAAATTTCCAGATGAAATTTATGATAAAACTCAATTTCAAAGATTTTTAGGAAGTTTAAATTATATTCTTCCCTATTACAAAAACTTAGCAGAGGATACTGCCATATTATATGACAGATTAAAAAAGAATCCTCAGCCGTGGTCAAGAAGTAGCAAAAGAATTTTTTAAAAAAGAATCCTCAGCCATATTATATGACAGATTAAAAAAGAATCCTAGAAATTCAAGAGACGATAGAAGAACTCACTCTTCGGATTAATAATCAAGAAGTAGCAAAAGAAGACATTCTTGAAAACAATTTTTTAACTTCACAGACAAAAAGAAAAATGATTGAAAATATTAATCTTCATATTTCTTTTTGTAGATTTAAAATTTGTTTAATAGAACAAAGAAAGAAAATTATCTCATGTGGATGACTTTTTCAGATATGATTACTTGGGAGCAAGGAAAAAGAGGTAGAGGAAGATCTACTTCCTACAGAGGTAGAGGAGGATACAATCCTCATCCAAGGGTTATGTCCCAAATTGGAAGCCAAAGGCTCATAGCAGAAAACATTGCTTCATCATCTGGTTCTTCTTCACAGCCAGATAATATCCTTTACAAGAAATTTTTAGCCTATAAAGCCTCAAAAGAAGAATCTAATAAAGATTCTGAATCACCAGCATCATATGCTAGAACTGTTTCTAATGAAGCAGAAGATGACATCACAAACTGGGCTCAAAGTCCACATAAAGAAGTCATACTTCTTCTAGAAAATAAGGACATCAAATGGAAAGATAATCCATGGCTGTTAATAAACAGATACATGGACACAGGATTCTATCCTATGGAAGCTTATAAGCCCAGATATTTCTATGAGCAAATTCTTAAAAAAGAGAATTGCGAAATAGAACACTACCATACTGGTCAACCTGATGTTTATAACTTCAGTAAAATAGTGGTGAAGCAGATTATATCTGTAGAAACATGGGGAACTTCTCCATTAAAGGAAAGGGAGCTTATACATCCCCAAACCAAAGCCCCAATTCGTTATAACTATTGGGACTATAAAAATGCTTTTTATAAAACATTTTTATATGAGAACCCGAAACAAAAGCATTCGTGGTTTATAAAAATATGTTCTCATGTTTACGGACAGGAAATTCCAGTCTGGTTTTATAAATGGTGGCAATCATTTGGCCCTTCAGTGAAAATTCTCCCTGATTTATTTAAGACCCTTTATACTCGATGGGTGGAAGTCTCTCCAGTCCTAATAGAGGCTCAGCAGGATGATAATTTTATCAAGAATATGCCTGCTTCACATTTTTATATTGAATTTAGTATCCCATGGATATGGAAATGGTCTCCAGAGGTCGATTATGATAACCAAAATATTCTTTGCATTCAAAGAACCTTTTTCATAAAATTCTTGAAAAAGATGACCCTAAAAAACATCGATGGTGTCATAGAAAGTTTCGATACTATCGAAAAGATAAAAAAGACTATTGCTAACTATACGAATCAGCAAAACAGCAATCCTCATAAGGAAGCTCCTAGTCCCTTCAGACATATTGTCAGAAGAATCCAAACTCTCAAAGGTACTGATAATATCAGCAATAAAGAAATCTTGGATTTTTATCTTTCAGAAATGAAGAAAGATATGATGAAGAATCTTAGAAAAGAAGGAGCATCTCCTTCAACAATGTCTACATCTTCCCAAACTGAAGAAGACGAAGACTCAATCTTTCAAGAAGGACATGATACTGATCCTATAGATGAAGATTATATCCACAACGTCCTTGCAGAATACAAGCAAGCTTTCATCCCAGAAGAATCTTCAGAGAAGCTCAAAGGCAAGGGACCACAATAGGCCCCACATCACATTCTTACAAATGCAGACTCCAATAATAGGTGGAGTGGACGACAAAATCATGCATTCTGGCATAATAATGGCCAGACACTATTTACTTTTAGAAAAGATAGCAAAATAATTGCTATATTACTGTTCTCTTTTTGACAAATTTGTCATGTAGGACCCATGAAGGGACCATTGTATGTTTATCTTTTCTCTTTTCTCCGCCTATATAAGGGGACTCTTTCGTATTGTAAAAACAACCCCGGAGAACATCTCCAATACTCTCTCTCTCTTGTACACATTTTCTTAAATAAAAGTTGAAGTTTGAAGTTAGAAGATTGGTGCAAAGCCCCAGAATTTCTGGTAAAAAATTTTAATTCATTTAATTTCTTATTTCATGATTGCCACTTTCAGAGGCTAAGTCGTTAAGTGTTGATATGCCATGATAACTTGAACATCATAAAAAAAAGTATAAAGTTGAAAATGTTTTCAAATAAAATTTAGACAGGTTAAGAACAGAGTAGAATTATAAGGTAGTGGCTGAATTCTTGGGGACCTTGTAGCCGCTAATGCCAGGATGGGCGCAAAGGCTTTTTATGGTCTGACATTTACTAACCTCATCTTAAAATGATACCCTGTACTTGTAAAATGTCCTTTGGTCTAAAATTTTTAAATGTTTTTAATCTTATACTAAAACTATTATGATTTTTTAAGTTCTTATAAATTTTAAATGTTTTATTTATTTTAAGTTGGAATCTTCTAATTTTCTTTCTTTGTTCTAATAAACAAATTTTAAATCTACAAAAAGAAATATGAAGATTAATATTTTCAATCATTTTTCTTTTTGTCTGTGAAGTTAAAAAATTGTTTTCAAGAATGTCTTCTTTTGCTACTTATTGATTATTAATCCGAAGAGTGGGTTTGTCTATCGTCTCCTGAATTTCTAGGAGAGTTCTTTTAATTGGTCCTTTAGAATGAGCCATTAATTCAGGTATTCTCTGGTAAGAAAATCAGGGAGACTATTATCACTATCATTTTTATAAATAATTTCAAAATCAAAAGGGGCTTAATGAGACTGCCATCTAGCAAACATTTGTTTTGAAACATCATGATTGAAGTCCTTAGCGAACATAAATTTAGCCGCTTGGCAATCTGTTTTTATAATAAATTTTTGATTATATAAATCATCTTGAAATTTTAAAACACATTTTACTATTGCTAGAATTTCTTTTGCAATAGTAGCATAGTTTCTTTGGCTATTATTCCATTTCCCTGAATGGAATCGTACCAGACTTTCTTGTTGGTTTACCGGAGAAATTTGTATTAAGATTCTTGCGTAGCCTATATCAGAGGCATCTGTTTCAATAATCTTTTCCCAATCTGGGTTTGTTATCATTAAGCAAGGAAGATTTTGAACTTTTTGCTTAATTTTTGAATGGTCTTAGTATGGTTTTCAGACCACGGCTGAGGATTCTTTTTTAATCTGTCATATAATATGGCAGTATCCTCAGCTAAGTTTTTGTAATAGGGAAGAATGTAATTTAGACTTCCTAAAAATCTTTGAAGTTGAGTTTTATCATAAATTTCATCTAGAAATTTTGACCCAAATTCAATGCTTCTGTTAATAGGAATAATATTTTCTGTTTCAACATTGTGACCCAAAAATCTTATTTTAGTTTGAAATAACATCATCTTTGGTCTGGAAATAACTAAACCGTTTTTTATAATTATATTCTTGAATATATCAAGGTGTTTAAAATGAGTTTCAATATCTTTAGAAAATACAAGGATATCATTTATGCAGACTATTATGAAGTCACTAAAAGGAATAAAAATATCATTCATAATATTTTGGAATTCTGACGGGGCATTTTTCAACCCAAAAGGCATAACATTCCATTCATAATGGCTCGTGGGTACTGCAAAAGCAGTTTTATACCTATCTTTTTCATTTATCTGGATTTGCCAGTATCCAGATTTTAAGTCAAATTTTGAAAATATTATGGCATTATACAATTTATCTAGTAAATCTTTTTTATTAGGTATAGGATACCTAATCCATTTTAAATTTTTATTTAGAGGTTTGTAGTTTATAACTAATCTAGGAATACCACTTTCTTTCTCAAAATGTTATTAACATAAAAAGCAGTACAAGCCCAAGGGGATTTTGATCTCCTGATTAAGTTCTTGTCCAGAAGAGATTTGATCTCTTGTTTGTATAATTCCATATATTCGGAATTCATTTGACAAGGTCTGGCCTTAGTAGTGATTTTACTATCATTAAAATCATCTTTATAGGGAAGAGAAACAATATGTTTCTTTCTATCTCAAAAAGCGTTTGGATGATCATTACATATTTGTAATGTGAACTGATTATTAATCATTTTGATCTTATCCTGGAGTTTAGGATTATTTATCATGTCCTGGACATTTAAAGAAAATATTTCTTTTTGTAGGAATTCAATTTGATTTATTTTTGCTTGTAAAAGAGATTCTTTTAAATTATTTAAAGTCCTAGAAAAAGGATTTGTAATAAATGGAAAATATATTTCTTTATTTTGAAAAAATATAGTTATCCCTTTACTATCAATATTTTTTAAAGGAAATATTTTATTTAGAAAATGGGTTCCAAGTATAACTTGACTAGTAAGATTTTTAACTAGAATAAAACTAGTAGGAATACAGGTTTCATTATGACAAATATGAGCGTGTGGTATTTTATATTCAATATTTAATTTTTCTCCTCCCGCAGAACTTAAGTTATGGGAGGTTTTATGAAAGTATCGAGTTGGAATAATTCCTTCCTGGATACAGTTTAGATCAGCACCACTATCAACTAGGGTTGTAACAGTTATGAAAAAATTATCTTCTATGAGAAGTTTAATTTTAATATTCCATTTTTGTGTAGTTATAATATCTACAATACTTTCTAAAAATCCTCCTTGAGGGATTTCTTCGGAGGTTTTATTTTGAGGAATCTCAAGTTTAAAAATTCTTTCTTCCAGATTCCTATTATTCTTTTGAAGAATTTTGATATCCACTTTAAGGTTATCAATTTCTATTTTTAAATCATGTATATTAACAGGTGTAGAAGTTTGATTTCTATGAGCTAGTTGCCTTTTTAATTCAACTAGAGAAAAAGGTTTTAAATCCTGTTGAGGATTATTTGAGGAAGAAGCTTCCTCATTCCTTTGTTGATTTAAGTATTCAGAAATTAATTTTTCTTTTATTTGAGGATCAGTTATAACTTTTAAAAGATCTAAAATTTCGTTGCTTAAAACATTAATTTTCATATTTTGGAATTGAGAAATAATTTGATAAAGTTCTTCTTCTGGCATTTCAGAAGAGTTTTTGCAGCAATCTTTTTTACAGCTTGCTGGACAATGATCTTCCTCTGATTCAGAGGAATCAAAACTTTCATATTTTAAAACATTTAGTTTTTCTTCTTCAAAAGAAGATTGCTCAGAATCAGTTTCTTCAAAACTGTCATGTAATAAGACTTCATTAATCTTATCTCTTAATTCTCTATCTTCAATTTTGTTAAGTTTCTTTCGAACCCAACAAGTCTTTGCCTTGTGGCCTAATTTGCCACATTTTCTGCACTTTATAAAATTTTTAAATTCATTAGGAAATTCTTTCCTTTCCTTATATTTTTTCCTTTTATAAGGTTTTTCTTCTTTCCTATATTTCTTCCTCTTGTAATGTTTCTTAGGGGAAGAATTTTCTTTCCTGGTTTCTATAGACCTATCAGTTTTATTTTCTATGCCAAATTGGCCACACTAATCTCCTAATTGTTTTCTTTCATTTAAAGAATGCTTCTTAATCTGTTGATTAAGTTTTATTTCATTGCATAGGCTTATTCCTTCTTGAACACAGGTGCCTATGAGTTTTCCATAAGTATAACTGTCATAATTTATGACACCATTTACTCTTAATTTGCCTTTTATTCTCTCAGCAAATAAATGAGGAATGTCATCTATAAACTTTGATTTCCAATGAGAACTATTAGCCTCGGGGAGTTCCATAACTCTACATAAGAAGGTATCCTTATACCATTTAAAAGATGTCAAATTTCTACATCTTAAATTCTGGAGAAGAGTTCTAATATTTTCAGAATCTTCAGACCATCTTCCACTAAAGTGTTCTATAATATTTACTTGTAACATCCCGAAAATAGTAACTAAGTAAATAATAATACGATGGAGATTTAAACGTTATAAAACGAAATAAGAACGGATGGGCTTGGGCTTGGCTCCAACGGGCCGAAGGAAGCCCAGGTATAAAAGGGGCAAGGCAGCCCACTAGCTCATTTCACCTTCATTTTCACCATCTTAGAGAGAGAAAGGGAGTTCAGGTCTAGAGAGAGAAAGTCGACGGATCGTCACGAGATTAGACGAGCACGTTACAACTGAGCTCGTGAGCAAAACCTCCGAATCAGAACTTCAATCCAGGTAATGATTCAACCATAATCTGAGTTTTTGTTCATGTTGGGGTTTCTTGAGTTTTAGCTAAATAGATGATGTTTTTACGGATGAAACTTGATAATAAGCTTAGAAATAGCATCTAGATCGAAAACCGCACGTTTTGATCAAAGAAAATTATAAGATTGGCATGATCGGGTTTGCATGCAAGAACTTCAGATTTTTGGTCCAAGAACCAGGTACTGCGTACTTACCAAGTGCGCAGGAAGGAATTCCTGCGTACTTACCAAGTACGCAGGAGGAAGTCCCTGCGTACTTACCAAGTACGCAGGAGGAAGCCCCTGCGTACTTACCAAGTACGCAGGAGGGAGACTCCTGCGCACTTGCCAAGTGCGCATGAGCAAGTCCCTGCGCACTTACTAAGTGCGCAGGCAGCAGACAGCAGGCAGCAGGTTGGTTAAGTAAAGTCAGTAAGTTTAGAATGATTAAACCATTAGAGTCGGGGTTGGGTCTAATGTGTATTTAACTACCTAATCCAGATCGGAAGTGACGTTGTTGGACCTTTGTTTAGGACAACCTAGAGAAGCTTATCAGGTGAGTTCTATGTGCCCCCTTCTATATTATGTGCAAACCTTATTAAATGATTTGGGGCTGAAATGTATACACTAAATGAATAAATGATATGAACGCTAATGTAATCATACGTGATATACTAATATATATGTTATATATATATACAGAAATGAATTAGGCACAAAGAATGAATCGTATGATTATATAGAATGAATGAAAGAACAACACAATGTGTAAGAATGAAATCTTGCTTTATATCCATGTATATATTGCTTGCTATGAATGAATAAACGTTATGAATGGAACAATGATAACGGCTACCTCGGTAGACGGACGACCACTCGACTATTATGCAGCCAGAAATGAAAGTCTAGAAAGGTAGACTAAACAGGCCACTACGGTGGAGTAAGTCCCGAAATCGATGTACGGCTGTATAATTAGTTCGGGTGGGAGACGGATACCTTAGGGCAGTCAGACAAATATGACGGACTACGACGGTAGGACGGTTGTAAGTATGACGGACTACTTCGGTAGGACGGTTGTAAGATAATGACGGACTACTTCGGTAGGACGGTTGTAAGATAATGACGGACGGACACTAGTTGCCGGACGGATGTAAGAATGGCGGACCATGACGGTGGACCGTGGCGTTTGTCTTGGTGACATTCGCAAACAAATGACGGGTTGATCACCCTTAAGTGTATTACCCAAGAATGTAAAGAAAAGAAAAGAAAAGGTGAATGCATATATATATATGTAATCACAAAATAAAGAAGAAAGAGAAGCAAAAGTTATAAAAATAAATGAGACCAATGATGTGAATATATATCTATATGTATTTGCGAAGAATGATAAATGAGAAGCAATTCAAGTCAATGTGTACTTATATAAACGTATATATATAATTATGCATACTTATAAAGAAAAGAATGTTTATACCTAATTGCATTAAACTAGAACTCACCAGCGTTAGCTGACTTTTAGTATACATTTCAGGTACAGAAAGGAAGGGTCGTGCGAAGGCGTGAAGGTTACCCGGCACGAGACTGACATCCCACTTTTATTTATGTTAAGAAAATGTTATGATTAATGTTAAGACTTCCGCTGCTATGCTATGTTATGTTATTGAATGATGTATGCTTCCGCTGTGTTTGAATGTTTTTAATTAGAAGTTCAGTGATTAATGACTATGTTTATGAGTAAATCCAACAAGTGAGGTTACCCGGGAAAGGGGCCTTACAAGTTGGTATCAGAGCAATAGTTTGAGAGATTCAGACATCCCTAAATGTCTGGACTCAAACTGATTATGGGACCAACGCACGGATGTCAGTATGGGTAACCAACGCCAACGCCAGCACGGTAAGTAAGTAATAAAGTTAATGCTCTTGCATAAGAATAGATACCATAACTTAGAACAAATAGATGTTAATGCCATGACTGATTTGAAGAGTTTTGAACCCGAAAAGCAATGTAAATTAGTAATCACAAACCGGTCACTGTAATTAAGAATTTGCCTTGCTCGTACTGTTCGAAACTACGATATGAAGAAATGACATTGATGTATTCCCTTTTTAACTATCAGGAAATTAAGAGCTATGGCTGGTGGAGGAAGAACAGGACCTCGTGGCGGTCGCACTGGCCGACGAGGTAGACCTCCGTTGAACCAAAGAATTGAAGAAGAAGAGAGTGTGCACGTAGAGCACACCGAAAGTGTGCACGAAACAGAAGTGACCCCAATTAGGGACGACAGTCCAGGGCCTATACAGTTGGAACCTGAAGTCAGGGATGCTATTTCCCGTGAAGTTGTGCTCACTTTGAAGAAGGTATTGCCTGATCTACTATCCGAGGCAATAAAGAAAAGTAAAGAGGAGGATGAAGGAGACAATGAAGAGAAAGTATATGATAGTGATGGGGATGAAATAAAGGTGGGGTCAAGCAATAGAGGGTGCACTTATAAAGGTTTCAAGGACGGAGACCCACCCAAATTTGACGGGAGCAAGGACTCGGTGGCCACCCTCGAGTGGGTCGAGAGGATGAACGCTGTCGTCAACATCAACGAGTGTCGACCAGACCAAGCTGTTAAGTACGTTGCTCATTCTTTCACCAACGAAGCACTAAGTTGGTGGAGGAACATTCAAAGAACTAAGTCACCCAATGCTATCAACAGGATGACGTGGGAAGACTTGAAAAAACTCATAATTCAAAAGTTCTGCCCACAGAATGAGATCGATCGTGTGGAAAACGAGTTCCTGAACTTCAAGGCTGGCAACAAGACTCATCGCCAGTATACATCAAGATTCAATGAACTGGCTCAACTAGTACCACACCTAGTGGAAACCGAAGATCGTTTGATCAAGTACTATGTTAAGGGATTGCCACAACGGGTCCGTGTTCATGTAAAAGCTAACCTACCCTCGACCTTCGAGTCGGTAGTGAATCTGAGCGGAATCGTCTACGACGACTATGCCAATGAGGACCTGGCACCCGAGACCCAAAAGAGAAAATGGGAGAACCCGCCTAGGGGCACTGCGAAAGGGAATGTAAACACTGGAGTTAAGAAGTCAAGAACAGATGATTATGAAACCTGCAAGAAGTGTGGAAAGCAACATCTTGGCGAGTGCCGAATCGGCACCACCATCTGCTATAGATGTGGGAAGGCGGGGCGTGACTGCTTAAGAGACACTAAATGCCAAGGATGTGGACTGTTTGGTCACCTGACTAGGGATTGCAGGAAAACCAGACAATCCGGTTCGGGAAAGGAAAAGGAAGCTGAAAAGGAACAGCCAAGGGCTAGGACTCGAGCCTATGCACTAACTGAGGAAGAAGCAAGAGGAAACCCTGATGTTGTGTCAGGTACGTTTCTAGTAAATGATGAAAATGCTGCCATTTTATTTGACTCTGGTGCTAGTAAAAGTTTTATATCAAATGCATTTAGTCGTAAATTGGATTGTACAGTCAATACCATAGTAAAGGCCTTTAGCGTACAAACTGCCGTTGGTAAAAATTCGGCAGTATTTCAAGTAACAGAGGATTGTATCATAGAAATAGAGGGTCATAAGTTTCCTTCTAGATTATTCCTTCTCACCTTAGGAGGATTCGATATAGTATTGGGTATGGATTGGTTAGCTGCCAACGAAGCTCAAATCATATGTAAACGTAAGAGGATACACCTCAAAACTCATAGCGGATGTCCAATTACGGTTTATGGGGATTGGAATTGCACGATGCCGAACGTCATCTCGATGATGAAGGCCGAAAGTTACATGAGGCGAGGTTGCGAAGCTTATCTGGCGTATGTTATTGACGATAGAATGAAAACGAAAGAACTCAAGGATGTACCCGTGGTGTGCAGCTTTCCGGAAGTATTCCCTGAGGATCTACCTGGGTTGCCACCCGATCGGGAAATAGAATTTCAGATTGACTTACTGCCAGGAGCTGAGCCCGTTGCCAAAGCCCCCTACCGATTGGCTCCGTCAGAAATGAAAGAATTGATGTCTTAACTACAGGAATTAACAGAAAAAGGATTTATTAGACCGAGCATTTCACCATGGGGCGCTCCGGTATTATTTGTAAAGAAGAAGGACAGCAGCATGCGCATGTGCATTGACTACCGTGAACTGAACAAGAGGACAGTAAAGAACAAATACCCGCTGCCTAGAATAGATGACCTTTTTGATCAACTGCAAGGTGCGAGTTGGTTCTCAAAGATCGATCTTAGGTCGGGTTACCATCAGTTGAAAGTAAGAGAGGAAGACGTACCAAAGACCGCGTTTCGCACGCGTTATGGGCATTATGAGTTTCTTGTGATGTCTTTCGGATTGACTAATGCACCAGCAGCATTCATGGATTTGATGAATAGAGTGTGTCGACCAATGTTGGATCGATCAGTGATAGTTTTTATAGACGACATACTGGTATATTCGAAAAGCGAGGGTGATCACCACTGTCACCTAAGAGAAGTTCTAGAAGTGCTAAAGCAGGAAAAGTTGTACGCAAAATTCTCCAAATGCGCGTTCTGGCTTAGGGAAGTCCAATTCCTAGGTCATGTAATAAACCCAAACGGCATTATGGTGGATCCTACAAAGATCGAGACAGTAAAAGAATGGAACGTCCCAAAGACACCAACAGAGATACGAAGTTTTCTGGGATTGACAGGCTACTATCGAAGGTTCATTCAAGATTTTTTAAGAATAGCCTCGCCACTAACTAAATTGACACGGAAAGAAGTGAAATATGAATGGGGCCCAACCCAAAACAACGCGTTTGAGGAACTTAAAACGCGATTAACCCAAGCTCCAGTCTTGACACTACCTGATGGAAATGAAGACTTGGTAGTCTACTCTGACTCTTCAGGGCAGGGTTTAGGGTGCGTACTCATGCAACGAGGAAAGGTAATTGCTTATGCATCGCGGCAACTAAAGATTCACGAGGTTAACTACCCAACACACGATCTAGAATTAGCAGCAGTAGTTTTCGCGTTGAAAATATGGAGACACTATCTGTATGGAGTTAAATGCACCATTTACTCCGATCACAAAAGCCTGAAGTACTTTTTCGAACAAAAGGAATTAAACATGAGACAAAGGAGATGGTTAGAGCTACTGAAAGACTATGACTGTGAGATATTGTACCATCCAGGCAAGGAAAACGTAGTGGCTGACGCTTTAAGTAGAAAGGAAGAATCGGCACCTATCCAGATCAAAGCGTGTCAGCTGATTATAACACCAGACTTGATGGGTGAAATATCAAAGGCACAAGATGAAGCACTGTTAGAAAGAAATGTGAAACGGGAAAGAATAGAAGGACAACAAGGGAATTTTGATGCAAATGCATACGGTGTACGAACTAGGTTTGGCCGGATGTGGATACCTAAGATTGGCGAGCTTAGAGCCAAAATACTCGATGAGGCCCATAAGTCTCGTTATTCCATCCACCCTGGGTCAAACAAAATGTATCAAGACTTGAAGAAGGAGTACTGGTGGCCTGGCATGAAGAATGATGTGACAGAGTACGTGAGCAAGTGCCTAACGTGTTCTCTAGTTAAGGCCGAGCACCAGAAACCATGCGGTAAAATGCAACCTCTACCAATACCGGAATGGAAGTGGGAAGAGATCACAATGGACTTCATTACCAAGCTACCGCGAACAGCTAAAGGCAATGATACCATTTGGGTGATCGTCGACCGCTTGACAAAGAGTGCTCACTTCTTGCCAATACGAGAAACCTCTTCTTCTGAAAAGCTAGCAGAAATATTTATCAAGGAAATTGTGAGCCGGCATGGTATGCCGCTGTCGATTGTGTCCGACAGGGATACTAGATTCACGTCAAGGTTTTGGAAGAAATTCAGTGATTCGATGGGCACTAGACTGAACATCAGCACCGCTTACCACCCTCAAACCGATGGCCAATCTGAAAGGACCATTCAGACCTTGGAGGACATGCTCCGAGCCTGTACCATTGACTTCGGTGGGAGCTGGGACAGCCATCTACCATTGGCAGAATTCTCATATAGCAATAGTTATCATTCAACGATTGGTGTGCCGCCATTTGAAATGTTGTATGGAAGGAGATGTAGGACCCCGGTTTGTTGGGGGGAAATTGGACAGAAGGATTTTGCAAGTCTCGAAGTGGTCAAAGCTACTTCCGAGAAATTTGATCAAATCAAGGCTCGAATGAAAGCCGCAAAGGACAGACATAAATCATACGCGGATAAGAGAAGGAGGGATTTAGAGTTTCAAGTAGGGAACATGGTACTGTTGAAAGTATCACCGTGGAAAGGAATCATTCGGTTCAGAAAGCGTGGCAAACTAAGTCCAAGGTTTGTCGGACCTTTCAAGATTTTAGCAAGAGTGGGTCAAGTTGCTTACAGACTCGACCTACCCGTTGAGCTTAGTGGAATACACCCTACGTTTCACGTGTCGCACTTACGCAAGTGCCTAGCTGACGACACAGCTCACATACCTTACGACGAGATCGAAGTGGATAACAGTCTAAATTATGTAGAGGAACCGATAGCCATTCTTGACCGAGCTGAGAAACGACTACGCAATAAGTCGATACCGTTAGTCAAGATACAATGGAAGCACAGAAAAGGGTCAGAAGCTACGTGGGAAAAAGAAGACGAGATGAGGGGACTATACCCTCAATTGTTTAACGTATGAACAGTTTCGAGGACGAAACCTCTTTAAGGAGGGTAGACTTGTAACATCCCGAAAATAGTAACTAAGTAAATAATAATATGATGGAGATTTAAACGTTATAAAACGAAATAAGAACGGATGGGCTTGGGCTCGGCTCCAACGGGCCGAAGGAAGCCCAGGTATAAAAGGGGCAAGGCAGCCCACTAGCTCATTTCACCTTCATTTTCACCATCTTAGAGAGAGAAAGGGAGCTCGGGTCTAGAGAGAGAAAGTTGACGGATCGTCACGAGATTAGAGGAGCACGTTACAACTGAGCTCGTGAGCAAAACCTCCGAATCAGAACTTCAATCCAGGTAATGATTCAACCATAATCTGAGTTTTTGTTAATGTTGGGGTTTCTTGAGTTTTAGCTAAATAAATGATGTTTTTACGGATGAAACTTGATAATAAGCTTAGAAATAGCATCTAGAATGAAAACCGCATGTTTTGATCAAAGAAAATTATAAGATTGGCATGATCGGGTTTGCATGCAATAACTTCAGATTTTTGGTCCAAGAACTAGGTACTGCGTACTTACCAAGTGCGCAGGAAGGAATTCCTGCGTACTTACCAAGTATACAGGAGGAAGTCCCTGCGTACTTACCAAGTACGCAGGAGGAAGCCCCTGCGTACTTACCAAGTACGCAGGAGGGAGACTCCTGCGCACTTGCCAAGTGCGCATGAGCAAGTCCCTGCGCACTTACTAAGTGCGCAGGCAGCAGACAGCAGGCAGCAGGTTGGTTAAGTAAAGTCAGTAAGTTTAGAATGATTAAACCATTAGAGTCGGGTTGGGTCTAATGTGTATTTAACTACCTAATCCAGATCGGAAGTGACGTTGTTGGACCTTTGTTTAGGACAACCTAGAGAAACTTATCAGGTGAGTTCTATGTGCCCCCTTCTATATTATGTGCAAACCTTATTAAATGATTTGGGGCTGAAATGTATACACTAAATGAATAAATGATATGAACGCTAATGTAATCATACGTGATATACTAATATATATGTTATATATATATACAGAAATGAATTAGGCACAAAGAATGAATCGTATGATTATATAGAATGAATGAAAGAACAACACAATGTGTAAGAATGAAATCTTGCTTTATATCCATGTATTTATTGCTTGCTATGAATGAATAAACGTTATGAATGGAATAATGATAACGGCTACCTCGGTAGACGGACGACCACTCGACTATTATGCAGCCAGAAATGAAAGTCTAGAAAGGTAGACTAAACAGGCCACTACGGTGGAGTAAGTCCCGAAATCGATGTACGGCTGTATAATTAGTTCGGGTGGGAGACGGATACCTTAGGGCAGTCAGACAAATATGACGGACTACGACGGTAGGACGGTTGTAAGTATGACGGACTACTTCGGTAGGACGGTTGTAAGATAATGACAGACTACTTCGGTAGGACGGTTGTAAGATAATGACGGACGGACACTAGTTGCCGGACGGATGTAAGAATGGCGGACCATGACGGTGGACCGTGGCGTTTGTCTTGGTGACATTCGCAAACAAATGACGGGTTGATCACCCTTAAGTGTATTACCCAAGAATGTAAAGAAAAGAAAAGAAAAGGTGAATGCATATATATATGTAATCACAAAATAAAGAAGAAAGAGAAGCAAAAGTTATAAAAATAAATGAGACCAATGATGTGAATATATATCTATATGTATTTGCGAAGAATGATAAATGAGAAGCAATTCAAGTCAATGTGTACTTATATAAACGTATATATATAATTATGCATACTTATAAAGAAAAGAATGTTTATACCTAATTGAAGGGTCGTGCAGGTACAGAAAGGAAGGGTCGTGCGAAGGCGTGAAGGTTACCCGACACGAGACTGACATCCCACTTTTATTTATGTTAAGAAAATGTTATGATTAATGTTAAGACTTCCGCTGCTATGCTATGTTATGTTATTGAATGATTTATGCTTCCGCTGTGTTTGAATGTTTTTAATTAAAAGTTCAGTGATTAATGACTATGTTTATGAGTAAATCCAACAAGTGAGGTTACCCGGGAAAGGGGCCTTACATTACTATTAGGGTGTATACATCATTACTTTCAGTATTGCTAGTACTAGCACCTTCTTCTTGTTTGATGCTATTAAGGATTTTATCCTTATCTGGTTGGGATAAATAATTGTCCCACCATCCTTTAAGTTGGCCAGTAAAACCTGAAACTATCATGTTAGCTATGGTTTTAACTGAGTTATTATTGTTTTTACAAATTGTACTATACATAAGCATTCTATGGACAGTATTATATATTTGTCCTTCTGATTGATCATCTATGTTCCATTCATAGATCATTTTGCCACTATAAGAGTTATTTACTATATACTCTTGTTCTTCTATCAGAACATATTGTGGGGTAGGTCTAGGATAATAATAATTTCTCTGAGTAGGCTTATCTGCCCACTTAGAAAGTTTGGAAATTTCATCCCTAATTTCCTCTTGGTAATTTTCCTTAGAGAAATCTGTTAGAGTACTTATCTTAAGACTCTTTAGAGCGCTCATTGTCTCATTTAAAATTGTTTCAAGACTATCCTTAGATTTTAATTTAAAATCTGTGACTTCTGGAGGAAGTTGTATACTAGGAGTAGCCATTTTTTTGAAAAGAAGCTGGTTTGACAGATATACTTTTCTATTTTAAGTTGGATATTATCCTATCCATCTTAGTAGACAAATACTGGATTTGTTCTCCTAGGATTATTAAATATAAATTTGTATAATTCTGCTGTTTAATTAAATCATTTATATGAGAAATCGTGATAGGTAAGATATCCCCTTCTAACAATTTTTGAAAGGTTTGATAATATCTTACTTCATTATCCTTTTCAATTTTAAAATATTGAGTAGGAGGAAAAACATTAGAAATTAATTTTTCTCCTTTAATAATAAATTCTCTTTCAATAACGGAAATAATACTTCCCGTATATTTTTCTATAAACCAAAGAATAAATGGTATAATCTCATTTTTTTATTCAATCTTTATAATATTCTTCTTTAAAGAAATTTACTTCATTTTCTTTAAAATTATTAAAAAACCAATTAATAAACAATTCCCATTTGGGTAATTGAAATTCTTTATTGATCTCTTTTCTTACAGGAGATCCTGGATTAAAATTTATTTTTTCTTTAAAATCCATTAAACAAATTCAACTTCTGATTCGGTTAATTCCGGATCTACTTGGACTCCTTGGACTATATTGTCAGGATTTATCCTTAATCTATTAAATGTTTCTGTTGCAGGGAAAGTTTCCCTAACTCTTGAGGTTGAAGCTCTAGAAGGGCTTCTAACAGTATATCCCATAGGAGATATATGTTGTCGAGAGGACAAATACCTAGAAGATAAAGATCTCGGTATAGAAGGAGTATTTCTAATCTGTTCAAATTGGATTTGGACAGTTCCTTCTTCAGATTGTATAATTTTTAAAGGGTTATTATCAACATATTGTTGAGATGTTGTAGCCTTATCAAGGATCCAGTTTTCTCGAAAGTTAATTTCTTCTCATTTTATCTTTCTTCTGGTAGTTATATTAGACTTACCAAAATTAGTTTCTATTACTATTGTTTCATTTAATGGTTTATCGACCATTCTACACTGAGGATTTAAAGTGTATAAAAGTTTGTAATATATTCTATAACAGATACAGATCACCTCTGAACCTGGAGCATAGTTATAACCATGAGTTTTAACATTTAAAGTTAAAGCGTCTGATATATTAACATCCGATAAAGATAATTGTAAATTTGGATAAACATTAAAATAGACTAGTCCATGAGCCAGACTAGTTTGAACAATCCCTATTAGAGATTGTTTCCAGTCAAGATTTCTAGCATCTCTTAGAGCTGCTACAAAGCGTTCTGGAAGACCTTCTAAGGTCAAAGGTTTGAATGCTATTTTCACTAAACCTATATGAAGGAATTTATAATCCTTCTTAAATTTATTTAAGTCTTTATTTGACAATAATTTAATTACCATGTCTTCTTTATTTAAAGAAAATGTTTCTTCAGTTGTTTTTACAACTTGTTTCAATCCTAATTTTTCAAAAGTTCATAATTTATAAATTAGTTTATGTTCCATCTTTGAAATAGTCCATTTATTTAATAAATCAAGATTACGAGGAATATCATATTCCTCTTCAATACTGTTTTTAACAGTATCGTTGCTTTTCAGAATATTCATTTTTAATGAATACAAGTAAGTGTTGATCTGCACAGTCAAACTTGAACAAACTTTTTATTTTAAGAGCACTTGGCTCTGATACCATTTTACAGAATCTTTACAAAACTTAAAATAAATAACACATTTAAAATTTATAAGAACTTAAAAAGTCATAATAGTTTTAGTATAAGATTAAAAACATTTAAAAATTTTAGACCAAAGGACATTTTACAAGTACATGGTATCATTTTAAGATGAGGTTAGTAAATGTTAGACCATAAAAAGCCTTTGCGCCCATCTTGGCATTAGCGGCTACAAGGTCCCCAAGAATTCAACCACCACCTTATAATTCTACTTTGTTCTTAATCTGTCTAAATTCTATTTGAAAACATTTTCAATTTTATACTTTTTTTTAATGATGTTCAAGTTATCATGGTATATCAACACTTAACGACTTAGACTCTGAAAGAGGCAATCATGAAATAAGAAATTAAATGAATTAAAAAATTTTACCAGAAATTCTGGGGCTTTGCACCAATCTTCTAACTTCAAACTTCAACTTTATATATATATATATATATATATATATAGGGTTATGTTCAAATGAGAACTAATAAATACTTGAGAACTCGCGAGAACTTGTCAAAAAACCAATTAAAACCATTTTTTTTGTTTTCACTATATTTAGTATTAAAATATAACATAAAAAATAATTTATTTTTTCAATTAATTCATTCTTTCTCTCTAAATTATTCTTAAAAAAATTTATATGCATGTGTAAATGGTTGTGTAAGTGGTAAACATACACAAGTGTATATTTTTTTTAATATATGAAGGCATGTAAATTTACATATATAATTATATTTTTTTATGTTGTATTCTAACAATAAAAATAGTAAAAACAAAAAAAATAGTTTTGATTGGATTTTTGACGAGTTCTCGCGAGTTCTCAAAATATTTAGGAGTTCTTAAATGATTCATTCCCTATATATATATATATATATATATATATATATATATATATATATATATATATATATATTACTTTCTTTTAATAATCTATTTTCCCCTTAAAAAGTATTTTTTTAAATCCTTAATAATTTTATTCTTTATATTTAATTTTGAGCTTTTAACTTTTAAATATGGATTGTCAAGACCGAACAGTACAAATTTTAACACCCTTGTTACGTACTTAACCAAGTTAATATCATCTTCGTAATGTGCAACAAATGTTTTGCTCTTTTTACATAAAGTTTTGAATTCGCGATTCAACACCTAAAAGTTGTACTATTTTTTATATAAAGTTTTGAAGTTTTTTCGTTGTTTCACACTCCCCAACGCGTGGATTTTACGCTGTGTTCCCGAGTTAACTTAAAGAAAGAAAAAAAAGAGAATCCCTCCGTTTTCTTTTCCTTTCCACTCCGTTCCATTCCATTCCCTCTATTTCTTTCCACCTTAAAAAAAATTAATTCTTTCCATTCCTTTCCTTTACATTCTCTTCGTTTCCTTTTTCTCCATCTAAAAAACTTGGGAACGTTTATTTGACTTTGTGGTTTGGGATCACATATCGGAAGTCCTTCAGTCCCACAAGTCAGATTAAACCGTCGTCGGTTCCTCTCGACCCCAGTCTGCCGGCCGGTAAACTCTTAATTTTATTAAATTATGAAAATCATGAATTGTTAGCTGTTCTAGAGGACGATCCTCATCTGAGATCATTCAATGTTCGTTATTACTACCTGATTTCATCTTCGTTTTGGCTCTATTTGAGTTTTTGGTTACAAGGGTTTCTACTCATTCTTGTCCTAAAACACATATTGAATTTGATTTTTGGATCATCAAGTTATCATTCCTTGATTAACTGAAGTACACAGACTCCAAATTAATCTTAATTTTTTACTACGCTGCCAAGAGCCAACATTATTTGAATTTCATCAACAATTTAGACTAGTCTGAGAAAGTTACTGTTTGTGTTGAACTTGCATATGCCAGGTTGATTTTATATTCTATCATTATTTAGAAATTGGTGTTGTTTATATATATACTAGGTTAAAATCCCGTGTGTTAAATAAAGAAAATGTTATAAATTTTTTATATTTTTAAAAACCCGTGTAATACACGGGTTAAATAAACCGTTATATTTCATCGGTTGAACTATTTATAATTAAATAATAAGTATTCGTAATTAGATTTATTTATATTAAAAATCTAAAAATAAATTCTTTTAGTATCATTATTCAATATGAGAGAGAGAGCCGGGGAAAAATGATACAAATTAACCAGAAAGTGACATGTTTTCATAGAATTTTATTTATTAATAAAAATATTATTATTTGATATTATTATTTAATATGAGAGAGAAACATTAAAATTAATATTTAATAGGAGAGAGAGTCGGGAAAATAAAGGCGAGGAGTAACCAGGGAGTGACACGTGTCCCCCGTGCTTCTCGGTCCGACCGGTCCAACCGGCCGGTCCGGGTTTCAAAACACTGTATATAGGGGAAGGATCATAAGAAAACTCATTGTTCATGAGAAAACCAAAAAACTACTTATTAAAGGTAAAAAAAAAAATTATAACTCAAAATATAAGGAGTTTTTGGGGGTGGGGGGTTTAGGTTTTGGGGGTGGGTTAGGTTTTTGGGGTGTACCACACATATGCAGTACCTTTAATGAGGAGTTTTTTGGTTTTCTCATGAACTCAACCATAGGGGGAGGTTCAAATAAGAAGTGGTTTTTCGCTAAGAAACCTAAGAAATGACAAAAAACGTTAAGAAACGATATCAAACGAATTCCGATTGAGCTCATTTCAGCGGCGTTGGAACCGTCTCGTCGAACTCTGCCATCTTAGCTTTTAGGGTTTAGCTTTTAAGGTTTAGATTTTAGGGTTGAATTTTAGGGTTTTAGCCTTAAGGTTTAGGTTTTTTTTGGGGTATAGGGGTTTAGGTTTTTAGGGGTGGGTGGGGGTGGGTTTAGGTTTTTGGGGGTGGGGGGGGGGGGTTTAGGTTTTTGGGGGTGGGGGTGGTGGTTTTAGGCTTTTCGGGTTGGGGTTGGAAGGGGGGGGTTTAGGTTTTTGGTGGTGCGGGTGGAGGGGGTTTTTGTTTTTGGGGGCGGGTTAGGTTTTGATGAGACGGTTCCAACGCCGCTGGAATGAGCTCAATCGGAGTTCGTTTGACCCATTTCTTAGCGTTTCTTAGCGAAAAACCACTTCTTAGTGGAACCTTCCCCTATATATATATTGTGTGTGTGTGTGTTATCTGCTTGTAAAGTGATCGTTCATAAGAATGCAATGAGTTTTGAGATGATAAATACATCGTGAAGATGAATCTCTTCGTTCAAATTTTTTAAAGAAAATCTGTTCTATGCCGAAGTCAACAATGGTCTGAGAGATTTGCAGGCGTTGTAAAAGCTTAGTGTATAACATATCTGAATTATGTGACTACTATTTATAGGTTTGTTATCCCTTGTAGATGATAGTGACCTTTTGATCAATGATAATCTTGCAAACAACGTGTGTATGTTGACCAACGATGTTGTTGCAAAGATGATCCTGGTGTGATCATAGTAATAAACCTTGGTAAGATCTCAGGATGGCTCACCAAATAGTTCTTTGGGAGGGTCTGTCGAGACTACCTTTGTGTTCCGTGATGAACTCTTGATGGCATCAGAGTTCGTGATTACCCTGGAGGCAGTTGTCATGCTCTGGGAGGCATCTATCGTGCTCCATGTTTCAAGATATCTCCGGAATTTTATGATCACTCTGGTGGAAACATTTTTTGACTAGAGGAGTATTTTGTGGATGTATGTTTGTATCTGGATCCGGATCCAGATCTTGGTACACCATTAGCTTATTTAACTTTTCTATCTTCAGGAGGGGCTGCTTGAGTCAACACATTGTTTATCTATGTTTTGACAACAGATCTTTTAAATTGATTGCTTTTTAATTCAAAGTCAAAACATGGTCAAATTAATTTTAGCCTTGATTTCACTGTTGTTTTACATATGTATATACTTTAGTAAAAGTTCAAAGATATCAATTTTGAGCAATGCTACGCCGACTGCAAAAGTTCTAATACATACCAAATTTGAATGTAATAATTGGAGCTATGGGGGTTAATAGAAGTTAAGTGAGTCATTGTGAAATTTGCTTCTCATAAAAAAATGTCTTTGTATGCTTTTAATCAGTTTTTATTTTACCTTTTATCACGGTAATTATCTTGTGTTCCCCTGCTGGTTTTCTTTTTCTTGATCCACCATTGGGGCAGGGCATCTAAGAAAGAAGAAAATGGTGATGTGGGTATTCGGGTATGGTTCTCTGATTTGGAAAGCAGGATTTCACTATGATGATCGCCTTGTCGGTTTCATCAAAGACTATCGTCGTGTCTTCTATCAAGGTAAGGTTGGTTCTATTTTGACTTGACATTTTAAAGGTCAAAGAAAGCACTGGTTTTGACGGCATTGATTTATTGGTTATTAATTATTGATTATGCCTATGATAGGAAGCACTGACCACAGAGGCACTCCCGAGTACCCAGGAAGAACTGTTACTTTGGAACCTGCAGAAGGGGAGGTTTGTGTAAGTCAAGTCTTAATTTTGCTTTCTTTCGGTATGTTTGGACTTCGAATGGGAGACTAGAAATTTGTAGTTAGTTTTACATTGGTTTATTATAAAATAAGAATCATTATCATTTAACCCAACAATCAACACTCAAGACCATATAATTAGTTTAAAAATCTTGATGAAACTACAAAGGCATTACAGTATTTTTAAAACTGCTACAAATAGTAGCTTTCATGACTTCAAATATCACTTACACCGGAAAAATAGCTAAGAACCTCTACACTTTAATGAAACATTTGGAAAATTGATAAGTTACGCGTATAGACACTTGATAGGTGTTTTCTATTGATAGAATAAATGATATGTTATATTTAATATTATGATTAGCATAAGTTATATTTGGACCTTCTAGTTTCCCTCCCCTCTCTAGTACCTTTTTTCACAATAAGCATAAAAAAAATGTCAAATTTAATTAGTGATTGTAGCCTCTAAAATGTGTATGTTAGAAAACTAATATCGTATACTTATTGGGTGATGAAAACAAGTGGAAGACTATCTACTGCCGTAAAGTGGCAAGCCCTATAAAAAAAGCTAACTACTACAACAAATATACAGACGAGGAAAATAAAGTTGGAGAAAATTATTTGGTCGTTAAGAGAGTTGCTTTAAATCTACCTGTATTTGTAATCTCCAATCCGAATCTGAGGTCCACATGATGTTATATTTTCATATCATATACATTTTTCTCTGAAATATTTAGCTTCATTAAACATTATAACTAGTATTGATGACTTTCCAACTTATTGTAGTGGGGTGTCGCCTACAAGGTGTCGAGGAAGGAAGATCAAGAAGTTGCTTTAACGGTATTGCTATCTAATTCTGAAACATATATATTCTTACTATTATTAAATCTTAGTATCAATATATTTTTGAGCATACAAATCAATGCAAGTTTTTAATTTCATTACCTCTAAACATCCAAATCATAAGGTCTAGCACAAGTCTTCTAATAAACTTGTGCAACACAATCAATCTTACCAACATGATGCAATGATAGCTAATCTCCAAAAAAGTCTTTTACAAAAGACATTTTTCCAAAAATGATTTTTTGTAGGAAGATTCAGTATACTATTGCAGTTTTGTTTTGTTTATAAGAAGTATAAAGTTGTCTTTGAGGGTCCTTGACTTCTTGCTTCTAAATGAGTCTGCATATGAGAGGGTCAACTACTTTTTAAATGAGTTTGCATATGAGAGGGTCAACTACATTTTAATTGAGAGGGTCAACTACATTTTAGAGAAAAATTAGTTTGAAGGGTCTACACTGTCACATTGATCTTCTTTCTTTTTAAGTTATAAAGTTTGATTATTCACGAATCATGGAGGTTTTCTTGATGTCATTTAATTCCCCATGCATGAAAACAATTTTAGTTCTTAGTTAGGGTTTTCTATTTGATGCTCAAAAAGCTAAGGATGTAAAACATACATAGTTGCACACTCTATTAAGATAGTCATCTTTCATAATCTAATGACACCTCAAGCTTCTTGAGGCACAGAGGAGTTCAAATCTTATTTAAGTAAATGTCTATGCATTATGGATCTTTTACCTTGTGTTTAATGCTCATGTATATAATTTTTTTTAAGTCAAGAGAGTTTCCAAGTGTTCATATATCCATTAACATAGTGGACTTAGGATATAAAATAATTTGCTGTTTCTTTCTTTATTCTCTTTTCCCGCAAGCATGAATTTTCAAAACCAAATACTATGAAAGAGGTACACACACGGCACACCAACTAATTTGAAAGTTGAATAAAATGAAAGCATGCCATAATGAATCTATTTAGAGTGATATTCTCAATATAAAAATCCTAGCTAGTACTTTTAACATCAAAACCATAAATGAGAGAGAGAGATCCCTCATATCAAGAAAATTTACCACTATACAAACAAAAAGGAAGTTTTAAAAAGGAAGCTAAGTGTGTTGCATTGATTGAGTGGAATTGGAGAAGCTAAGTATTTTCATGTTGAAGGAAAATATCTTTTCTTATATTTTGTGTATCGTTTAAAGAAAAGGAATTAAGGCCTCACCTTGTTAAGGGCAATAACATGGTTTTTAGTTATCTTAAAGGTTAGCTTTGTCATGGCTCCATATTAAAATTCTCCACATCATCGAAAATATTGTAAAAATAGAAGTCGTGTGCTTTATGGTTCTTTTAACTTGTTAATCATATTGTGTTTTTGAACAAAAGTATTTGCTCACTATTACTTGTGAATCAATAGAAACCATATAGCTTATGATGAAAGAATCCCAAACTTTTTAGCTTCATCTTACGCACTGGGGATTATGGTTGTGAAGTGAAAGAATTCTAAAGTAGATGTAAGGTTATTTGATACTGGAAGTGGAAAATCTTAAATAAAAAAAAATGCAAAAGACTGCTCATTTCGAGGCCTAAGTCACCTATGTCGTGTGGTAGAGGATGCACGAACAACTATAAATGCTACTTGCTTGGTCGACAAACTTGTTGAGGGAGATGAAGTGAGTAAACGCCATGATCATTGGGACCGTGAAAAGGGTAGTGCGTGTAGAGTGTAGACTTGTCTTTTACGACAAAAAAGAAGAGTGAAATAAAGAAAAAAAGCACGATTATCAAGACAATTTTAGAATGAAAGTATATTTTTGGTCATTTATGGTATGTGAAGAATATTTGTGAGGCTAAAGGTCTATTTGGTGAATGAATTTATAGGGAACCAATATGAAGAATAGAAAGGCCTTTACCATTGCCAACATGAAGCGTGTCATTGCCATGATATGCTTCGAAGTGATCCATGCTTGCTAACTCACACGTAATATGGCTATTTGCTCATGCAATGGAGGCAGTGTTGTAAAAATCGCGCCTAGGCGCCGATTAATCGCTAGGCGCTAGGCTAAGGAGGAATTTTGGGCCTAGGCGGTCCTAGGCGGCCAAATTCAGGCAAACATTCCGGCAAAAACCTGAAATTTCCGGCCAATTTCCGGCGAAAACCTGAACTTTCCGGCCAAATTCCGGCGAAAACCTTTGGTGTGGTTTAAAAATGAACATTTTTATAAAAATTACATATAAAAATGTGTGTATATATATAAAAAACTGAAAATTACATATAAAAATTCTAATCCGATTAATCCCGCCTAGGCCCTGATTAATCCCGCCTAGGCCCTACCCCACCGCCCGACTAGCGCCTAGCGATTTTTACAACACTGAATGGAGGTAACAAATAAGAGCTATGATTATCCACAAAGTTGGTTGTTGATCAAGTATGCAATGTGGAATGATTATGGTTAGCGTTAGTGTGAAGGAAATGGAAAGTGGCGAGTGCCATAAACAATGTTTCAGTAGAGGCCCAACTTACTTGACGATCATTACCACCACTTTCATAGTTTTTTCCACGAGAGTTCCCATAACTTTGATTGCCATGGTTATTGTTGTTTAGACGACAACCGTAGGATAGTAGGCTTAAGGGGTTGAAGATGATTCAAATATAAACTGAAACTGCGTGTAGATGCAATTGAGCCCAATTAAGCAACCATTTGTTATTGAGATGAAGACAATGTAGATCCAATGAGCATAGGTTTTCCCATGCATGTAGTTTTGATCACTAGAAGGGCGTGGACTTCTCTAAAGGCTGTGGGAAACTAGCGAGCAACGATAGTAGTCTTGAGGCCATTGTATTCTTCTCTAAGCTCGGAGATTGTAAGCATGACCAAGTCCTGTCCTTCACCGGTTCACCAATAACCGCGAGGGCATCAACATATTCTTGGTTGACATATGTATCAACATGATAGTAGTCTTGAGGCCATTGTATTCTTCTCTAAGCTCGGAGATTGTAAGCATGACCAAGTCTATGTCCTTCACCAGTTCACCAATAACAGCGAGGGCATCAACATATTCTTGGCTGACATACGTATCAACACTTTCATCATCATGCATTTCAACCCGAAGAATGTTTTCTCTAGAAATGGTGTTCGGTGCATAGGCTCATTCAAGGGCAACCTAGATGCAAAGTTTAAAAGAACGGAATTGCGCCTCGAGGCGTTTTCCCTTCGCCTCACGAGGCGAACCGAGGCGGAATTAAAAAATAAATATAAAAATTATATATCTTACAAAAAAAAAATACTAAACATCAAACAATGTTTGTATCTTGTTTGTTGACTACATCAGCCCCTTCCAGTGCCTTTCCCAGGTGCGATGTGTGGGAGAAGAATGAGAAATCAGGTCAAATTAAGGAGAAGAATGAGAAATTAGGTCAAATTAAGGAGAACCAGATGCGAATTATGGACTTTTGACCCATTTGAACTGTGTATTTCGTTAACGAATACACACTCAAATGGGTCAAAAGTCGATTTTTTTCCATTTCTACCACCTCAGCCCGCCTCGCCCGCCTCAGCCCGCCTTGACCGCCTCAGCCCTTTAGAGGCTTACGTACAAAAATACCCTGTGCGTCGTCGCCTCATACTCGTTTTCCTACCGCCTCGCCTCGACCGATTTTTTAAACCATGCCTAGATGTCACATGCTGTCATGCCATGAACATGGCGAGTGAAGCTTGAGATAGAGTACAGATGATAAGCATTCAAAATTGCTGATCACCTGAGATCTAAAGTAGAGATGATTAGCATTGGAACATTTTCATTGGAGATTCACATATGGTGATTCAAGGGTTTTTGGTTTTGAAGTGGCGTAAGCTAGTGTGATGTGTGGGGACGAACATGGAATCGATTCGTCCATAGAGTCTCAGCACATAGCCTTTCAATAACCATAGTTGGTTGGAGTAAGGGTGAAGGCGAATTTGGGAGTGTTGTGGGATGTTCTCAGATGTCGTAAAGGCAACGATGAGAGCCATCGAATTTCGTCTGTTTTATGGTTTGATATGGTGGTTTTAGCGAAGAATCAAGGAACTTTAGTTTTCTATTAACCTGATCTTAAGTCTTTGTAACCTGATCTTTGGGCTTGATAACCTGATCTAGGGTTCCAGCCAACCGATCTGGAGTTTGGATAACTGGATCTAGAGTTCTGGTAGCATTTGGCGACAGTGAATGAAAGACAAAGGAACAATGACAAAGAAGAGATATGGCTGGATTTAAAATTTTTGGCAGAATCTGCAGTTGTTCATGGAAACGGGTGTGGTGGCTGATAAAGACTGCCGGTGAGAGGCGCTCTGATGATAGTGGTGTGGTCGTGAGTGATGGTGGCAGCGGCTAGGGTTTTTTGGTGATTGGCTGTGATACCAAAGTTCACCACTTAGATTCTGTGTATTGTATATATTCTTGATAAATGGTTACCATGAAAAGGTATATGTAGGGTATAATGTAACATATGAATAGGTGTATAATGTAACATACAAATACCCTGTAATCTAGATTAATCTAATTACTTTTAAGTATATCTAGTCTAATATAGCATTGCTCAAAAGCCTGACTATTGAATCGAAACATGAATAAATGCCTTAGGTTTAGCTAATGATAGAATCACTAATGATGGAATTACTCTTCAAACACCACGCATATAATATATCGTAATTAGTAATTACTAGTTAGTAACTATGAAATTTAGCATATGTGCGATATTAGATAATTAAGGGTGTTAATCCGATATTCAAGTGCAAGTAAAAACATAATCACAAAATGGATATAGCAGTTGTATATCCAAAAGTCTGGAATCAGTTGAACTCGTGTCAAAATTGGTATGATATAGAGGTGGCAAGATAGGACTTAAAAAGCTTTTTGAGTGCTCATGCCTCATTGTAGTTTACCGATTACAAATCATCACAGTACAGTCAGAGACAGAGCTTTAATCTTTATAAAATTAATAGAAAAAGAAAGAATAGATAAAATAAAGAGATTTATCAATTCTAGAAAGATAAGGAGACTAGTTGTGCAAGTTGATCAAGTTGTGCAAGCTGTATGATCTAGTTGGTTAAGTTTAGTATAAGTAGGAGGCTAAGGAGTCTTGTAAAAGTGTGAGTTTTGGTTGCTTGATAGTACAAAGAAAGAGTCGTGGTAGTTCCCACAAATTGTTGAGTTGTTTTTCAGTGTTCTTCAAGTTCTGATTGCCAACAGGTCTAAGAGGAGAAAATACATCCAACATATGCTCTTTGGCTATTCATATATAATTTAAAATTTGGTATGTTTCAATTGATATTAATGATGTTCGACAATTCTGCACCAAGCTGTACTTTACGTATATAAAAAACACAGAGAAATAGATTTTGTTTTTATGACAGAGTCGGAAGGATTCTTTTTAGCACTCATAAATTTGCGTACTTAACATTTTAGGATTCGTAAATTATTTTCGTTTGTGTTTGAAGCCTTTACTTATTTTTGAAAGGCAAATTTCTTTATTCCTGTAGGAGTGGGACTTGAACCCATGACCTTCTCAAACCTTGGTGTTCCAAGAGGATTTTCCTCTACCACTGGGCCACCAACCCAATCGCAATTTGAAGCCTTTACTGATTTGCAATATTCAATGGCAATTTTTGTGCTTTAGTTCTTACTTGCACTTGAATCTTCATTTAACCTGAACCTTGTTAATTAATTACATGCACAAGTACAATTTGTAGCCTTGTATAGTGGTATTAGTACGGGATAGTCGAGCTGAGTTGTTCTATTTCAGTATCTAGAAGTGAGGGAGAAGCAATATGACAAGAAGGCGTATGTTGATTTCTTCACTGTAAGTTTTTTACTATATTTTTTTTGATAATTAATAAATAGATATGTTTCTCATGATATAAACATTGATGAGTAATGCAATTGTATTCCATTTCAGAAAGAGACGGCTTCGTCACCGGCTGTTACCGGGCTAATGGTGTAAGTGCCTGAAAAGCATTCCCAATCATTGAATTGCACTAGGTGGTTCAGAACTTCAGATCATAACACAACATAAGTACATAACTGGTAGGGTTTGTGTGTTTACAGATATATAGCATCTCCGGACAAAGCCAACAGCAACTACTTGGGGCCGGCTTCGGTTGAAGAGATTGCCAAGTATGTATTCTCTTAACTTGCTCTACATTCGTAATGAGATTTCTAGCCTTCAACTTATGCTATGTATTTTTCTAGGTGCTAATGCTGCCCATTAATTGGTCGGTTTGGGTTATGGCTTATCTTAAATGGGTCAAATGTGAAAGTGACCTAACTTATAGTTTTGTGGATGTCTGGCAAAAAATTATTGCTCACCAAAAAATGTTTTACAACCTGTTGCTGGACTCCTACGGACTTGACCTTTTAGTGTACTAGGACAAACCCCAAGATTAGTGAGGAGTGCACTAATCGAAATAAATCAAGTGGCTGGCACAACCTCTATACCAGATAATTGAACCAAAATATAGTTAAATAAGTACAATGACACCGACATAAACACCAAATTCTAGAAGTCTTGAGCTTCCAAGTGCTTCTGTGCATCTTCATTCCTACTGCTTACTGTAGCCAATCTTCAGTCCTCATCATTGACAATATGATTTGAGGGGCAATTGACATTCCTAGTTCCCACGAGATTTCACATCCAACATTCTCCCACTTGGAGGTTTTGCACAATCCACAACAACCATCTAACCCAACAGTCATACTTAGGGGTGGCATTCTTGACCCATAGTTCAAAAAAATGGGTTTATTTGGGCAAAATCAATTGAATATGGGTCAATTTGGGTGACCTCAAATTAGTCAACGGGTTAATTTGGTTCACCTTAAATTAGTCAGCGGGTCAATTTGGGTCACCTCAAATATGCAATGGGTTAATTTGGGTCACCTTAAATAAGTCAACGGGTCAAAATGATTAATTATTATAAAATTTTGTTAACTTAAAAATAGTGCATATGGGTCCCCTCAACTTTTTCATCCCACCCCTTGCCCCCACCAGTCGCCGCCCCGCCCCCGCCACCCCCCACCCCAACCGCACCACTGCCGCCACCCGCCCCCCACCCCACCCTACCCGCCCCCCGCCGCCACTGCCCACCACCCCAACCGCCCCCGCCCACCGCCGCCACTCGCAAGGTCTTCAAAGAACTTTTGTGTAATAAAGCCCCACCCCACCCGCCCCCCGCCACTGCTCGTCACCGCCACTGCCCATCGCCCCGCCGCCGCCACCCCCCCCGACCCCCCACCCGCTCGCCACCACCTCCCACCGTATTGGCCGAACCCGTTATGACTCGAACCAAATTGATAGTTTTTTTTAAAAACAACCCGTTTTGACCCGGACTAATTTTGCTCCAAACCCGTTTTGACCTGAAGTCATTTTGCTCCTAACCCGTATTGACCCGAACCCGTTATGACCCGTGACCCGAACCCGCCTGACCCGCCCAGTTTGCCAGGCCTAGTCATACTAGAACATCCTATGTCTCAACGGGTATGCACGATCCACCAGTTCCAGAGATCTTTCCACATTCAGCATGTGTTTTACAAGAGAGATTTTATCAATCGGAATACCGGTTTTCAAAACCCAACGGGCGTTTTGTAACTGTGCCCGAAACATGCCCCGTGCTCCCACTGTCACCAAACCCCTGACATAGTTTAGATGTTCCATCTCTAATATAGATAGAATACATAGGCTTTTTTGGCTGCATTGATGAATTAGTTATTTTCCATTTTTCAGGCAAATTGTTGGTGCAGAAGGACCCTCTGGACCCAACACGGACTACCTTTTCAGCCTTGAAAAGGCACTGCTACAAATGGGTAAACATTTTGAGATCATTCAATCTATAGGATCAAGCAGTTTTGACCTGTTTCCTGTTTTCATTTACACGGTTGACTGTTAAGGATAACATATAACTCATCTTTACATAAATTTGTAGGATGCAAGGATGAACATGTTATGAAGATTGCAGATGAGGCAAGGAAATTGATCGAAGAGGCCAAGTGAATTCCAGTTAAAATAATTAATTGAATAATCGATTCATATTAAAATCCATTGTTGAGAATCACTTCACATTCTCAAAACAATATCATTCAACTAGGTACAAGAGTGGCATGCACATTCTTGTCATCTTTTCTTTTTATAAAAATCTTTCTTAGTTTTGAATCCCTGATTATTCCCCTTAACAAACATATTTGTATGCAGGATGTGTATTGTGAGATTATTTATTAAACATAATATGTTTACTTAAACAATCTTGTCGATCTGCTTAAAGTAACACAAGAATCCTATGACAACCACTGGCTTAGCCTAGTGGCAAAGGTGTATACCCAAGACTTTACTAAAATTGGGAGTCTTGGGTTCAAGTCCCACTTGTGACAAAAAAGGAGGTCCAGGTTAGGTCAGGGGGTTTTCTCAACTATAGTGGGTTTCCTCCTGAGGGAGATGGAGATGACCGGGTGGGCCAATTGCTGTTAAAAAAAACACAAGAATCCTATGCCCCTCAGCCTATACTAGGGTTTATTTTAGTTCTGTGCAAGTCTTTAGACAACTTACTTCCCTATAGAGGTACAGTCAAACCGGTTCCAAACTGAGTCACGGGGTTCTGACCTGGCCCGGTTTCATCCGACCCAGTCCGAGACCCGATCTAACCCGTAAGTCTGTACCCAGTCCGAGTCCGGGTTCACTTTCAAACCGGTTTCGGGCCCGACCCGGTTTTCAAACCGGTTCCGAACCGGTTTATACCTTTACAACAGCTTCTTTTAACAACTTAATGGCTGTTACAACGGTAATGAGGCCGTTTTTTTGGCTTTTTTGTATTTGACCCCCCAAACTTGTATAAATAGGTGTAGGTTGTATTGGTTCAACCACACCATTCCAAAACGCTCTCATTTATCAAAAACACTCTTATTTCTCAAAAACACTCACACTCGAAAGTCAAAACTCTCAAAATGGCAAACGAATCTCAACAATCTAATATTGGTGGTGCTTCTCAAAGTGTTAGTGCTCCCACGGTTGTGCGGGTCATTCCTACAACAAGGAATCCTAATGTTTGACAACATTTTGATTTATGCGAAATGTCGAATAGTGGTCATAAGGCTCCGTGCAAGTTGTGCATGCATTTTTTTTTTGGAAAAGACGCAAACACGAATTTGAAGAATCACATTGAAAAAAACTATTGTTCGGTGTTGAAGGCTCAAGCTTCACAAGTTCAAACAAGTATGACGAACGAAGGTAATATTTTTGCGTATAATGTTGACTTGGTTCTGGAGAGGATGACGCATTTTGTAATTCAAGAGAGTCTACCTTTCAAACACTTTGACAACGAGCGTTTGACTATGCTTATTCAACAAACGCTACAACGAGCGTTTGACTATGCTTATTCAACAAACGCTACAACCTCGCTACACTTATGTAAGTCGTGCTACTCTTAGACGAGATTGTATAAATATGTGGAAAAAAGCTAAATTAGAAATAATAAATGAATTTGAAAGTTTAAAAACCGGTATTAATTTAACTTGTGATGTTTGGTCGGCTCCCCACAACTTGCCGGATTCTTACCTTTGCGTTACCGCTCATTGGATAATTCCGGAAAGTTGGAAAATGATGAAACGTACTATTGCGTTCGATATGTTTGGATACCCCCACACCGGTGACACATTGTTTTATATTTTAGACAAAGTTATAAGAACTTTTAAAATAGAAAATAAAGTTTTTTCAATATCGTTTGATAACGCCTCGAATAATACCGTCACGGTAAACCAACTTATTTTAAAATATAACCCGATTTGTGATGGTATTTTTTTCCATAGTTGATGTGTTGCACACATTATTAATTTAGTTGTGCAAGATGGTCTTAAACACATTGACGATGTTAGAAATCAATTTAAACAAATGTTGTGTGACATTTTTCATATAAGTAAAAAAAAGATATCATCGATATATAAAATTTTGTAAAGACGGGGCAAACCAAATGTTTAGGTCCAAATTGAGACGTTTCAACATGTTAGAACTCAACATGTAACATGTTCGAAAAAGTCATTAAACAAAAACGAAGTTTGCAAATGTTTCATGACCAACTAGCAAGGCAAAATAAAGTAACAAAAATTTCCGACATCGGGTTGGGGTATCATTGAAGGTGTAGCCGATATGCTCCTTGTTTTTAAAACAGCTACAACCTATTTATCGGGAGTTTACTATCCCACAAGTCCTTTGGTTTTAAATCAACTCTTTTTAATGGTTGAAAAATTAAACGAATATTCCATGCGAGGCGGCGTATTTAAAGAAATGATACCGCCAATGAAAGAGAAATTTAAAAAAATATTTTAAAGAAATGCCTCCGATTATTATTTGCGCCACTGCCTTAAACCCGTGGTTAAATGTTTCGGGTGTTGAAACTTTAATTGAAAAATTATTTTACGGTTTGGATTTATACGAAGAAGACGTATTTGTAACGGATAGAGCAAAAACTATTTTTACTCAAATTTGTCAACTTTATTTAGTGTTTATGTTAAAAAATATGGTACAATATCTACCGTTCACGAGCAATTTAGAAACGCTACATCAAGTGCAAGTAGTAGTCGGAGTTCAATGTTAAACTTATTTAATACTATAGTTAATGAAAATAGTAAACGTCAACGGGGTAATACCCGAAGTAGCGAATTGGGTAGATATATCGGTTCGGATTTTTTAACCGGTATGATTGCTCATGATTTTGAGACATTTGATATCTTGGCTTGGTGGAAAGGGAAGGAAGATCAATTACCCGTCCTATCCGCTATGGCCCTTGATCTACTAACCGTCCAAGCTTCTACGGTAGCTTCGGAATCTGCTTTTTCTGTTAATGGCAGAGTTGTTTCTTTACGAAGAACAAGACTAACTCCGGAATCGGTGGAAACGTGCCTTTGCTTAAACGATTACTTAGACACGGCGGAAAGAATACAACATGTATCTTCCCTTGAAGGCGAAATCGAATCCGAGGGAGAGATATACGAGGACGAGGTGGAAGGAGGATTGATTGAAGCAATCGGCGAATAGAGCCTACGAGGGAGTTCGGGATCCGACTAGTACCGACTACCCGGATTTTCAATGTATCGACGAAGAAGACTTTTATTTTTAATATATTTCACTTTGTAAACTTTTAATTATATGTTTTGTATTTTCTAAACTTTTTATTGTATGTTTTGTAATTTTTAAATTAAGTTAATATACTAAAGTGCATTTTGTTTACAAGAATATAAACCATTACTAAACTATTTAATTGAAATACAACATCAATAATAACTTACATAACACATTACTAAAACATTTTATTGAAATACAACATCAAGAGTCAAGACCAACTAAAACTTACATAACACGTTACTAACTATTCGCATTGTTCGGATTTGCAATTTTCGTCTCGTCATACAATTTGCAATATTTTTCTAAGTGATGGCTTAAAGTTGTATTGGACTCTTTACTAAAAAACGATCCGCACAGCTTGCAACGAGCCTTGTTCGGTCCGCTTGACATCTCGCACAAATCAAAATATTGTCAAATACTTGGCTTTCGTGTGGTTGGAATAACTCTTACAACCGTTGAAGATGGACCAGCGTTTTCGGCCATTTTTGAGATCTTTTTTGCTAAAGAAGTAGAAATAAGAGTAGAAAATTGTGTGTTTCAACCCACACAATCAATAAGTATTTATATTAATTTATGGGGTCAAAAAAAGCCAAAAAAATAAAAAAAAACAAAAAACGGTTTAAAATCATAAAAAACGGCTATTTTTTTAAATTGTAACGGCTATTTAAAAAAAACTGGGTTAACCGGTTCTGAACCCGAACCAGTTTGGGTACCCAACCCGGTTCGATCCGGGTTTTACTTGCCCCGTGTTGCGGCGGCGTCGAAACGTATAGTAACTCGAACCGTCCCGCCCCTGCTGCTTAAGCAAAAAATATTAAAAAAAAATTATTCAGCAGCCTGGCTGCTTAAGCAACCCGACTGTTTTACTGTTCATAACCTAAGATTTTTAAATACATAGGAGAATAATATATACTAAAAATGTAAATCCCAATTGATCAGAAATATTATTATATACAGAAATTATATATACTGTATATAAATAATGATATTCAACGATAAATGATATTTTTCAATGATATATATTCATTCAACCTTCTTAAAATGTCTGTTTTGACCTTCATAAAAGGTGAGTGTACAAGAATTCACTTATAGGGTTAGTTTACAAATTTTTTAGTAAAAGAAGTCTATATGTAATACTTTACATAGTTATGTTCAAAATTTATAATTTTCCACATAAAAATGGCATAATTGTGTGAGACGGGGGCTACATAGCTATCTCTCACACGCTTCAGATTTTCACAAAACATGGCACGACTAAATTTAATGGCTTCACATAGTCGTATCCTTTATCAGTCAACCTCTCAAAAGGAACAAAAAAATGACCAACTACGTTGAGTAGCCTCACATAGTCATGTCCTTAATAATTTACCCATAGCCATGTCAGAAGCAGTTATTTGGAATCAAGAAGTTGTTAATATAGACATGGGGGTTATCTATAAAACATCGTATTCTCCATTGACATCTGTAGGCTTCACTCTCTATTAAACTGGAATATTCTGAGTGACCTTAGGCTAGCCCTTCGATTAAACTATAACTAGTTTTAAACCCACCTGAGGTGCTGCATCATGGCAGGTATCGTGCGTCACAACAGCTCGGTTTTGAACATCGAAGCACAGATAAAAATAAACACGTGCTTACGGTATATCCGGAAATCATGAAAGAATCAAGTCGTTATAAAAATGAGTGTTAAGAAACTGAAAGCAAACATTAAAATATCATTTAACGAAAAGAAAAAACCGTGTAAAACCATTGCATTTAAAAACTTAAAAATATAAGATCTAGTATTTTAAGAATTAAAATTTAAATGAAAACTTTAAAAATTTACGACAAAACGTTAATTAAATCGGTTTTGACTAAAACTTATACCAAAACCATATTTTAAAAGTTGCAGCAGTGAAACAAAATATGTGAAAAAATCGTTCTAATAACAAAAAAAAAAAAACAAAATCGGTATCAAAAACCAGATTAACTCATAACTAAAGTATAGAAAAACTTCAAAAATTAATATACATTATTCAAGGGATTATTGGATTTTACTAATCCCTCCTTTTACCAATTGGTCATTAATAATCTCAACTGAGAATATTGTTACCACATGTCCCTACTTTCAAACTATTTTCTTATGTTGGACACCCATTAAAAAAAACTTAACGTCGTTAGATTTTATATGACGTGGACATCTGCAAACCGCCGGAAAGTGGAACCAAGCCGGAACCCTAGCCATTGCCTTCGCCGGAGGGGTGGTCTGCAAACCGGTTAAGACAACATATTGGCCGTAGTTGGACGAGGCTCTCCCATGTGACCGGGGGTGCGACGTCACAACATTCAATGTTCGCATTTCAAAAAAAAAGATCTAAAATCAATCATGCTATGATTAACAAACTCATACAAAAGTGTCATACTAACACAAAATTATTACAAGGGTCATTGCACAAATCTTTAACATTGTCCTAAAGTTTAAAAATAAGAAATCTTGAATTATATATCACATTTTTCTACACTATGTCTTCCCAAGTATTAAGAAATTAAAAGAAAACCAAAGAATTTTTTTTATTATAACGCAGAGCATTAAACAGGAAAAAAAGAAAAGGTAAAAACTAAAATACAAATAAATCGTATTTTAAAATTTTAAAGTATTGAGAAAATTAAAGAAAAAATTAAAAAATATATTTATTTTTTTAAATGTTGATACTCGTTAATAGCATCACAATTATAAAGTTCGTTAATATATAATTAGAGGGTGTTTGTGATTGCTTATTTAACTCTAAAAGTGTTTATTGATTTATGACTTTTTCAAAAAAGGTTTTTAAAAAAGTGTTTGGATTAGCTTTTGTGGTGGGAAAAGTCAATAAGTCAATAAGTTTTTTTTTAAAAGTGTTTGACTTAGCTTATTTTTGTAAAATGACCAAAAAAGACATTCTTTTTATATTTAAAACCATGTTATACTTTGAGGGTGTTTGGGATTGCTTATTTACATATACTATTATATACTTAACAATTTTTTTGGACAAAAATTATAATAAAAAAAAAAAAATACAAAAATCGATTATCTATATATGGCAAATCGAGTTACCTCCGATGATGTAACCGGCGACGACGATTTGCACTGGCAAATAGAACGTGTTGCAGCCGTCGAAGAGAGAACGCATGAGAGTTGCGAGCAGATGAGAAAATGAGAAATATCTATTGTAGGGTAAAGTGTAAGTCCCAATCTCAATATGGATCTTTTAATAAACACACAATAACGAACACGATATCAAGTCTCACAATCAATAGGCGGAAACTAGTGATTGTGGTGATTCAAGAACACGAAATTCAAAGTAAAAACACTTGTATTGTTCAAGAGAATTACGAAGAAAACAAATAAAAAACCGCTTACCTTACTCGGTTAGGGTATACATGTATTTATACCTAGTCATACCATTCTAGGCCTACACTACATGTACTCGGCCCCACGGCCGACCCAATTACACCCAACCCGTGAACCCCTTTGTTCACGGTCACATCCAAACACACAAACTAAGCTTAATCATAAACCGGGCCCTACAATCTCCCCCTAGGATTAAGCTGTCAATTATTTATCAAAAGTTGATATCTTCATGGTGACTCCCACTTCCAGCATAGAGTTTCTTGTTCATGATATCAGCAACTGCTCTTGTAAAGACTTTGGCTTGTTTTTCAAATAGTTGCTCACGTCTTATCTGACTTCTTGCTAATACATTGATGTCTTGTTCACCAAACTTAGACAAATCAAATGGATCAATGATTCTGAACTCGGTAGTTCTAGTCACAATCATAGCTTCAGCAGAAACTGGATCATAAGCCCAGAACTCAAAATCCTTTAGTGAATTAACATGCATCTTCTTGTGAACATGCACCTTCTTCGTGATCTTCGTCGCTGGCCAGACAATAATATATAAAATCCTTCCGGTACGAGGATCTTTCACACCCTTAGCTTTCTTCAACTTTGATTCAGCTGTCTTCATACTAGCAAAATTGGTCAAACACTGTTGATTGAGAAAGTGATAGAACATGTTTGCCATTGTATCATTTCCTCGATTTACAAAATATGCTTCATTTAATTCTCGAAGATCAACCTTTGTCCAGGAACTAAAGTCATTAGCATGCTTGTAGTATTCAATCCGACCACTGTTTCTTTTCACCACAAACATCTTCTTCTCATCATCAAATTGCCAGGCAGCAATTCCCGACCTGTCACCCCTTTTGGAGTAGTATCCATCAATACTAGGAGTAACATGAGTCTCAGAAGGTGGACAGGAGGTAACAACCATGAAGGATGTTCTTTTATAATCTTTGCTCCTGCACTTGATGATTCATTAGCTTCACTTGTTGAGCTAACTAGATTTACTTCATCATCAATATCTTGATTTAGTCTTTCTAGTTCTGAATCAGATGAGCTATCAAACATTTCAACTGTAGTTCCATCCTCGGGGTTTGTATCTTTGTCTTTATCTAGGTCATCAGTAGGTAAATTGTCTTGATTATCATCAAGATTCCCTTCAAAATCAAAATTATAAAGATCATCATCTTGATTTTCCTCAGTTTGATTGCCCTGATCATCCCCCCCGGTATTTACACCTCCATGATTATCATCACCATCATTATTATCATCAGCTGGCTTCTCAATGTTTTTGGCTTTAAGATCATCTAGCTGTTTCTTAAGATGATACACAAGTGCAGTTAGAAAACCCTGATTTGCTTCCAAAGCCATAATCTTTGAATTTTGGGCAACCACTTGTAACTCCAGTGCAAACGCCCTTTCTTGTATAATGTGTTGATCTACAGGAGCAGGAGTAGATGAATCCACAGGACTCTATCTTAGCTTTCTCGACTTTGTATGCTTCGGCCGATGATACAAAGAACTGATCAGTATCGAAAGCAGTTGTAGAAGGGCTCACCTGGGATGATGACTGAGGTAGGGTTGAGGTGGGTGTTGGTGAATGTGGTATATGAGTGGATATAGAAGGTGTTGGAGTAGGTGTTGGTGTGGGTGGTATTCTCACCCTTCTCGGATCTCTTCGTTTTCTTGGTCTAGATTGAAGATCATGATCCGGTGTATACTCAGGATCGGTGTTAGCTTGGTTTGATGAAGAGGTAAGAGGAGGATTCTCAACTCGACGTCGTTTGCTTTCCATTTCTTTGACAAACTGATTAATCGATACTAAAGGTCTCTCAGGTGTGCCTTCACTATCAGAAGAAGAAATAATCTCAGCATCTTCTAACTCCGGCACAACTGCCTCTTGTGGTTCTTGTTATGGTTCATTAGGTTGCTCTAACTCTGGTTGAGGAGGGAGATGTTGTTCCTTTGCAACCTCGGCCTCAACTACGACAACCGGTTTTTCAACTTCTTCATTAACTAGGGCAGCAAATCTGCCAAACTTCTCAAGGGGATGCAGCCACTGATATACTCTTTTACCTTGCTTGTTGACGTTCATGAATTTGAAGATCATTGGACCCATAGATTTCAGGTCCAAAGTCTCAATAGTAGGTTCCAGATCTGCATGGTTTCTATTGAATATGACTTGGATAAACCTAGGATACATGAAAAAAGATATCATTCTTGCCTCTTTTTAGATTGCTTTTCAGTTCTTCAAATTCCATCTTGGATAAGTTGTAATCCCAACTCATGGTCAGGGCAACCATAGCTGAAGAGATGGTAGCATTTATCTCATCAAACCCTCCCTTTCTTCTCGACAAGCAGTTCATGCATATGTGTGCAGGATATCTCCAATAAGGATGCAGTAGCTTATTGTAAACAGGTGGATAGTTTCCTTCATATCCCATTCTTAATAAGATTTGAGTGACTGTATCTGTAGCTAACTTTCTTGGATGAGCAGGTTAGTCACCGAACTATAGTGCTTCCCTGACAATGGCCTTTGATACTATGATTCTCTTGTTCTGAATAGTTCCAATGATGCATTCTTCCCAATTATCGTTGGGATGAACGGAGGCAGTTGCTTTTGTAGATTATCGGATTTTCCATAATAGCAAAGTTGATGGGGGAAAATGTCAACCCCACAACCATTGATTGAAAGTACTCATACTCCTCTAGTGGATTTAGAGTGAATGCACACACGTTGTGATCAGGAACGAATCTCATCTCGGCCATATCTGTACAAAAACTTTCTAAGTTAGAACATAATCAACAAATGATATTTAAATTAATGTTTAAAAAGGTTCTTGGGAAAACAGGGGTATTCGGTCTCCAAGGGGTTTACGGCTCCCATGGGATTCATGGGAAATAAAGGTTTACGGCCAAATGTTCTCGGCCAAAAAAAGGTTTATGGTCTCTTATGAGTTCACGGTAAGTTCTACCGTATATGGGAATACTAAGAGGTTCACGGGAAATTTCAAAATTGCCACCGTGAACCCCCTTTTATGGGTAACACCGAATAGGCTCAATGCTCCTATTTGATCGAATTTTTTATCGACAATCTTGAGACTTTGAACATATAACGATGATCGCCTACCAATTCCGACTCAAATCACATCATCAATTTCACTTTTCATCCATGAATTATCCAACCATTAAGAAAAGATGCGAACAAATGTGGGTTTACGGCTGACTCGAACCAAAAAACAGGTCAATATGGTGTGATGAATAAGTAGATGTACCTGATATTTTATCACAGATCTTGTTATGAAGTAGTAAGCAAGAGATGATCAACAAATTTGAGAGAGAAACGATGGGAGTTTTGTTCTTTAAAGAGAAATGATAGCCGTGAAAGAGTAACCCCACATTCGGGTTTGTTTCTTCCTTAAAGAAGATCTCGGCTCAAATGAGTGGGGGCCCACCGTGAACCCAGGTGGCCCACACCAAAAACCCGTGAACAAAAATGATTTAAATTAATCCCTTAAAAGTTTTATCTCAGAAGAACGAACGAGGTCATTTTTATGATAATAAAATTAAATAAAATAAAAACAAAATTAACTAGACTAAAATAAAACAAAAAAAATAGAACATATCTATATAATTTAGTAACAACGAGCCTTTAGGAAGTTTGCAATGAGATCATATCGTTCTATAGGCAAACCAAGGAACATTTTTCAGCACGTATTTACTCAGACCGGTCAAGTGGATTGCTAGTATTCAGATCCTTCTAAACTCATGCTTTTGCTTCAAACCTAAGTTTTTCACTGTGATTTAATTTATCATGTTTTGATAGAATTAATTATGACACAATGCGTCCCACACTCACGTCTTAGAAACCTGTAATTAAATGAATGTGAATTATGTGAATTCTTGATGAACTTTGATGGACCCCATAGCTTATCAAGTAAACCTTCCCTTCCTTATGATCTTTTGAGCACCTAAATAATAACTAAATTGAGTATAACTAGCACGGAATTATGAACTATTCAGAAGATCTCTGACATATTTGATCACAAACATAGCGCTACGGACTTACATGTTTAGAACCAGCAAATGCTCAAGGTCATAGCACAACGGACTTACATGCCTTAAAAAGGGATTCTGCTTTGCGTGTCTTTTTGCTCAGAATTCTGCTTTACAGAGTAGCTTTGCACTATAATTGAGTGTCTTTTCACCTATTGCATGTCAATACATGTCTTTTAACTATATATATAATATGTACAGACTTGTAACAAGTCAGCTCGCAAACCCTTTGTGAAGGGTCTCAGTTAGTGCAATTCCAATAAAGCATTATGTTTAAGTTTTCAATTATTAATAGGAAAATACTAATTACACTAATCTATGAGATGTTCCCTACTAAGGCCATGAGACAGTTTAGTTCAAGTATATCACATGCATACCCTATCAACATATCCAACAGAGATCTTAATCATTTCAATTTAGTGCCTTACATGTGTTGATTCTAGCCTTAAGAAACGAACAATCGTATCACTTACATTTATTTGCAAACAACCGACTCAAAACTTGACACTCATAACATTAAAAACAGACTCTTTTTTGTATTTTCAAGACTCTAAATAAAAATAAAAGCAGACTCTTTTTGTATTTTTCTTGACTCTTAATAAAAATAAAAGCAGACTCTTTTTGTATTTTTCTTGACTCTAAATAAAAATAAAAGCACACTCTTTTTGTAATTTTCAAGACTCTAAATAAAAATAAAAATAAAAGCAGACTCTTTTTGTATTTTTCTTGACTCTAAATAAAAATAAAAGTAGACTTTTTTATATTTTTCTTGTCTCTCCCCCTAAATTTGTGCATAAAAAACTAAGACAAAACAAAAAAGTATAAATTTAAACTACAAAGAAAAATGTTTTTATGACCTGTTCAACCTTTAAAACCAATCATTTTCAGGGATTCTACAAGCACATTGAATCGAGATGTATCAAATGCTTTTGTGAAGATATCGACAACATTGTTGTCAGTATCAACACGTTCAAGACAGGTGAGATTTCTCTCAAAACAGTCCCGGATAAAATGCACCTTGATATCAAAATGCTCTGATACCAATTTTAAGTCCCAATCTCAATATGGATCTTCGAATAAACACACAATAACGAACACGATATCAAGTCTCATAATCAATAGGCGGAAGCTAGTGATTGTGATGATTCAAGAACACAAAATTCAAAGTAAAAACACTTGTATTGCTAAAGAGAATTACAAAGAAAACAAATCAAAAACCGCTTACCTTACTCGGTTAGGGTATACATGTATTTATACCTAGCCATACCATTCTAGGCCTACACTACATGCACTCGGCCCCAAGGCCGACCCAATTACACCCAACCCTTGAACCCCTTTGTTCACGGTTACATCCAAACACACAAACTAAGCTTAATCGTAAACCAGGCCCTACATAAAAGGTGGGTAGATTGGTAATTTTATGTTCAAAAAGTCATAAAGAGTTTTAAAAAGCCAGGATTTATGACTTTTGAAAACAACTTTTTAAGACTTATCAAAAGGTCAAAATAAAAAAGACTTTTATCCATGCCAAACACTTTTTTGACTTATTGGCTTTTTGAAAAAGCCAATAAGTCAATAAGTCATTTTCAAACTCAATCCCAAATACCCCCTTAGTTAGAACCCGAAGAGATTAGAATATAAAATTTTAAATACCTAAAAAATAAAAATATCTAAGGATAGGAAGTAAGAACCCAATTAGCAATGTTTTTGTGACCGGACCGGACCGGCCGGTCAGACCGGGACCCTGTGCCGGCGACGGTCTGGTTATACATATTAGAGCCGTTCTTCAAAGAACCGGCCGGTTCAAACGGTTTTGCGGTTGAACCGGTAACCGCAGTTCGGAGATCGGACTGGAATGAAGAGAAATTGATGGTGCTAAGTTCTGCCTTGCCGGATTTGCATCAAAATCGACGAACACAGACTCGAATTTGCCGGATCTCCACCGAAATCGACGAACTCACACTCGTTTTGGCCGGACTGCATTGTAATTGACAAACTCGACCTTGTTTATTCCGGATCTGGACCAAATCTGAGCATCGTCTAGGCCAGATTTGAACATCTAACCTTCGTCTGCGGAACTGGAAGTCTGAGTTGTGAGGATGCTTGTGGAGGTCGGCCGACGAGACTAGAGAGGGAACAAGCTCCGATGTGTTTTTTTTTTGCCAGATGAGAGAATAGCTTTTCTATCTTTTTGTTTTATTGCAGGGATGTTTCTGGTTTCAAGAGAGAAAAGAGAAACCATGTGGTGGTTAGTCAAATAATTAAATGGAGATATGATAAATAAGGTTGATATCATTTTTTTTGTTTATTTGTTACTTGTAATATTATTATTTTTATTTTTAGAGTTTATTAATTAAGTGTATACATATACATATATATATAGTTTTATATTATTTATTACGTTATCCGGTTCAATCGGTTCGACCGGTCGGACGAGTGAACCTCTAAGGCGTCCGGTTCGCTGTTAGGTCCGGTTCTGAAAACATTGCCAATTAGGTACTAAATATATTTAAGAAATTATACTAAATATAATTTAAACCTAAATGAATTATTAATTTAAAAAGATAATTAATTTAAATAAATTCATTCATTTTATTTATCTATTATTAAAATAATGTGTCTCTAAAAAGAAACAAGGGAATTGTAAATATATGTGTATTAATATATAATTAAAAAAATTAGATTTGTTTAAATAAAATTTAAATCCTAAATAGAAAAAAAAATGATTTATTATAAAAAAATGCTTTATGAAATTCTTTAGACATGGTAAATGTATTTTTATAAAATCTTAACAAGATTTTATAAAATAGCTATTTTATGTGCATTTATTTGAAATTAAATAATTTAATTTAAAATAAACTTTTAAATGGTTTTTATATTAAAAATGAGATTTTAAACCATTTAAATTCTAAAAATAGTTGTTTTATGTCTAAAATTGCAAATTATTGTATTAATCTATTCTAAATGATGTTGGGTTTATAAATTAATTTTTATAAAATTTTTGGAGCATTAAAAACATTTTAGAAAAATAAAACAGGCCACCCGGCTTGAACCCAGGTGGTTCTTGTGTGGGTTGATTGAGTTACCACCGGACCAAGGGAACCATTTTTGGTATAGAACCGACTCGAAAATGTTTTAACATGCAACTGAATGGGAGCCGGGTCTGGTTTAAGGCATGCGCAAAAAAGGCCAGTGCTTGTGGGTTTTGAACCCACTCCATCTGGTCCGATGGTGCAATGACTTAGCTAGTCGGATCAGATGGTTTCGCTGATTAACTAAGGATTCCATTAAACTAACTACGTTAAATGAATTGAATCAAAATCCAATTGAAACCCGTATGAACAAGTTTCATATTCAGAATGAAATTGGGTTCAATGCCCTCTGTCATATGAAATTGACGGAGGGCTTTTGATCGCCATGAAGATACGAAGCTAAGGACGTATTACTTACCTGATTTGGTTGAGTATTGTGTGCCGAAGGCTAAAAGACCAGAGACGAAGTTCTTGGTGCTCGATCGAGGCACAGAGATGAAATGAGATGCGTTTAAGGGTTTAGAGAGTTTTTGATAGATTATATGAAGGTGTGAGAGTGTTATAGGTGGATCAATTCCACCTTAATTGTTCGATTTGATTTAGTCTCGCATATGACAACTGTCAGCCATGATTTCACGCGTTAATTCGATGATTGAGGATGAATTGGGTCGTGTATATGGGCTGCATTCATGCGAGGATTGATTGTGCGTGATTTGCGGGATTCAACGCATTCAAATCCCTTGATTGGAGATCGAATTGAACGCAGTTTGACTATGGAAAGTCAATTATGTTCGAATTGAATTTCGAAATTATCCGCGCAAAGATTGAATTGAGGTGTTAATTGAGTTTGGTAATGGTCAATAATCCATCTAGAATCCAAGGCAAGTCCGAATCAGTCGGTTTTGATCGAATTTAACCATTGAATTGTACGATGTTGAACTGTTCGACTTTTAAAGTCAAAATAGGTCAAAAATGGGATGCATGGGTCAAAATTGAAGTCAGAGGGTTCAAATTTAAGGATGGAGGTTCAAGTTGAAAGTCCAAGTGTTGAAAGGTTTAAACCTAATTTGTTAAAAATAAAAAAATATATATAAATACATATGTGCATTGATTTTTAGTTTTTAAAGCTTAAAACTTTATAAATTTTATAAGTAACTAAATTGTGATAATGTTTTAGTATAAATATTTTATAAAAACCAATACTTATATATACACATTTTATGTGTGATGATTTTACACACACACACACACACACACACACACACACATATATATATATATATATATATATATATATATATATATATATATATATATATATATATATGGAGTAAAATTGTAAAATATTAAATCTTTAAATTTGATTTAACTTAAATTAAAATGTATGTATGTGATCATGTAAAAATAAAAAATTGTGTTGAGTGAAACCTTGGAATTTATTGTTTGCACGAATGATACAAAGTGTTGCACTAGAATTGGAATTGGAACCTTGTTTATTGCACTAAAACAATTACATGAAAAATCAATAATGTTACATAATCTTACTAACCAGTGAGTATAACACGCCCCTTAGGGTTTCCTTTTAGGTCACACCCGAAGAATGATCAGGGATCCACTGGGTTATCTGAGGGTGTTGTATTTTAAGATCCTGGTTCCACCATAGTTTCCATAACCGAGAGAAATCCAAGATTCATAGGTAGGATTCTTAACCTGGGTAGTGCCTTCCTTATTCTTAAGTTCGTATAAATACTTTGCTTGATAGTTGGTTATCGTTAGTTCTTCTTAGTACTTTTGAGTTTAAGTATTTTAAATGTGGTTCATAGAAATCACCCCAATATAAATCAGTTAGTTAGTTGAGTCAGAGTCTAGTTATAGTTATTACTAGTGTCTCGTGGGTTCGATATCCGGATATCCATTAGGCTTTACTACAGTCGATAGGTACACTTGCCTGTTTTGTGGTCTAGTATTTAGGAGAGTCTAGAGTTTAACTAGAGTGTCTAGGTTAGGTTTATTATAGTTAATTTTTATAGACCATATCCAGCACATCAGAAGTAAAACAAACGATTTGGACGTAATAAGTTGCAAACTTGAATTGAAAACGAGCTTGTTTGATGAACTGTTCATCAGGCGACACTGTCGCCACCTTCATGTGGCGACAGTAGTCGGGGTTTGACAGGGAAGTGACGTGGATCCCAAGGTCCAATGATTTGGGACACATTTCATTCCCCTAGAGACAGTTAATGTCGGCGACACTCCCTATCGGCGACACTATGAACGGCGACACTAAGTACTGAACGCAAGTTCTGGCGGCACTAATCATGCCCCTTGGCGACACTGACCTTTGCCCGCGACACTAAAATAGGCGACACTAGACTTTCGTTGATAGTTTTCACTCGTTGATTTACTTCAAATTTCTGGTATTCCGCCTAGCACAAACAGTTAAGGAACCAAAATAGTAAAATCAAAACTAGTGAGTTTTTGTTTCCCATTTTCCCTTTACAGTTTTGGGTTGAAGTGCATGCTTTTGAATGAAATGAAAGAGTAATGTTTTATCAAACATTTATGACAATTATGTGTTAATAACTTATGTCATAATATGTGCAAATGTTTATAAACGTATATGTGTGTGTGTGTGACTATTTGTGCATGTTACCCCAGGGTGAAAGAATGAATAGAAAGTCTTGTGCAAGCAACAGTGGAAGACTTGTTCTCAGACGAGCAAACATAGGAGTCTTATCTTTGTGATAAGTAATAAAGGAGTCTTGCATTCATGCAAGCATAACGTTCCAAGCCTCTGGGACTTGGGATGGTTAAGTCGGAATGGTATCATTCGAGTGCTAGTTCACTCAGTGATAAGAATGTGAAAGGAAAAATGAATGAACGAATGAATGAATGGAAAGGCTAGCATGAATGTTAATTGAATGTTTGAAAAGAAAGCTAGCATGAATGTTTCTAATGGTTTAAAAAAAATGAATAGATTCCTACTAGGGAATTAGAATGTTTGAAGGGAAAGAAAACGTTTTGAAAGAACAAACTTTTATTACTGTATTTAATATTTAAGCGATTTTGAAAGGAAATAATGAAATGTTTATTTATTTAAGTAAAATAAAACTCACTCAGTATATCTGACTTTTAGCATGCACGAGAGGGCTTGATCTACATGCGATGAAGGGCTGACATATGTGATGACTGACATCCTTGAATTATTAACTATGAACAATTGAATGTTTTAAATTTGTATGGATTGTTGTAACGTTTAAGACTTCCGCTATTATTTTATTTGATTAATGGATGATTTGAAGTTTAAGAACTATGTTATCAATGTTTTGTGCCAACTATGAGAGGTTACTGGTTTGGGTCCTTTCACCTTGCTTCATCGAAGTCCCGAATAAAACCTTTTCCAAAAACCATTTTCATGAAAGCATTTTATTTTTACTTTATTTATTTCATTTAGAATAGAGTTACTGTTTTATTACTTTTATGCTTTTAGTTTTATTGTTAAAAATTTGTTATTTATAAAAATTCTAAACAATATGAGAAGGATAAAAATCAACATCACTTGAAGTTAGAGAAAAAATGATAGTACATCAGTAGGTGATCATACAAACATGACCATAGAATGACTACCTGGTTTCTGTTTTATGTTTGAAGTTGTGCGTATATGATTTGATCTAAACTTCTTAGTCTGCATAAACAGAAAATGATAGCTTCATGACAACTCAACATTGCATCTTTATTCCATTTTAATTTGAATATCTGCATGTAATTTGAATCGTCAGTAGGCTATAAGCGTTTTTAAACCATTAGTAGTTGGAAAACATAATTTTTCTATGTCACAATTGTGATTTGAACCCATATTATGTCGGGTGCCTGAGTTAAAAGATCATTATCAGATATAGAATATGAGGCTTCAAGTATTTCATGAGACAAGTATTGGACTATATTGATTAGCACAATTTTTCAGTTCACTTCACTGCCCATGTCTCGAAAAACATGCAACGTGATGTTGAACTAAGATATGTTTATGACAATATCTGTTGGAGCATATACTCACCCTTGGATCAATATCTTGATTCCATTGAATATCTAGATACCAGTTGAACCACATTACCCTATATTATTGAATCAATCGATTCCTTAACCAATCATTCTACTGAAGAGTTCCTCTGTTACAATCAATCATGATATTACATTCAAAGCCAAGCAATATGAATCATTCGATTCTGAATCGTTCGATTCTGAATCATTCTGATTCTTGATATCCTTCGGGATCTTCTTCTTTTCCTGTGCTAATTGAGATAGTTTCATCATGGAGATTGATTTTATCTTTGCATAAGTCTCATATGTCTTGAAGATAGTGCACTTTTACTTTCTGTTGGCACATATGCGGGGTACACATTGTTTTCATATAAATGGTACTAACTCACAAGAACGTGGGATAAAAACGCTTTTGGTTTCAAATCTTATAATACCGATAACTTAGATTGACATGTCGTGTATTGAAAATTCGGTATGAATAAGTTAGCATGTAACGATCTGATCATGTTTACTTTGAAGTTTATCGCGTATCATTTCATGCTTTCTGAATAGATGAAATAGAAAGTTGTGAAAAAGAAAGTTGTGATAATTTTGAGATAGTATTTGATTAGAAATTTCAAAACAATTGATAGTTTATGAAAGATTGAAGTTGTTAGTTCTGATAAATTACATTCTGAGATATCATATAGTGTTGTACAAAAGTTGTATGTTTGATGAGATATCATTCTGAGAAAACTGTATTTACACAGAATACCATAGGTTACCCTTAGATCTGCTAGGGATTGTATATCCGAAATGTGTGTGTGACTCATCAAAGATACTGATATGATTTTCTTACTCGTGATATTTGAACAAAATTATGTGATTTAGTACTTGAATTTCTGTTGGTATAGAGAAAAACCAAAAAATATGTGATTTAGATTGTATAGATAAACCAAAAAGATTTTATTTTTCTAGCTTCCATGGAAATCTTAATTTTTTGTTATACTTGGATGGTTTTCTTTGCCAAAAACTGAAAACTGTAGACAGAAGTTGACAAAGGGTCCTTCTCCCGAGTTTTTCTTCTAGAAGGGAGAGTGTGTAGATGAACAAGACGAGGACTACAATCTGTTTGAAGACTGATGACAATCTTCTGAAGCTGTTGTCAAGGGGGAGTCTGTTGGAGAATATTCTGGTGACAACGAGCTTGAAGATTATATGTCTTAGTCTTAGAGTCTTTGACTTGTAATGTGTTAGAATTGTTAGCTATAGTTAAGAGGGAGTCTGTTAGGACATGTTTTGTAACTGTTGTTAAAATTCTATGTTGTAAGTTAGAGAACTTGTTAACTTTGCATAATCTTCTTAGAGTGGCGAACTTCATAAGTTCACCTGTGGTGCATGTGGTCTTTGTCGTTTCCCTATAAATAGATGTTTACATGTCATATTCTGTAGACCAAACTCAAGAATCGAAGTGCAAGAACAGAGAGCTTTGTAAACATAGTTTCTTAGTGGAAATACAAAGAGGATTATTTACTATGTGTTGTTGATTGTTTTACCCGTTGCACGTTAATAATGGATTCCGCACGTTATCACCGTGTCATACCGCGAGTCTAGAGATCCTTCACATCATAGGGACTTACAATCTTTGCTCAACTTCAAATTGCATGCTTGACAGAACATGGGCAATGAAGAGAACCGAAAAAATTATGCTAAAGACATAACATGAAACTGGTCTCATAGGATAATACTAGCCAAAATCTTACATTTTTTTATTTGATAATGATCTTTTGCACATGCACCCGACATAATATGGGTTCAAATCACAGTTGTGATATAAGATATTAAGTTTTCACACTACTAAAGATCCAAAACGCTTCTAGCTTACTGACAATTCAAATTACTTGTAGATATTTAAATTAAAGCTAGATAAAACAGATTTCACACTTAAGTAGTCATGACGCAATCATTTCCCAATCGTGCACTCTAAGAAGTTTAGATCACTTACTAATGTACTATCATTTCCTCTTTTTCTTCAAATGACTTTGGATTTTCATGATTTTTTAATTTGTTTGGATTTTTGATATTTTTCAAAGAAAAAGAACTGTACAATTTAAGTTTAAAAATAAAGGAATGGTAACTTCCAAGAAACACTTGTTTTGAAAAATATTATCACTCGGGATTAAAAATTCTTATCATATTGATAAGGTGTTTAAAGCGAGTACGATCAAAGGCCTTAGTGAAAAGGTCGGCGAAGTTGTCATCCGTGTGAACCTTTACAAGTTCAACCAAGCGCTTTTCAGTACAATCATAGATGAAATGGTGGTGAATCTCAATGTGTTATTTTTGGAATGTTTCACCGGGTTAATTGTGATAGACATGGTGGCATTGTTGTCAATGAACATAGGAGTTCCAGTGTAGTTCAAGCCGTTGTCTCTCAGGTGTTGCTGGATGCACAAAATCTAAGAACAACAGCTTGCAACAGCAATGTACTCAGCTTCACAAGTTGAAACAAAAACCGTTGACTACTTCTTACACTGCCAGGAGACCAGCCTGTCTCCCAAGAACTGACATCGACCTGAGGTCGACTTTCTATCAAGGTTACAACTGCCATAATCTGAATCATTGTAGCCTTTGAAATCAAACGACTGCTACTTGGGATACCAAAGACCTAATTGGGGTTTCCCTATTAGATATATGAATATCCCCTTCACAACTACCAAGTGAGATTCCTTGGGTTGTGACTGTAACCTCGAGCACAAGCAAACTACAAACATAATATCAGGTCTTGAAGCTGTAAGATACATAAGAGAACCAATTATCACGCGGTACAATTTAAGTCCTTCCCATCTTTGTCTGGAAGCAGCTTGTGATTGGCTGGGATCGGTGTGCCATAAGTAGAACAATCATTATATTGTATTTCTCCAAAATGTCATTTACATACTTAGTTTGATGTAGATAGATGCCATCTTCTCTTTGATTGACTTGCAGTCCCAAAAAAACGACAAATTTTCCCATGTCAAACTTTGACTTCATCACCGTCTTGAGTTCTCTGCACGCATCTTCATTTATAAACCCGAAAATAATGTCATCCACGTAAACCTGTACTAGTAGAATATCTCCCCTTGATTTCCTTATGAAAATAGTCAAGTCTATTTGCCCGCAATCGAAACCATTGGACAATAGATGCTTTGATAACATCTCATACAACGCCCGGGGAGCTTGATGAAGACCATATGGTGCCTTATCCAGCTTGTACACTCTATCTGGGTATTGTGGGTCTTAAAAAGCCATGTGGTTGAGTAACGTAGACCTCTTCATGTACTTTTCCATACAGGAAAGCCCTCTTCACATCAAGTTGATAGACCTTGAAGCTAACATATGAGGTATAAGCCAGAAACTGGCGGATGACCTCAAGTCTAGCAACTGGGGCATACACCTCTGTGTAATCCAAGCCATCTTGCTAATAAAAACCTTGAACAACCTGTTGTTGATGCATTTCTAGTTACAAGCACTCTAAAGACCGCTTCATTAGTTATTGGATTCACAAACCAGTACCACAACCTTCCTCAACGGTATCTTGGTTTCACACAGAATCGGCTTGTAGACCAACTTTTCACATACTTTTTAGTAATGGGATCTCTGCTAGTCTTATCCCTGACACTCTTTGGCATTTGCGGTTTGAAATTTCAAAGTTCCCAGCCTTCCCTCTGAACTACGCCCCATAAACCTTTAGCAACTACAAACGATGTCTCACCGATCAAGTCTCTGTTTGCCAGGTTTACCAGATCATACTTGGGAAAATAGTTGAATGCCCAGCTGGTTGGCTTCAGGTAGTGAACTCCACCAGCTCTTTTGATGGCAAACAAACCCTTGTTATCTTCAAAACAAACAGAAAGGATCATTCCCGCTGCTCCATGTTTGTCTGTATAATGAGACTTCTGCCAAGCTGGAGGCTGACTCTTTTTTAACCACTTATGAGGAATCTTGCTTCTCCATGTGTCAGCGGGAATTGGGTCAGCAGGGGAGGCTTCAGTTGAGGTCGCTGCACCACTAGCCTCTGCAACTTCAGACTCAACTGAACCTTTAGTAAAATACAAGAAAGGAGCTTGAAAAATCTCATCATCTTCCAACTCATACACGCCCTCGCCTGAACCCTTAGGGAACTCAACCACTACATCCTCATCCTCATCTCCCCATTCCTCACCATTAGAATTGATCTCGCTTTCTTCAATCTCATCAAGAGGCTCGATCATCACAGCCTTGGAGTAGTCGGGTTCAATCATCAGAACAACATCATTAGATAATTCTTCAAGAACATCAGCAGCCGACTTTCCTTTATCACCACCTCCAGATACTTCACCACTAACTCCAGTAGACTCCCCATGAGCCATAGGCACAACATATAGTGGAGGAACAGATAAAGCTTGATGCTCGCCATCACTAGGACCGACCTCGGGATCCTGGTGACATCATCCTTCTAGTCAGGCTTCTTCTTCTCCCCTGAGCAGCAAGCTTCTTTGATAATTCATCCACCAAGGCAGCCATTGTCGAGTAAAAACAATGTTTGGTGACAAGCACTCTGAAGATCATTTCGTTTGCTCTAGTGACTATATTTGACATATATGATCTTGAGTTAAACAATTCTTATACAACTGATAGTTTTGATGAAAATCTCGGATGGAAACCAAGAAGTCAGTTTGTTTCGCCCTTTTAACCATTCGTGATTTCAATTAACATATCCAATATCTTACGGATATCCTTATACCCAAATCAATCTTGATTATTTATATCACTTATCTCATTTGAATCAGTATGATTTCGTGCATGCTCTATCAGAACCAAGACAATAGAATCAAAACAATTCTGAATCAATATGACTCCATTCAAATCCACTTGGATTGTTGTTGCTGGTGATTGGATCATGATCTAGTGAAATCTTACATTGTGTCTTATTTCATTCCATCTTGATCGTGGGGTACACATTGCATTGATTAATATTACCTTAACTGTCACACGGTATTTGCTGAAACATGATGCATGAGTTTAAGTGGATAAATATACTGGCAATCAATGTTGAACTGTATAGATCTTGATTTGATATGAAGTGTGATTAAGACAGTGTGCATTTATGATCCTATGTCAATTTCAATTCATCAACCCCGTACTTGTACACTACAATATGCCACATCAATTATTTCAATGTGTATCAATACAGAGTTTCATACTTGTATGTATTTTATCTTTTTGTTATATATATATATAACATATGTATATATATATATATGTATATACTTTGTTATAATAAATAAATCAAAAATAAAACTTTTGAGTTTTAATCATGTATGTATATTCTTTATATATATATATATATATATATATATATATAGCGGAAGTATCATAAGAAAACTCATTGTTTATAAGAAAAAACAAAAAAACTACTTATTAAAGGTAAAAAAAATAATAAAAAAAATCATAACTCAAAATATAAATCAAAAACTAAAAAATTGGCTCGGAGACCATGTTTCCCACGTCGTCCTCGTTCAAAAAAAACTCAAAAAAAATAATCGGTTTAGCTTTTAGGTTAGGTTTTTGGAGGGGGGGTGGTGGTGGGTGGGGGGGGTTTAGGTTTTTTTTTTTTGGGGGGGGGGGGGGGTGGGGTTAGGTTTTTGGGTGGGGGTGGGGTGGGGGGTTTAGGTTTTTGGGGGGTGGGTTAGGTTTTTGCGGTGTAGTACACATATGTGGTACTTTTAATAATGAGTTTTTTGTCTCATGAACTCAATCCTATATATATATATATGTATATATATGCTATATTCCATAAATCAATTATACAACTTTTAAGTTTAATAAACATGGAGTTTTCCTATATAAAATAATTAAAATAAAATAAATAATGTTTAAGATTTTATAAGTTTTATAAAAACTATTTTATAACTAAATTAAATACTTAATTATCAATATTTTGAGTCTTGAACCCATTTGATTCAAATGAACCCACTCTTACTGCATTTGAACCCTATTTGAACCCCCTGACTTTACCAAATTGAACCTTTTCATGAATTGAACCCTAAAAACCCAATTTTGACCGATTTTGACTTCCCAAAGTCGAACTTGACCAAATCGGTTACAAGATCAATGAAATCATGCGTATTAACTCATTGTGATCATGTATAACTGTTACTACATTAGTTTCGGCACATTGTAATGATCCAATTTAACAAAATCAATGATTTTGAATTCAAAAACAAATCAAATAACCGTCCCTCTAACTCGAACCTAAATCGTGCGTTTCGAGTGAAATTGAATCATTATACTGAGCCATACACTAGCGCGACACCTCCCCTTCACTATCTAAACTCTCAATTCCACTTCATTTCATCTCTGGAACTCATTCAAATCCGAAGAACATCAAGCTTTGGGCTCCTGCCGTTCTCCCTCGTCTCTTAACCAATTATAGGTAAGGTTTAATGCTTTAAGTTCATTGTGAGACCATGATCAAAAGCCCTCTGTCAATTGCTAATGACAGAGGGAATCGAACCCAATTTGATTTGAACCTTTGATCGACCTACGCACATGAACATTTGGGGTTTTTGTTTTAAATTGAATTAACGTATTTAAGTTTCCGAAATGGTTTCATTACCGGCAAACTACCTAGTTCAGCCGGTTAAATGCGCGTGGCTTGAAGTAGGTGGCGTCGGTTCAAAACCCACATCCCACACCATTTTTTGCGTTTTAGGTAGCCTAGTACCCGATCCCTCCTTACCCTATGATTAAAACTTATGAAACCCAACCTTAGAAAACATGGACCATCTGGTGCGGTTGGTTTGCGCGTGTGTTCTACACAGAGGCCACCCGGGTTCGAGCTCGGGCAAGCCCATTCTTTTTTAAAATCCAATTTTTATAAGCAATTTCATTTTTATAAAATTTATTTTATAAATCTAAAAAATCTCAGATTAGTTTTAATATTTAAATTGTTAAGATTTTGAGAGAAATAATTTTATTGATTATTTTTAGGATAAAAACTTAATTAATTAATATAATTACTATAACTAATTGTATATTTTAAATCGTTGATTTTTAAACTATATTTGGATTATAAATAAGATGTTTTTTATATACCCATTGTCTTGTAAAGTTTGGTAAATCCTTTTATAATCATTTAAAATCAAATTGTATACTTTTAATTAAAAAGTAATTGTAACCAAATTATTTATTTAGGTTATAATTATTTATAGAATTCAATTTACAAATAAATAAAGATTTATTTATTTATTTATTTATTTACAAACAAAGAAAACCATAGTTTTTATATAATACAATTATTAATCAAAATTCACATAATTATTATTTGAAACATAATAATTATTTTTCTTATTAAAATGAGAAAAAAATCCACATTAACCCCTTTGCGGATTAGGATTCCCTTATTCACTTCGTACAAATTGTTGATCCATTATACAACGTCAAAACATAGGTTAATCTTGTGGTTAACTAGAAAACTTGTACAAAAACAACTTACTTGATTATCAAGCTACTCATTACAAGGTGAGTTACATATCCCCACATTTTATATTTTTACATTTTTGGGATGAAACATGATTACATTTTGAACTATTTACAATTTATACAATTCAAACAATGTGTACATGTGTGTATTTTTGTGCTTTGTGTTAAGAACACTTTAGTTAAACTACTTTTTTGTGCTTTACGTGAAAAACACTACCAAACATGAGTTAATAATATAATATATATATATATATTCGTGTGTTTTTATGGATTAAATGATAGTTTAGGAAATAATATAAATAATTATATTATTTTTAAAATGTAAATAATACTTAAAATGTATTATTAATTCGATGGTTTTCCGATGGTTCATGGAGGTTTTGGTTATGGTGTTAGAAACGATAATGGTAGGGAGCTTCTTGACTTTGCGCTTGCGCATGATCTTGGTATTATAAACACGTTCTTTATAAAGAGGGAATCACATTTGATTACTTTTAGTAGCGGGGGGCGCAACACGCAGATCGACTATTTCCTGATGAGACAAGGGGATCGCAATTGGTGGAAGGATTGCAAGGTAATTCCAGGAGAGTCAGTAGCGACCCAACATCGTCTGTTGGTGGTCGATTTTACCTTGAGAAAAAGGGTAGCGGAGAGGAGAAGAAAAAATAAACCAAGGATCAGATGGGGGAATTTGAAGGACGAAAACATCAATTTGTTTAAAGATAAAGTCATGGCGATGAACACAAATACTAAGGATGGCGACACAAACCAGATGTGGGTAGCTATGGCAACCACTGTTACGCAGGCAGCAAAGGAAACCCTCGGAGTCACATTGGGAGCAACAAGAGGACATCAGGAGTCTTGGTGGTGGAATGAGAAGGTGCGGAGCAAGATAAAGGACAAGCAACAACGCTTTAAAGAGATGTTGCAGTGCAGTAATGGAGAGGAGATAATGACACTATAGGAGAACTTTAGACAGGCAAAGAGGGAAGCTAAAAAGACAGTGAGTGAGGTAAAGAATTTTGCCTATGAAACGATGTATAGAAAACTAGACACCAAGGAAGGGGAGCATCATATGTTTAAGATTGCCAAAAATAGGGAGCGTAGGAGACAAGATCTTGGGGTCGTGAAGTTTATCAAGGAAGATGATGAAAGAGTTTTGGTAAAGGGACGAGACATCAAGCTGAGATGGCAAAACTATTTCTACACCCTTTTCAACAGTTGTAGACCAAGTCTAGCCATAACGGAGAATCCCACTACTCAATCCAGTCAACGAAATAATTGTTATTGTCGAAATATCACACAGGAAGAAGTGAGGAGTGCTCTTAAGAAGATGGGAAGAGCTAAGGCAGTCGGTCCAGACAACATACCCATTGAAGCGTGGAAGTGTATGGGAGAGGAAGGCGTTCAGTGGTTGACAAGACTGTTCAACAATATCTTCAAAACCGGGAAGATGCCAGATCAGTGGAGGCGTAGTGTCTTAGTACCCCTATATAAAAACAAAGGAGATGCTCAATGTTGTGCTAACTACAGGGGGATTAAGCTCCTATGTCATACAATGAAATTATGGGAAAGAGTTATAGATACAAGGATTAGACGACAAACCCAGGTTACAGCAAACCAATTTGGGTTCATGCCTGGCCGGTCCACTACGGAGGCGATACACATTTTAAGAAGATTAATGGAAAAGTACAGAGAGAAGAAACATGATTTACATATGGTGTTCATCGATCTTGAAAAGGCGTACGATAGTGTGCCTAGAAGATTGATCTGGGAAAATCTGGAGGGAAGAGGGATCCCTAGTAAATATATTGAGGCAATTAGGGATATGTATCATGAGGCTAAGACATGCGTCCGAGCTCCCGTGAGGGATACAGACTTTTTTCTGGTGGAAGTGGGAGTTCACCAGGGGTCGGCACTAAGCCCCTTTCTCTTTGCAGTAGTATTGGATGAGTTGTCAAAGTCGATTCAAGATGCAATTCCATGGTGCATGCTTTTTGCTGATGATATCGTGTTGATTGCAGAAAGTAAAGAGACATTGAACAACAGACTAGAGGAATGGAGAACAGTCTTAGAGCACAAAGGTTTGAAGATAAGCCGATCTAAAACCGAGTACCTTCACTGCAACTTTAGTGGTGCAAACGTCGACGAGGAGACCCAGATTTCTATTAAAGGTGGGGTTGTCCCTAAGACACTGAAGTTCAAGTATCTAGGATCTGTCATCTAGAGTAACGGGGACATCGACAATGATGTAGTCCATCGGGTACAGGCTGGTTGGTGTAAATGGAGAGCGGCCTCAGGTGTTTTGTGCGACAAGAGGTTCCCAATAGGGTTAAAGGGTAAATTTTATAGGGTAGCAGTTCGCCCAGCGATGCTATATGGAACCGATTGTTGGGCCATCAAGAAGACACAAGCTCGAAAAATGGATGTAGCTGAGATGAGGATGTTGAGGTGGATGTGTGGACACACAAGAAAAGACCGAATAAGAAATGAAGTTGTTCGGAAGAGATTGGGAGTCACATGTATCTCAGATAAGATAAGAGAAGGAAGATTGAGATGGTTTGGACATGTCAAGAGGAGACAGAGCACAGATCCAGTGGAAACTCTCGTTGTAGAGGGGAAAAGGAGCAGGGGGGACCGAAATTAACTTGGGATGTGAGGATTAGGCTTGATTTGCTAGATTTACACCTCTCAGAGGACATGATCAATGATAGGATTTCATGGAGACGTCGTATTAGGGTTTTAGGATGAGTGACCCGTTGTGTGGGAGAGTAGAGTTGTTTAGCAAAGATTTTGCGTATGTCTTGTTTCTTGTAGGTGTGTTGTGTTTCTTGTGACTAATATACTCTAGTCATACACTGCTAATTGTTAGATTACTGTTAGATTTATTTTACTTTATTACTCATTAATTTTATTTATATTTTTATCTTTTTCTTTCCCATGGAGCCGGGGGTCTAAACGGGAGCAGCCTCTCTATCCCTTGGGATAGGGGTAAGGTTTGCCCTCATCACACCCTCCCCAGACCCTACTAATAGCGTTAGCTATGTGTGGGATTATACTGGGTACATTTGGTTTGGTTTGGTATTATTAATTCGATCCTGATCCTACGGGTGTTATTCGGTGTTAAAAAGTATTAATATATTATTAAAATAATATAGGGGTTGTTTTTGTATAAAAATATAATGTAAAAAGTTGCTCAAAAAAAAAGAATAGGGTTAGAGAGACTTGAACCCGTGTCTCTCCCTTATCAACACAACACCTGAACTAGTCCCTCCCGCTAGGGTATCGCACACACAATCGGATCGAATGAGTTTTAGTCTTTAACACCCAAATGTTCTTCCCCCTATCGAAGCCAAACCAAGAACTAGTCCAAAAACCCCCTAATTTTATCGCGATTGCTCTTGGAAACATAGGGGTTTTGATAATCGGTTGCGATTCTGTGGATGGATTTAATTGCAAAATCATTTGGTTTAGGTTTATTTAATTTCTGTTTGAATATGTCGAAAACACTTGGTTGAACTTGGAATCAAATTGACCGAATTCTATAAGATTACTTCTTAGAATCATAGGGCTTTTGTTAAACAGTCGATTGCGAATCTAACCATATGATTTAATTTGATTAAGGTTGTGTTTAGATTAGTATTCTATTAAACCCGAACAGAGATGAACCCTAGAATTGGTTCATGATCGATTCGATGTTATAAGACTGAATTAGCATAGGGCTTTTGATCTATGCATGAAAACGAAGCTAAGGAAGTGTTTGATTACAAGAATGGGGTTTGAATTGTTGGTGCTCGGCTAGAACTCAGTTCCGACTTTGCGTGTTTGTTCTCCGGTGACTCCGGCCTCGTCTCCGATCAAATTGGTGTGTGCAATAGCCTCTGAGGAGTTCGTTAAAGGTGTGTAAGTGCTTAATTGTGAGAATAACAGACGAATCGTACAAATTTGATAGTGACCGATGGTAGGGTCGACGGTTACGGTTGGGGGTTATAATTCGTAATCATTAATGATTATGAACGGTTCAATGATGTTCGAAATCATCAATGCCATACGTTACAACTTCGAATTCGAACAGTTTTGCGGTTAAAGATGCGACTTTGGATCAAGAACAATTGGAGTTTAACTTTTAAAAGTCAATAGAACCAATTTCACTCAATTTTGACTTTATAAAGTCAACAGGATTGAGTTTGAGTTAATTACACAACTAGTCCTTGTAGTTTAAGTGTGTTAGAGTTTGAATTATGACATATTTAGTCCCTGAGGTTTATAATAGAGTTAACGGGGTTAACCGGTATTTGTCGGATGTCACATCATTCCCTAGTTGAAATAATTTTCGTTCCGAAAATTAAAATAATAATAAAAAATTTTCGAATGTCACATCATCCTCTAGTTGAAAGAATTTTCGACCCGAAAATTAAATAGTACCTTATATGGTTGACGTGGATTTCTTGAAAAGATGAGGATACTTGCGCATCATCTGATCCTCGCGCTCCCGTGTGAATTCTGATCCGCGTTTCGAGTTCCAACGAACTCTGACAATAGGGATTTTACTATGTTTGAGCGTTTTGACTTCCCTATACATGATTTCAACCGGTTCTTCAATGAAGCATAACTGTTCATCGATTTCTAGTTCCTCAAGTGAAACCACGAGTGTCTCGTCTGCTAGACATTTCTTTAAATTTAAGACGTGAAAGACGTTGTGTACACCACTAAGTCCTTCAGATAGTTCCAGTTGGTACGCTACTGGGTCAATTCTCTTCACTATCTTGAACGGTCCAACATAACGATGATTTAGCTTGCCTCATTTCCAAAAATGAATTACACCCTTCTAAGGTGAGACTTTTAGTAGAACCATGTCACCTACTTGAAATTCCAACGGTTTCCGACGCTTATCAGCGTAACTCTTTTGACGGTCACGGGCTGGGCCATACGATTTAGAATTTGTACGATTTTCTCTGAGGTTTCGAGCACAAGTTCAGGACCCGTAAGTTGGCTATCCCCAACTTCAGCCCAACATATAGGTGACCGACATTTCCGTCCGTATAATGCCTCAAACGGTGCTTGTAATCCCCAGGAAATTCCAGTCTATATTTTTACCTTTCCGGCATTGTAATTTCGTTATTATCTGATTCTATCTATGAAAGTATCATAAATTTCTAATTGCAATACATACATGTTTGTACATACATACATTAGATACATTCATTCCAAATTCAATACCTATTTAATGGGGATATAAATGTTTTGATACTATTAAGCAAATATCTTTATATATATACATATATATATATATATATACATATATATATATATATATATATATTCAAGCATGTAAGAAAAAAATAAAAACTTATAAATTAGTTAAATAAATAAAACCTTTTTTACTTCATAGAAATTATAATTTGTATTTATAACATGTAGTCATAGTATATAAATTATAAATTGGGGTTTTATGTAATGAAATTTAAATGGGAAATTATTTCTATTTAATGAATTATCCCCCTTTTTATAACACTTAAATTATAACTTAATAGTTTGTTAGTTTTTATAAAAGTTTATAAAATTTAACACTTTTAGGTTTTGCAAACGTTTAGGGTAAAGAGTGTAACTTTCTAAAACTCAATTCTAACTAAAACCTAACCTAGTTCATAAAATGATAAAGCTCAAACTAGAGGGACCAGTTCTGCCAATAGTTGAAACATGTTTCTCTTCCAAACAAACCATGGGTTCGAGCCCCACCTACCACCGGTTCTCACCCGTTTAACCTCAACCTCGTAAATGGAGCATTTTCGATCGAAACTGAAACCAGAAACGCATTATGATCGATTAAACGACCCATTAACTATATTTAATCGCGTTTTTATGAGCGTTAGTGTGTTTAACTCGTAACCGAAATTCCATGATTGAAATCTTTAATGGATCGGTTAAATCAGATAAAATTGGGCTATAAAAGCCACACTCCCATACTCGCAATACCTCGTACTCACTTTCCTCATTCTCAAAATCACTTCATTCCTCCTCTGGATCGCGATCAAGCATAGGAAAAATGAACTCGAAAGTCTCAGTCGTTCTCCCTCTCTGCGTAACCATTTCAGGTAAAATTAGTGTCTTTGAAATCGCCTTGATCGTTATATTCGAAGCCCTATGGTTTCGGGACTGAACCCCTGGTCAATCAAGGGAATCAGACGGGGTAGGGTTTTGGGATCGAATTGGGGAAGATGACATAAGGTATTGCTTATCAAAAACCAAACGGAACGACCATTGGACAAGGTATTACGCCCTGGTCCAGTGGTTAGCGCGTGGTGTGACCCGGGAACCACCCACAGGCGCAGGTTCAAGTCCCAAAGGGCAGGATCTTGCTCCTTTTTCACTTTAAACCCTTTAAATACATTTTTGACATATAAACTTTCCTAGTTAATTTTATTATGTTAAAACCTTTGTAAATCCTAAATAAACGATATAAATAATTGTTTAGACGAATCTAATTTTGTTATTTATATTATTCCACAAATTCTATTTATATATTTAAATAGTATTTAGAGTTATTATTATTGATTGATAAGAATAATCATTTAAATACTTTTAAGTTTATAAACACCTACGTAATTATTATAGATAATTATTTTATAAAGTGTAATTAATTTTATGTAAAGGATACTTAGTGTCTTGAAATTTATTTAAAATGAGTTATTAGATTATCTAACCATTTCTACCATTTTATTTAAATGAATTAATTACCTACTATTTATTAATAATTTAATTAAAATTATTTTGGTGAAACTTATTAAACATTTTCCCACTTTATAAATTTATTGTTCCAAATATATTTTTTTTATACCACATTACGTGTGTGTAATATTCATACATAATATTAATTAAAACCTTTTCATATTAGGAGTTTTAATTTATAAATAAAGGTGAATGAAACCCAATCATTTTTAAAAAAAAAACATTTTAAATACATATGTTTTCCTACCAAGAAACTACACAAGCCCTATGTCCTGTTCTGAATTCCCATACGTTCCAATATCTTCTAAATACCATTTAGACATATGTTGAAATTAGGTTACCATTACGCGTGTAGGTTTGTGTGAGAGTTCCTAACGAGGCCTAACAATATTTACCTGTTCATATGTTCTAGCTTTGATTCAAGCGAGTTTCATAGCCCCCTTTCTCTTTACTATTGTTTACAAATACTCGGGGTGGAACATGTTTACATACTATACTTACCAAATTCAATACCAATGTTCTCATGCTATTTATTATGTGCTTTATGTCTTAAACTGCTTGGTGACCATTACATGTGTTCATGCTAGTACATTCATTAACCTGCTACCCAGGCCTAAGGTAGTACCTAACATGATCATTTATAGGGGAATCCGATTCCAGTTAACACGAACCTTGGCGGGTTTTGTGTGTACCATATTACTATTTTTCCAAAACACAATCAGTGAGATTGTACTTACCAGTTTTCCATTTACTACGGATTGAATTGTACGCTTGAAACCTTGTATGTTTTCACATTTATGCCATAGTTACGCTTTGAACAGCCTTGAATTACAAACACTTTTTTACTTAACTTTTGTTAGTGTCAAAATCTATGTTTCTCACCAACTACTTGTAGTTGACATTTACTCATATGTTTCAGGTGCACCCATTTGAGGACCCTACCTGCTCATCTAGGACTTGGACCTAGTTTAATTTAAATTATGTTATGTTTTGAACGTTTCGTTTTCCATTCCCTATGTAACGGATGATTTTAAGTTGATGAATAAATATTGTCATTTAATAATAGATGATCATGTGTTTATGAACAACCGCGTCAGCCCCGACGTTTAATCCGCCGTCGGTCGGGGTGTGACAGATTGGTATCAGAGCCATGGTTATAGGGAATTAGGTTATTAGACACATGATCTAGACTATAACTTAGGAGTCCCAAACATGAGTCTAACTCGTGTCTTTTATTAGGAACTCCACTTTATTCCTACCATGTATACTTACCTACACTTATCTATTTTTGATTACTTGATACAACTACATGAACTTCAACATTCAAGGGTCTACATGAAACTATTTGGAACTACTTGAACTACATGAAACTTACACTTAGACTTAATAGTCTAATCCAAAGGAACCTCTCGTCAAAGGTATGTAAGTTATAACTAATGAATGAGAACTTGTGCAATCCGGAAGGGTGGATGCCTGTATTCTGGGAGTTCTGTCTAGGAAAGTATCTCGTATAAATCCAAATCAACCGATGGACCAGTTATGCTTTCCTGGGAATTCTTGGGATGAGTGTCCATTTATAGGCTAAAGCATGACTTCTCAAACATTAGAAATACTTAAAGTACTTTGATAAGTCAATGTGCCCATTAGGGCTCCATGTATGCTTCATCTAACATCTCATGATTAAATTGCAAACTCTTATTCATGATTCACATCTTATGAACTTTCTATTCTACCGTTTGTAGAATGCCTCCCCTTCATGAGCGTAGGAACAACCGCACCGATAGGATCATCTAGCAAATGGCTACGATCCTACCAACTATGGTGTGACATTTCAAAAATTTTCGTTGTGTAATTTATCGTGTAAATATTAACATTTTATTTCAAAACATATACACGTATATTCAATCAAATTTATACAAATTGGTGTGTTGAAAAATTACAATTTATGTATTTTTAAATTAAATTTAAAAAAAAATATTTGAAAGTTAAAAACTACATAAATTATTTTATTAAATTAAATAATTTATAAATCAATGGTTTTCAATTTTATTAAATTAACCATTCAAAATGATTAATTTTAATAAAAACATAAGTTTCATAAAATTATATATACTTAAGTTTTAATTAGTTTAAAAGAATTTAAGTTAAATAAACTTAATAATTTAAATAAATAATTTAATGTATTATTTTAATAAAATAATTATTTAAAAATAATTAGTTTTAATAAAAATGAGTTTATAAAATATATAAATATAATTTAAATTAATTAAAGTTTAAAAAGAAATTAAATTTTGTAAATAAATTAAAGTCGAGGGGTTATTTTGGATTTATTAAAACTATAAGGTTTTAGATTAAAAATAAGTCGGAGGGCTATTATGAATTAAACAGAACTATAGGGGTTTGTTTTGAAATTATTCCAAGGTTTATTTTATACATTTTCAAACCCCAGGGACTAAACCTGTCATTTCCCTTTTCGTTTATCCGGCCGGTGTACTATCTTCCCCGGCGAGCCTCCCTTTTCCGACGAGATCCCGTTAAGCCGATGAACTGCACCTCGACACGCGAGAAAAGCACCTCTGTGCTCGCCTTTTTCCCCGATCCTTTCTCCTTAACCAATTTCCCTTCCCAACATCGGATTCCCGAGAAAGCAATTAATGCTCGTAGAGTCAACCTATGAATTCGCACGCGGTATCGTACCTCGACGGCTATAACCTAGCCCCTTCTGTTCGTCTGGTCGCTACGCGTGAACCCAAGCCATCAATTTCACCTTTTATTATCGAAATCTCGTGTGACCATTTAAGCCTCTAACCTGCTGTAATTCAAACCCTCACTCTCTCTCTGTCTACTCTCTCTTTAAATTGAGGATACCACTGTGTTCGCGACATCCAGACGAAGCTCCCCAGCCCCTTTGAAGTTTCAATTTGGACCAGAACTCGAGTTCAGTTGTGCACTTCTTCGAGTTTTTGTTCCAACTTCGCAGGCCACTTCCATCTGTATTAACCTCTAAATTTCATACATGTATACTCGTTTTACTTACGGCTAGCTAACCCAAGCACATTCGAGACCAACGACATCGCGATTCCTGCAAATCAGTGTCCTCGGCAACACCGGCCTGTGTTGCCGAGAACTCAGGGACGAAAGCCGGGACTTGTTATGTATTTTAAGGGTTGGTTCTGATCAGCGATTGGCTTATAGCTCGGCTGGTCACCAATGTTACCGTATACCCGAGAACCTCCCCTCGTCCCGAGTTCGATCCCCGGCCATATCCGGTCCACATTTTTTTTTTGTTGACCACTAGTTTGACCGACCCATGGATCCCCTCTGCCCGACCCGGTTACCCGATTGACCTGCGCTTTTCCTACCTGGGCCGACCCGGTCCGATCCGTTTGACTATTTAATCTTATTTTATTTATTATATACTAAAATAATTAATTTAAAACCCATTTAATTATTTTTAAATATTTTTAACCCACTAAAAATTATTTCGAGCCCGTTAACTCGGCCCGTTTATTTTTAACCCAACTTTTGAACATATTCAAACCCGTTAAATTTTATAAAATAATAAAACCGACGTTTTCATAAGTTATTTAATTATTTAAACCCACGAAAAATAATAAAATAACATTTTTATAAATAAATAAAAATACGCGTTGTTTAAAATATAATATTTTCATTAAATTTAAAATAGGTAATTTATGATTTATAAAATGCAAGTGTTATTAAAAATATATTTATTTCGAGAAGTTTAAATATTTAATTTGGAATTTTATAAAAATACAAAGTCTTACAAAAATTAATATTTATTTGTACAATGATTTTAAAACATATAATTTTTTCGCAAAGGCTATTCCATTTACAAATCCACATATATTTAAACAAATATACACGTACACGAATACATATTTGATACATATTCGTTTACATAGGATTTCATCGTGCATAACAACAATACAAATATCACCAACGCGCGTGAAGTAAAACCCTCGCTGCAAGGTGAGTTACATATCCCCTATTTACATTTTTATACATTTTGGGGTGAGACGTAATCTGTATATACTTACATACAATTCAACTTGTGTTTACATGCGTAGATTATTGTGCTTTTGTGCATGGTCACTTGTTATGCTATGGATACTTTAGGGTGGTTTTTAAACTGTGTGTGACCCACATAGTCTTGATTCCATGCCTATCACGTTAGACCTTTGTGCTTATACATACTTGCATGCTTTGGATACTTTTAGGGTGGTTTTAAACTGTGTGTGACCCACATAGTCTTGATTCCATGCCTATCACGTTAAACCTATATGCTTATATTTACATACTTACGATTGGTATACACATAGTGAATTCTCCACATCATGCCGTATCTTACCATGTCAAACCAAGAATTGTATAAACGTTTTTAATTAAACTTTTATTATATTCAATCATATGTAAACTCACCAACTCTCGTAGTTGACACTTGTTTTGGATTACGTTTCAGGTGAAGATATGTGATTGTGTGACTATGTGTTGAAGGTGCTACACATAAGGCTTTTGGACCTAGTAAAATAATTATGTGTAATATTCTAGAATAGGGTGTTGTAATTTGAATTGTAATTGAATATTTGATATTTAAATCTTATTAATGAATTATGCAACATTAGCATATCATGTGCTTATGAACAATCATTCCATTGTCCGCCTCGATGATTCCGCCATCGGTCGGGGTGTGACAGATTGGTATCAGAGTCATGGTTATAGGGAATTAGGTTATTAGACACAATGGCCTAAACTATAACCCTAGGACTCCATTTTATGTGTTACGTGCTAATTGATTATTTGCTATGTGAATTATTTGTAGTTAGGTATTATTTGAATTTTCCCAAGTTTAGTACATGAGACTTATACACATACATACAAGGCCTTAAACATACAATACATACTTTACATACACGTTTGACAAATAAACATATGCAAACAAATTTACTACACATCCTTATCCATACTCTTTCCTCATCCATACTATTTGAAACATTCCTTCACATTTTATACTCATAGACTCTCAAATCTATTAAAATCTTGAAAATCTCTTCAACGACTTAATTTCTTGAAACCAGTAAAGGACATGTGCAATCTGGAAGGGTGACACCTGTACATTGGGTTTTCTGTCTAGGAAAGCATTTCGTATAAATCCAAATAAACGGACCCGTATGCTTTCCTAGGAATTCCTGAAGTGAGTGTTTACCTATAGGCTAAAGCATGTCTCCTTGAAAGTTTTGAGGAATTACTTAACGTTGATAAGTCATTGTATTCGCAAGAATACGATCCGAACCTAAACTCAAAATTTGGGGACATTATAGCATGATAGGAAGAACTAGATGAACATGCAAAAAAAATTATTATTACGGGTGCACACGTAATAACGATTTGTAGTGCATGCGAATCCCGGCAACTCCTATTGCGCGAATAATGATCTATGTTATCATATCCTCCCAGGAATAGATTTCATGGCTTATTTCCCCTATCCTTTAGTGTTATAAATTTTGAATGAATTATGTGATTAGTTTTAGTCAGAACATACATACATTATCCCGCAACATGATGAGTGTCATCTCGCGTTCCTGCTTGCATTATTGTGAACAGTCTACCAACTGTGGCACATACATGCCTATTTTATTCGAAGTCTCATAAATTCTTGTCTTTTCTTGTGGTATTTTATAGAATGCCTCCCCGTCGCGCGGTTAATGCTAACTCTAGCAACTCTAACACCGACCTTGCTACATTACTTACCCAACTAGTAGGTCAACTGATCCAAGCTAACAACAACAGCAATGGGTCTAACACACAAGGGAATGGTGCAAATCCACCATACTGCACATTCAAGTATTTCAATTCTTGCAACCCCACCAAATTCTTAGGGACAGAAGGTGCTACTGGCCTTCTTCAATGGTTTGAAAGTATGGATAGTACTTTCCTAAACATCGATTGTCCCGACAACCTCAAAGTCCGTTATGCTGCAAGCGTCTTCCAAAAACGAGCACGCACCTGGTGGAATGGTGAGAAACATACTCGAGGCAACGAATCTGCTATGTCCTTGTCTTGGGATGAAATGAAACGACTTATGACTGACGAGTTCTGTCCTCGCAACGAAATGAGGAAGCTCAAAGCTGAATTTTGGGATCTCACCCAAGATAGCGGAGAGAATTTGGCTTACACCACTCGTTTTCAAGAACTAAGTCTGCTGGTGCATCACATGGTTACTCCCTTAGCACGGGGAATCGAAAAATACATAGGTGGACTGCCTATGCCGATCCAAGACACCATATTGCGAAGTAATCCCTCCACTCTCGAAGATCCGTTTATCTGCTGTGTTGACTGACAATCACGTCAAAGCAGGTACCTTATCTAGGAAGGGTACCAAGAAAGTGGTCAACAAAGCTGCTACTTCCGTGTTCGACAAAGACGAAGAGCCTGAATCTTCCCATCATGATAGGAAGCGCAAGGCTCAAGACTTTGCGGCCATCACACCTGCCGTACCTGTGACCCAAGTTACTCCTGCGGGTCAAATTCTTAGAAATTATGTAGGTTCATTTCCCCAATGCCCTACTTGCAAGTATCACCATGCCCCGCATGCTGCGTGCCGTCTATGCTCAAATTGTGGACGCTATGGACATGTTGTTACTACTTGCCGTGCTCGCACTATCGTTAATCAAGCTACTCAAGGCAATCATCCAGTGCCTTTCGCTATCACCTATGGACGGGCCTGTTACGAATGTGGAGATCCAAACCACTTTTGAAACCAATGTCCAAGACTTCAAAATCAAGGTGGCCCTCGTGGACGAGCATTTAATATAAACGCTAATGAGGCTCCGGCCAATGACGACACTGCCAACGGTACGTTCCTTTGTTCACTATCTTTATACAGTCGTTTTATTCAATACTCATGCCAATGAAAATTTGTGTCTCTTGCTTTTAACCAACTACATTGCTAAACAACAGGCTAAATTTAATAACTCTTATATCATGGTAATAGCGGATGGGGAACCCATTGCTATAAATTCTATAATCCGTGATTGCGTATAACAATTATGCTTTCACCATGCATCTCATTCTTATACTATTGTGGAACAAATCAGTTATATTTAAATTTAGTCTTACAACTTGCTAGTTTTGTGGTAGTTTACTCGAATTGTTGAAGATCTAAATCCTAGTAATTATGCACGAGAATCCCCGGTATATCAAAAGGGTGGTGGGTTAGCCGCTGGTACACCCTATACATAAACCCACTTGATATAACGAGTATAAATCATGCATAAGTACTAGGAAGAGGACCGGTTTTTGAAAATGTTTTTGCAAAATTTGAAAAGATGAACACCCGTGGGGTGGAGTTTTAAAGGAAAATGCCATGTCACAAGGTAATTGGCACCAATACTGTTAAGTATGGTTTCTAGTAGTTTACATTCATGCGTTGTATGAACAATTGTATGCATAAATCTCATTATACTATTAGATCAACTAATTGACAACTCGACTCAAATTAAGTTGTCATCCGTTATCCTACTCTATTTCCCTCTGGTCACTCTTTTGTGATTAATTCTATTCTAAGTCCGTTGGCATCCTTTTTTCCGCTTCTATAACCGTCGCTAATCGAATTTCGGGACGAAATTCTTTCAACTTAGGGAGACTATGACATTTTAAAAAATTTCGTTGTGTAATTTATCGTGTAAATATTAACATTTTATTTCAAAAAATATACACGTATATTCAATCAAATTTATACAAATTGTTGTGTCGACAAATTACAATTTATGTATTTTTAAATTAAATTTAAAAAAAATATATTTGAAAGTTAAAAACTGCATAAATTATTTTATTAAATTAAATAATTTATAAATCAATGGTTTTCAATTTTATTAAATTAACCATTCAAAATGATTAATTTTAATAAAAACATAAGTTTCATAAAATTATATATACTTAAGTTTTAATTAGTTTAAAAGAATTTAAGTTAAATAAACTTAATAATTTAAATAAATAATTTAATGTATTATTTCAATAAAATAATTATTTAAAAATAATTAGTTTTAATAAAAATGAGTTTATAAAATATATAAATATAATTTAAATTAATTAAAGTTTAAAAAGAAATTAAATTTTGTAAATAAATTAAAGTCGAGGGGTTATTTTGGATTTATTAAAACTATAAGGTTTTAGATTAAAAATAAGTCGGAGGGCTATTATGAATTAAACAGAACTATAGGGGTTTGTTTTGAAATTATTCCAAGGTTTATTTTAAACATTTTCAAACCCCAGGGACTAAACCTGTCATTTCCCTTTTCGTTTATCCGACCGGCGTACTATCTTCCCCGGCGAGCCTCCCTTTTCTGGCGAGATCCCGTTAAGCCGATGTACTACACCTCAACACGCGAGAAAAGCACCTTTGTGCTCGCCTTTTTCCCCCGATCCTTTCCCCTCAACCAATTTCCCTTTCCAACATCGGATTCCCGAGAAAGCAATTAATGCTCGTAGAGTCAACCTACGAATTCGCACGCGGTATCGTACCTCGACGGCTATAACCTAGCCCCTTCTGTTCGTCTGGTCGTTACGCGTGAACCCAAGCCATCAATTTCACCTTTTATTATCGAAATCTCGTGCGACCATTTAAGCCTCTAACCGACTGTAACTCGAACCCTCACTCTCTCTCTGTCTACTCTCTCTTTTGAATTGAGGATGCCACTGTGTTCGCGACATCCGGACGAAGCTCCCCAGCTCCTTTGAAGTTTCAATTTGGACCAGAACCCGAGTTCAGTTGTGCACTTCTTCGAGTTTTTGTTCCAACTTCGCAGGCCACTTCCATCTGTATTAACCTCTAAATTTCATACATATATACTCGTTTTACTTACGGATAGCTAACCCAAGCACATTCGAGACTAACGACATCGCGATTCCGGCAAAGCAGTGTCCTCGGCAACACCGGCCTGTGTTGCCGATAACTCAGGGACGAAAGCCGGGACTTGTTATGTATTTTAAGGGTTGGTTCTGATCAGCGATGGGCTTATAGCCCGGCTGGTCACCAATGTTACCGTATACCCGAGAACCTCCCCTCGTCCCGAGTTCGATCCCCGGCCATATCCGGTCCACATTTTTTTTATTTTTGTTGACCACTAGTTTGACCGACCCATGGATCCCCTCTGCCCGACCCGGTTACCCGATTGACCTGCGCTTTTCCTACCTGGGCCGACCCGGTCCGATCCGTTTGACTATTTAATCTTATTTTATTTATTATATACTAAAATAATTAATTTAAAACCCATTTAATTATTTTTAAATATTTTTAACCCACTAAAAATTATTTCGAGCCCGTTAACTCGGCCCGTTTAATTTTAACCCAACTTTTGAACATATTCAAACCCGTTAAATTTTATAAAATAATAAAACCGACGTTTTCATAAGTTATTTAATTATTTAAACCCACGAAAAATAATAAAATAACATTTTTATAAATAAATAAAAATACGCGTTGTTTAAAATATAATATTTTCATTAAATTTAAAATAGGTAATTTATGATTTATAAAATGCAAGTGTTATTAAAAATATATTTATTTCGAGAAGTTTAAATATTTAATTTAGAATTTTATAAAAATACAAAGTCTTACAAAAATTAATATTTATTTGTACAATGATTTTAAAACATATAATTTTTTCGCAAAGGCTATTCCATTTACAAATCCACATATATTTAAACAAATATACACGTACACGAATACATATTTGATACATATTCGTTTACATAGGATTTCATCGTGCATAACAACAATACAAATATCACCAACGCGCGTGAAGTAAAACCCTCGCTGCAAGGTGAGTTACATATCCCCTATTTACATTTTTATACATTTTGGGGTGAGACGTAATCTGTGCATACTTACATACAATTCAACTTGTGTTTACATGCGTAGATTATTGTGCTTTTGTGCATGGTCACTTGTTATGCTATGGATACTTTAGGGTGGTTTTTAAACTGTGTGTGACCCACATAGTCTTGATTCCATGCCTATCACGTTAGACCTTTGTGCTTATACATACCTGCATTCTTTGGATACTTTTAGGGTGGTTTTAAACTGTGTGTGACCCACATAGTCTTGATTCCATGCCTACCACGTTAAACCTATATGCTTATATTTACATACTTACGATTGGTATACACATAGTGAATTCTCCACATCATGCCGTATCTTACCATGTCAAACCAAGAATTGTATAAACGTTTTTAATTAAACTTTTATTATATTCAATCATATGTAAACTCACCAACTCTCGTAGTTGACACTTGTTTTGGATTACGTTTCAGGTGAAGATATGTGATTGTGTGACTATGTGTTGAAGGTGCTACACATAAGGCTTTTGGACCTACTAAAATAATTATGTGTAATATTCTAGAATAGGGTGTTGTAATTTGAATTGTAATTGAATAATTGATATTTAAATCTTATTAATGAATTATGCAACATTAGCATATCATGTGCTTATGAACAATCATTCCATTGTCCGCCTCGATGATTCCGCCATCGGTCGGGGTGTGACAGATTGGTATCAGAGTCATGGTTATAGGGAATTAGGTTATTAGACACAATGACCTAGACTATAACCCTAGGACTCCCTTTTATGTGTTACGTGCTAATTGATTATTTGCTATGTGAATTATTTGTAGTTAGGTATTATTTGAATTTTCCCAAGTTTAGTACATGAGACTTATACACATACATACGCGGTATCGTACCTCGATGGCTATAACCTAGCCCCTTCTGTTCGTCTGGTCGGTACGCGTGAACCCAAGCCATCAATTTCACCTTTTATTATCGAAATCTCGTGCGACCATTTAAGCCTCTAACCGACTGTAACTCGAACCCTCACTCTCTCTCTGTCTACTCTCTCTTTTGAATTGATGATACCACTGTGTTCGCGACATCCGGACGAAGCTCCCCAGCCCCTTTGAAGTTTCAATTTGGACCAGAACCCGAGTTCAGTTGTGCACTTCTTCGAGTTTTTGTTCCAACTTCGCAGGCCACTTCCATCTGTATTAACCTCTAAATTTCATACATATATACTCGTTTTACTTACGGATAGCTAACCCAAGCACATTCGAGACTAACGACATCGCGATTCCGGCAAATCAGTGTCCTCGGCAACACCGGCCTGTGTTGCCGATAACTCAGGGACGAAAGCCGGGACTTGTTATGTATTTTAAGGGTTGGTTCTGATCAGCGATGGGCTTATAGCCCGGCTGGTCACCAATGTTACCGTATACCCGAGAACCTCCCCTCGTCCCGAGTTCGATCCCCGGCCATATCCGGTCCACATTTTTTTTATTTTTGTTGACCACTAGTTTGACCGACCCATGGATCCCCTCTGCCCGACCCGGTTACCCGATTGACCTGCGCTTTTCCTACCTGGGCCGACCCGGTCCGATCCGTTTGACTATTTAATCTTATTTTATTTATTATATACTAAAATAATTAATTTAAAACCCATTTAATTATTTTTAAATATTTTTAACCCACTAAAAATTATTTCGAGCCCGTTAACTCGGCCCGTTTAATTTTAACCCAACTTTTGAACATATTCAAACCCGTTAAATTTTATAAAATAATAAAACCGACGTTTTCATAAGTTATTTAATTATTTAAACCCACGAAAAATAATAAAATAACATTTTTATAAATAAATAAAAATACGCGTTGTTTAAAATATAATATTTTCATTAAATTTAAAATAGGTAATTTATGATTTATAAAATGCAAGTGTTATTAAAAATATATTTATTTCGAGAAGTTTAAATATTTAATTTAGAATTTTATAAAAATACAAAGTCTTACAAAAATTAATATTTATTTGTACAATGATTTTAAAACATATAATTTTTTCACAAAGGCTATTCCATTTACAAATCCACATATATTTAAACAAATATACACGTACACGAATACATATTTGATACATATTCGTTTACATAGGATTTCATCGTGCATAACAACAATACAAATATCACCAACGCGCGTGAAGTAAAACCCTCGCTGCAAGGTGAGTTACATATCCCCTATTTACATTTTTATACATTTTGGGGTGAGACGTAATCTGTGCATACTTACATACAATTCAACTTGTGTTTACATGCGTAGATTATTGTGCTTTTGTGCATGGTCACTTGTTATGCTATGGATACTTTAGGGTGGTTTTTAAACTGTGTGTGACCCACATAGTCTTGATTCCATGCCTATCACGTTAGACCTTTGTGCTTATACATACTTGCATGCTTTGGATACTTTTAGGGTGGTTTTAAACTGTGTGTGACCCACATAGTCTTGATTCCATGCCTATCACGTTAAACCTATATGCTTATATTTACATACTTACGATTGGTATACACATAGTGAATTCTCCACATCATGCCGTATCTTACCATGTCAAACCAAGAATTGTATAAACGTTTTTAATTAAACTTTTATTATATTCAATCATATGTAAACTCACCAACTCTCGTAGTTGACACTTGTTTTGGATTACGTTTCAGGTGAAGATATGTGATTGTGTGACTATGTGTTGAAGGTGCTACATATAAGGCTTTTGGACCTAGTAAAATAATTATGTGTAATATTCTAGAATAGGGTGTTGTAATTTGAATTGTAATTGAATATTTGATATTTAAATCTTATTAATGAATTATGCAACATTAGCATATCATGTGCTTATGAACAATCATTCCATTGTCCGCCTCGATGATTCCGCCATCGGTCGGGGTGTGACAGATTGGTATCAGAGTCATGGTTATAGGGAATTAGGTTATTAGACACAATGACCTAGACTATAACCCTAGGACTCCCTTATATGTGTTACGTGCTAATTGATTATTTGCTATGTGAATTATTTGTAGTTAGGTATTATTTGAATTTTCCCAAGTTTAGTACATGAGACTTATACACATACATACGCGGTATCGTACCTCGACGGCTATAACCTAGCCCCTTCTGTTCGTCTGGTCGATACGCGTGAACCCAAGCCATCAATTTCACCTTTTATTATCGAAATCTCGTGCGACCATTTAAGCCTCTAACCGACTGTAACTCGAACCCTCACTCTCTCTCTGTCTACTCTCTCTTTTGAATTGATGATACCACTGTGTTCGCGACATCCGGACGAAGCTCCCCAGCCCCTTTGAAGTTTCAATTTGGACCAGAACCCGAGTTCAGTTGTGCACTTCTTCGAGTTTTTGTTCCAACTTCGCAGGCCACTTCCATCTGTATTAACCTCTAAATTTCATACTTATATACTCGTTTTATTTACGGCTAGCTAACCCAAGCACATTCGAGACCAACGACATCACGATTCCGACAAATCAGTGTCCTCGGCAACACCGACCTGTGTTGTCGATAACTCAGGGATGAAAGCCGGGACTTGTTATGTATTTTAAGGGTTGGTTCTGATCAGCGATGGGCTTATAGCCCGGCTGGTCACCAATGTTACCGTATACCCGAGAACCTTCCCTCGTCCCGAGTTCGATCCCCGACCATATCCGGTCCACATTTTTTTTTATTTTTGTTGACCACTAGTTTGACCGACCCATGGATCCCCTCTGCCCGACCTGGTTACCCAATTGACCCGCGCTTTTCCAACCTGGGCCGACCCGGTCCGATCCGTTTGACTATTTAATCTTATTTTATTTATTATATACTAAAATAATTAATTTAAAACCCATTTAATTATTTTTAAATATTTTTAACCCACTAAAAATTATTTCGAGCCCGTTAACTCGGCCCGTTTATTTTTAACCCAACTTTTGAACATATTCAAACCCGTTAAATTTTATAAAATAATAAAACCGACGTTTTCATAAGTTATTTAATTATTTAAACCCACAAAAAATAATAAAATAACATTTTTATAAATAAATAAAAATACGCGTTGTTTAAAATATAATATTTTCATTAAATTTAAAATAGGTAATTTATGATTTATAAAATGCAAGTGTTATTAAAAATATATTTATTTCGAGAAGTTTAAATATTTAATTTGGAATTTTATAAAAATACAAAGTCTTACAAAAATTAATATTTATTTGTACAATGATTTTAAAACATATAATTTTTTCGCAAAGGCTATTCCATTTACAAATCCACATATATTTAAACAAATATACACGTACACGAATACATATTTGATACATATTCGTTTACATAGGATTTCATCGTGCATAACAACAATACAAATATCACCAACGCGCGTGAAGTAAAACCCTCGCTGCAAGGTGAGTTACATATCCCCTATTTACATTTTTATACATTTTGGGGTGAGACGTAATCTGTGCATACTTACATACAATTTAACTTGTGTTTACATGCGTAGATTATTGTGCTTTTGTGCATGGTCACTTGTTATGCTATGGATACTTTAGGGTGTTTTTTAAACTGTGTGTGACCCACATAGTCTTGATTCTATGCCTATCACGTTAGACCTTTGTGCTTATACATACCTGCATGCTTTGGATACTTTTAGGGTGGTTTTAAACTGTGTGTGACCCACATAGTCTTGATTCCATGCCTATCATGTTAAACCTATATGCTTATATTTACATACTTACGATTGGTATACACATAGTGAATTCTCCACATCATGCCGTATCTTACCATGTCAAACCAAGAATTGTATAAACGTTTTTAATTAAAATTTTATTATATTCAATCATATGTAAACTCACCAACTCTCGTAGTTGACACTTGTTTTGGATTACGTTTCAGGTGAAGATATGTGATTGTGTGACTATGTGTTGAAGGTGCTACACATAAGGCTTTTGGACCTAGTAAAATAATTATGTGTAATATTCTAGAATAGGGTGTTGTAATTTGAATTGTAATTGAATATTTGATATTTAAATCTTATTAATGAATTATGCAACATTAGCATATCATGTGCTTATGAACAATCATTCCATTGTCCGCCTCGATAATTCCGCCATCGGTCGGGGTCTGACATATAGTCAACCAACTGAACCAGGATGTTGCACCAAAGAATCCCACATGTACATTCAAACACTTCAACTCCTGCAACCCCACCAAGTTCTACGGGAACGAAGGAGCTACTGGACTTCTCCAATGGTTTGAAAGCATTGAGGGGACTTTCATCAATGTTGACTGTCCTGAGAACCTAAAGGTTCGTTATGCTACTTGTGTCTTCCAAAAAAAGGGCACTCACATGGTGGAACGGAGAAAAACGTAACCGTGGGATAGAGGTTGCACTAGCCTTGCCTTGGGTTGATGTGAAGACACTCATGACAGATGAGTTTTGCCCCTGTAATGAGGTCAAGAAACTAGAAGCTGAATTCTGGGATCTAAAACAAGACAGTGGTGAAAGCCTTGCCTACACCACCCGCTTTCATGAGCTTAGCCTACTGGTGCCCCATATGGTCACTCCTCTCTCTCGAGCCATTGAGAAGTACATCAATGGATTGCCCATGCAGATCCAGGATACCGTGTAGGGTAGTAACCCAGCCACTCTTGAGAAAGCTATCCGTCTAGCTGCCACTCTATCAGACAACCACGTTAAGGCAGGAACCTTGTCCAAGAAAGGTGCTAAGAGAAACATTGAAAAATCCACCAATTAACCCACTAAAGAGACCAAGGCTGAGTCCTCCTTCAATGGCAAAAAGAGAAAAGGCAAGAACTTTGCCATTATCACACCTGCTACTCCTTTAGCCCAAGTAGCCTCTACTGCCTTCAACCCTAACAAGAAGCCTTATGTGGGGATTCTATCTCTGTGCAACACCTGCCAGCTCCATCATACTACCTACATGCCATGTCGTCTATGTACCAATTGTGGACGTTCTGGGCATACGGCTAACATCTACCGTACTACTCCTCGAGCTAATCAAGCTAATCAAACTGCTGTTCTTGTTCCTGCTGCTATCGCTCAGGGTCGTGCTTGTTACGAGTGTGGAGACCCAAATCATTTCAGGAACCGTTGCCCTAGGTTGGTCATTGTGAACCAAGCCAACATGAATCAGGGCAACATGATTCAGGGGAATGGGAACCAAGGTAACATGATTCAGGGAAATAGGAACCAGGGTAATATGAACTGGGGAAATTTGAATCAGGGGAATGCAAACCCCGTTGCTCGAGGATGTGCTTTCAACATTAATGCCAATGAGGCACAAGCCAACAACGATGTGGTGAACGGTACGTACCCAATTAATCACCAATATGCTTCTATCCTATTTGATACTGGTTCCGATAGGAGTTTCGTGTCCTTTGAATTTGAACCCCAGCTCGCTATGAGTCGAGCTAAGTTAGACAAACCCTTTGATATTTTAGTAGCGGATGGTTATCCTGTTTCATGTGACACCGTTATTAGAGATTGTACCTTAACCTTGAGCGATCATGACTTTTCAATCAATCTTATTCCTATGGCTCTCGGAGGTTTCGACATCATAGTAGGCATGGACTGGCTGACCAAGCACCATGCTGAAGTCGTCTGTTTTGACAAGTATATCCGTATCCCTTTTGACTCGGGTGAAATTTTGAATGTCTATGGTGAGAAGCCGTCAAAAGGACTCAAGCTTATGTCTTGCACTACCGTACAGAAGTATTTACGGAAGAAATGTGTGGCATTCATGGCCCATATTGTGGAACGAAAAGTCAAGGATAAGAACCTTCAAGACATTCCTGTAATCAAAGACTTCCCTGAAGTTTTTCCTGAAGACTTACCCGGTCTTCCTCCCATACGTCAAGTCGAATTCCGTATTGACCTAGTGCCAGGAGCAAACCCCGTGGCTAAATCACCTTACCGTCTTGCACCATCAGAGACGCAAGAACTTTCAAGTCAACTTCGAGAACTTTCTGATAAGGGGTTTATTCGTCCTAGTGTTTCCCCTTGTGGAGCACCTGTTTTATTTGTCAAAAAGAATGATGGTTCTTTTCAGATGTGCATCGACTACCGGGAACTCAACAAGCTTACCGTGAAGAACCGATACCCCCTCCCGAGGATTGACGATTTATTTGATCAACTTCAAGGCTCGACTTATTTCTCTAAGATCGATCTTCGTTCTGGTTATCACCAGTTACGAGTCCTTGAATCCGATATCCCCAAGACAGCCTTTCGTACAAGATATGGCCATTACGAGTTCATGGTTATGCCCTTCGGACTAACCAATGCACCCGCGGTATTCATGGATCTTATGAACCATGTGTATAAGCTGTACTTGGACAAGTTCGTGATCGTCTTCGATGACGACATCCTCATATATTCAAAATCCAAAGTGGAACACGAAGAACACTTGCGTTTGGTTTTTGGATCTCTTAAAGAAGGAGAAACTGTATACTAAGTTCTCCAAGTGTGAATTTTGGCTAAAGGAAGTCCAATTCTTGGGACACATAGTCAACGAAAAGGATATTCACCTGGATCCCACTAAGATTGAGGCGGTAAAGAACTGGCAAGCCCCAAAGACCCCTGCCGAAGTCCGCTCATTTCTAGGTTTAGCGGGCTATTATCGTCGTTTCATAGCGAACTTTTCAAAGATCGCGGTAACACTCACAGCCTTAACTCACAAAGGTAAACCCTACGAGTGGGGACCAAAACATGAGGAAGCTTTTCAAACCCTAAAACAGAAACTGTGTGAGGCTCCTATCCTTACCCTCCCTGATGGAACCGAAGACTTTGTTGTTTACTGTGACGGTTCGCACTTAGGCCTTGGATGTGTACTAATGCAGCGGGGCAAAGTGATTGCTTATGCGTCCCGACAACTCAAAATCTATGAGAAGAATTATACGACGCACGATCTTGAGTTGGGTGCGGTCGTATTTGCTCTAAAAATTTGGAGACATTACCTATATGGTACCAAATGTGAGGTTTACACCGATCATAAGAGCCTCCAGCACATCTTCAATCAAAAAGAACTCAACATGAGGCAAAGGCGTTGGGTTAAACTCCTAAACGACTATGACTGCAATATTCGTTATCATCCTAGTAAGGCGAATGTCGTGGCCGATGCTCTAAGCCGTAAGGAACCTATCAAAATCCACAGCATTCGAATCCAAAATGATTTTCAAACTCGCATCCTTGAAGCACAAAATCTTTCCGTCACTGAAGGAAACATGTACAACGAAATATCATGTGGTGCTGAACTCCAACTTGAAACCAAACCCAATGGATTACTTTACTTTCTAAATCGTATCTGGATTCCGGACCGTGACAACCTTCGTACCTTTATCATGAACGAGGCTCACAAGACTCGTTATTCTGTGCATCCTGGTGCAGACAAAATGTACATGGATCTTCGTACCCAATACTGGTGGCCTGGTATGAAAAAGGACATTTCCCTATACGTGTCCAAATGCCTTACATGTTTAAAGGTTAAAGCCGAACACCAGCGTCCATCCGGTTTACTTGAACAACCCGAGATTCCCGTGTGGAAATAGGAGTGTATTGTCATGGACTTTATAACCAAACTCCCACAAACATCTCGTGGTCATGATAGCATTTGGGTAATCATCGACCGCTTGAGAAAATCTGCTCATTTCATACCTATACGTGAGGACTATCGAGTTGAGAAACTAGCTCGAATCTATATTGATGAGATCGTTAGTCGTCACGGTGTACCTCTCAACATTATTTATGATCGTGATGGACGATTCACCTCTCGTTTCTGGCAATCCCTACAATCAGCCCTAGGTACTCAACTAAATCTTAGTACTGCTTATCACCCGCAAACTGATGGTCAATCTGAGTGAACTATTCAAACTCTCGGAGATATGCTTAGAGCATGTGTCATTGACTTCAAGGGAAATTGGGATTTACATCTACCCCTAGTCGAGTTCTCATACAACAACAGTTATCACACAAGCATCAACATGGCTCCTTTTGAAGCGCTTTATGGTCGGAAGTGCCGCTATCCTATCTGCTGGACTGAAATCGGTGAATCACAAATCACTGGTCCTGAACTTATTCAAGAGACTTCTGACAAGATAATGTTAATCCGAGACAACCTTCTGGTAGCAAGAAGTCGGCAAAAGAGCTATGCCGACAAACGTCGAAAACCCTTAGAATTTCAAGTTGGCGATATAGTTCTTCTCAAGGTATCCCCTTGGAAAGGCGTAGTTTGTTTTGGAAAGAAAGGGAAACTTGCGCCAAGATTCGTGGGTCCTTTTAAAATTCTTGAGCGGATTGGTAAGGTAGCTTACAAGTTGGATCTACCTGAAGGACTCAGTAACGTTCATCCGACATTTCATGTCTCGAACCTAAAGAAATGCTTAGCTGACGAGAATCTCCACATACCACTCGACGAGGTTCACATTGACGAAACAATGCACTTCGTGGAGAAGCCCGTGGAGATCATGGACCGAGAAGTTAAGCAACTCAAGCAAAGCCGAATTCCAATCGTTAAGGTTCGATGGGAATCCAAACGTGGCCCTGAGTTCACTTGGGAGCGTGAGGATCAAATGAAATCCAAATACCCACACCTATTTCCAGGACCCTCTTCCTAATCAATTTCGGGACGAAATCTCCTAAAGTAGGGGAGACTGTAATCCCCAGGAAATTCCGGTCTATATTTTTACCTTTCCGGCATTGTAATTTCGTTATTATCTTATTTTATCTATGAAAGTATCATAAATTTCTAATTGCAATACATACATGTTTGTATATTCATACATTAGATACATTCATTCCAAATTCAATACCTATTTAATGGGGATATAAATGTTTTAATACTATTAAGCAAATATCTTTATGTATATATACATACATATATATATATATATTCAAGCATGTAAGAAAAAAATAAAAACTTATAAATTAGTTAAATAAATAAAACCTTTTTTTACTTCATAGAAATTATAATTTATATTTATAACATGTAGTTATAGTATATAAATTATAAATTGGGGTTTTATGTAATGAAATTTAAATGGGATATTATTTCTATTTAATGAATTATCCCCCTTTTTATAACACTTAATTTATAACTTAATAGTTTGTTAGTTTTTATAAAAGTTTATAAAATTTAACACTTTTAGGTTTTGCAAACGTTTAGGGTAGAGAGTGTAACTTTCTGAAACTTAATTCTAACTAAAACCTAACCTAATTCATAAAATGATAAAGCTCAAACTGCAGGGACCTGTTCTGCCAATAGTTGAAACATGTTTCTCTTCCAAACAAACCACGGGTTCGAGCCCCCTACCACCGGTTCTCACCCATTTAACCTCAACCTGGAAAATGGAGCATTTTCGATCGAAACTGAAACCAGAAACGCATTAAGATCGATTAAACGACCCATTAACTATGTTTAATTATGAGCGTTAGTGTGTTTAACTCGTAACCGAAATTCCATGATTGAAATCTTTAATGGATTGGTTAAATCAGATAAAATTGGGCTATAAAAGCCACACTCCCGTACTCGCAATACCTCGTACTCACTTTCCTCAATCTCAAAATCACTTCATTCCTCCTCTGGATCGCGATCGAGCATAGGAAAACCGAACTCGAAAGTCTCAGTCGTTCTCCCTCTCTGCGTAACCATTTCAGGTAAAATTAGTGTCTTTGAAATCGCCTTGATCGTTATATTCGAAGCCCTATGGTTTCGGGTCTGAACCCCTGGACAATCAAGGGAATCAGACGGGCTAGGGTTTTGGGATCGAATTGGGGAAGATGACATCGGGTATTGCTTATCAAAAACCAAATGGAACGACCATTGGACAAGGCATTACGCCCTGGTCAGTGGTTAGCGCGTGGTGTAACCCGGGAACCGCCCACATGCGCAGGTTCGCGTCCCAAAGGGCCGGATCTTGCTCCCTTTTCACTTTAAACCCTTTAAATACATTTTTGACATATAAACTTTCCTAGTTAATTTTATTATGTTAAAACCTTTGTAAATCCTAAATAAACGATATAAATAATTGTTTAGACGAATCTAATTTTGTTATTTATATTATTCCACAAATTCTATTTATATATTTAAATAGTATTTAAAGTTATTATTATTGATTGATAAGAATAATCATTTAAATACTTTTAAGTTTATAAACACCTACGTAATTATTATAGATAATTATTTTATAAAGTGCAATTAATTTTATGTAAAGGATACTTAGTGTCTTGAAATTTATTTAAAATGAGTTATTAGATTATCTAACCATTTCTACAATTTTATTTAAATGAATTAATTACCTACTATTTATTAATAATTTAATTAAAATTATTTTGGTGAAACTTATTAAACATTTTCCCACTTTATAAATTTAATGTTCCAAATATATTATTTTTTTATACCACATTACGTGTGTGTAATATTCATACATAATATTAATTAAAACCTTTTCACATTAGGAGTTTTAATTTATAAATAAAGGTGAATGAAACCCAATCATTTTTTTAAAAAACATTTTAAATACATATGTTTTCCTACCAAGAAACTACACAAGCCCTATGTCCGGTCCCGAATTCCCATACGTTCCAATATCTCCTAAATACCATTTAGACATATGTTGAAATTAGGTTACCATTACCCGTATAGGTTTGTTGTGTGAGTTCCTCACGAGGCCTAACAATATTTACCAGTTCATACGTTCTAGCTTTGATTCAAGTGAGTTTCATAGCCCCCTTTCTCTTTACTATTGTTTACAAATACTAGGGGTGGAACATGTTTACATACTATACTTACCAAATTCAATACCAATGTTCTCATGCTATTTACTATGTGCTTTATGTCTTAAACTGCTTGGTGACGATTACATGTGTTCATGCTAGTACATTCATTAACCTGCTACCCAGGCCTAAAGTAGTACCTAACATGATCATTTATAGGGGAATCTGATTCCGGTTAACACGAACCTTGGCGGGCTTTGTGTGTACCATATTACTATTTTTCCAAAACACAATCAGTGAGATTGTACTTACCAGTTTTCCATTTACTACAGATTGAATTGTACGCTTGGAACCTTGTATGTTTTCACATTTATACCATAGTTACGCTTTGAACAACATTGAATTACAAACACTTTTTTACTTAACTTTTGTTAGTGTCAAAACCTATGTTACTCACCAACTACTTGTAGTTGACATTTACTCATATGTTTCAGGTGCACCCATTTGAGGACCCTACATGCTCATCTAGGACTTGGACCTAGTTTAATTTAAATTATGTTATGTTTTGAACGTTTCGTTTTCCATTCCCTATGTAACGGATGATTTTAAGTTGATGAATAAATATTGTCATTTAATAATAGATGATCATGTGCTTATGAACAACCGCGTCAGCCCCGGCGTTTAATCCGTCGTCGGTCGGGGTGTGACAGTGATGCTTTGATGCTAGTGTGATAACTGTTATTGTACGAAAACTCTACTAAAGACAAATGAGTTTCCCAACTATTACCAAAATCAATCACACAAGCTCGTAGCATGTCTTCTAGGGTTTGAATAGTACGTTCAGTCTGGCCATCTGTTTGAGGATGGTATGATGTGCTCATATCCAGGCGCGTGCCTAGAGCTTTTTGTAACGATTTCCAGAAACGTGAGGTGAATCGAGCGTCATGATCAGAAATGATTGAAATTGGCACTCCGTGCCGAGAGACTACTTCCTTCAGATAAATGCGAGTTAACTTCTCCATCTTATCAGTCTTTTTAATTGCTAGAAAGTGAGTGTATTTAGTCAAAGAATCTACGATCACCCAGATGGTGTCGCATCCACTAGGAGTTCGAGGTACTTTAGTGATAAAATCCATGGAAATCTACTCTCATTTCCACATTGGAATTTCTGGTTGTTGGAGTAAACCAGATGGTTTTTGGTATTCGACTTTGACCTTAAATAGGTCAAGTATTTGCTCACATAGGTGACTATATCAAATTTCATGTTCGGCAACCAATAGAGAACCATCGGAACAAGGATGAATATAATACCGAGACTTGTGAGATTCATCCATTACAAGCTCCCTTAAGTTCCTGTACACTGGAACCCATATTCACTCTGCGAAGTAGCAAATACCGCCCAATTTAACTTCTAGTTGTTTCTCCATACCACGCGTTGATTCTAACGGTAGGTTTTCCTCTATCAGGGCTTCGAGTTGAGCACAACGGATTTGATCAGGTAGTCTAGGGTGGATAGTGAGTTGTAATGCTCGGACTCGTCTAGGTTTAGTTTCTTTTAGGCTTAAGGCATCAGTGTAAGGCCCCAAACCCGGGAGGCCTCAATTGTTGGATTTACTCACTCACAAACTGTTCTTAAACATGAATATAAAATAACGCAGCGGAATCATTCATTCTACATAACTAAAAACTTGTTCATACATGCGGAAGCGTACATTGTCAAATACATAAACTTAACATAAACAACTCATAACGGGATGCCAGTCTTCATGATCGTCCGGGTAACTCTTCTAGCTTGCCAAGCATCACCGTCCATCGTCCATACCTGCCTTAACCTGAATTTGCACACTAAAAAGTCAGCTACGCTGGTGAGTTCTAGCATTTCATAAAAACTTTAACATCAACATTTGCCAAAAACGTATCATTCATTTAGTAAAACCTTTCACGAAAGCATGTAATAATCTAACATCTTTAAAAAGGTTTCGTACCCATATCATCATCAACATCATAATCATAAACACCGTTAAACGGATCGTTCATTAAAACTTTTAACATTCATTTAAGTCATACATTATTATCTAAATCTGTGTTACCCTTCGTTCCGTCATTTAGTATGGTATTGCCCCTAAGGCTTAACTGCACGAAGACCGACAATACCATACATTCCGTCAATTCCCTTATGGTATTGCCCCTAAGGCTAACTGCGCGAAGACCGACAATACCGTACATTCCGTCAATTCCCTTTTGGTATTGCCCCCAAGGCTAACTGCGCGAGGACCGACAATACCCATTCAGTTGCCCTTATGGCTCTCATGTCCATAAACCGACAACTTTCATCGACGGTTATGACTCTCAGCCATAACATCGTCGGATCATAATTTAACCTTTCATAGGGTCACGTTAACCCCTGAGTAACCGTCGTTACTCCCTTACCAGTTGTACAACATCATAACCATTAGCATGCCACAAAGACATGCCCCTGTTGTTCTTGTGGCAACTATGGCTCGCTGTCCATAATCTACTACAAGGCTGGGAATCTCATTCCCAGACTTCATTCGTCAATTCCATTCATTCAACAGATTAGATTTGTAATGACTTCTTTAAAACCTTTACTTCTTTCTCTTCTCATTAAACATTTCCTCTTTAAGACCGTTCATAAAACATTCGTAAACCGTTTTGGGCAAAAACACTTCAAAACCTTTCCTTTCGTAAACATCGTTTCGTTAAAACATTATTTCGTTAAACATCATTTCATTAAACATCATTTCATTAAACATCATTTCGTTAAACATCATTTCGTAAGTATGCACACCAGCCCAAAAACATTAACAAAACAGTTAAAAGAGGGCTTCTAGAACTCACCTGATACGCTAATATGGGTTGCATAAACGAAGGTCCAACAACGTCACTTCCGATCTGAATTGATTAGTTAAATACACATCAGACCAATCCCGACTCTAACGGTTTAACCATTCTAACATACTGACTTCACTTAACTAGTTCTGATGTCTGCGCACTTAGCAAGTGCGCAGACTCTGCTTCCTGCGCACTTAGCAAGTGCGCAGACTTCCCTTCCTGCGCACTTAGCAAGTGCGCAGGTTCCTCTTCCTGCGCACTTAGCAAGTGCGCAGGACCTGCTCTGTGCGCACTTAGCAAGTGCGCACGACCTGTTCTTGGCGAAAACCCTAACTTTCACATTCGGGTCTGATCATGTCAATATCCCGAACCTGTTGCATTCAAAACGTTCGTTTTCCATTAAGGAACTCAAATCCTTGATTATCTTTCAGTTTCATCCGTTCAAACCTTACCTTTTCACCCAAAACCCGAAAAACCCAAAAACGAACTAAAACTCAGATTTAGGTCGGATCGTTACCTGAATCGAGCTTCTGATCCGGAGGTTCTTCTCACGAGTGCAAGAGACACGAGCGGGTGCAATCTTGTGCGATTCCGACACTTTCTCTCTCTACGGTTTTTCTCTCTCTAGAATTGCAAATGAGAGAAACATGTGGTGACCTTGGCTATTTATAGGGGAGACCTCCCCAAGCCCGGTTCGCGACTGACCCGGCCCGACTTCGGCCCGGTTGAACTCGTTAACTTTATTTCTCGACATTTTGGGATGTTACAAGTCTACCCCCCTTATAATAGGTTTCGTCCCCGAAACCTATCACAAGTCAAATAATTGAGGGTACGACTCCCTCATTTCCGCCTCCGTTTCCCATGTAGCCTCTGATCCCTTTCGGTGCCTCCATTGGACTTTAACCAATGGAATAACTTTATTACGCAAACGCTTCTCCTTTCAGTCTAAGATAGCCACGGGTTCTTCGATGTAATTAAGGCTGTTGTCGACCTCGATGTCAGTAAGTGGTACGTGAGCCGATTCATCCGCCAAACACTTTCGCAAGTGTGATACATGGAAGGTAGGATGAATCCCACTTAACTCATCAGGCAACTCCAACCGATAAGCGACTTCCCCGACCCGTGCCATTATCCTGAACGGTCCGACAAACCTCGGACTTAACTTTCCTCTCTTTCTGAATCGTATGATTCCCTTCCAGGGCGACACTTTCAACATTACTCTGTCCCCAACATCAAACTCGATAGGCCTTCTTCGTTTATCCGCATACGATTTCTGACGATCTTGTGCGGCCTTCATTCGTGCTTTGATCTGATCAAACCTTTCCGACGTCTCTCTTACGACTTCGAGACTTCCTAATTCCTTCTGTCCAATCTCACCCCAACAAACCGGGGTTCTACATCTTCTCCCATACAACATTTCGTAAGACGGCATGCCTATCGTCGTGTGATGACTATTGTTGTAGGAGAATTCAGCTAACGGCAGATGGCTGTCCCAACTGCCACCGAAGTCGATAATACAAGCACAGAGCATATCCTCCAATGTCTGAATGGTCCTTTCGGACTTACCATCCGTTTGCGGGTGGAATGCTGTGCTGATATTAAGCCTCGTGCCCATCACCTCATGAAATCTTTTCCAGAACTTCGATGTGAATCGTGTGTCCCGGTCAGATACGATCGTCAATGGCATCCCATGCCGTGCTATTATTTCATTAATAAACACTTCCGCTAACCTCTCTGACGAGAACGTCTCGCGTATAGGCAGGAAATGAGCACTCTTCGTTAATCGGTCTACAATTACCCAAATGGTGTTATGACCTTTAGCTGTGCGAGGTAGCTTAGTTATGAAGTCCATGGTAATGTGTTCCCACTTCCACTCCGGTATATCAAGTGGTTGAATCTTTCCATACGGTTTCTGGTGCTCGGCCTTTACTTGCGAGCAAGTCAAGCACTTGCTTACATACTTCGTCACATCACATTTCATTCCAGGTCACCAGTATTCCTTTCTCAGATCTTGGTACATTTTATTGGTACCGGGATGGATAGAGTAACGAGACTTATGCGCATCATCCAAGATTTTGGTTCTAGGCTCGCCACCCATAGGTATCCATACCCGTCCAAAACGTGTCCTAACACCAAGGGTGTTATATTCCAACTTGTCCTGTTGGCCAACTATCCTTTCCTTCTTTATGTTTTCCTCCTTAAGTGCCTCATCTTGAGCCTTTTCAATTTCCCTCATCACATCTGATGTTACCACTAACTGGCAAGCTTTCACTCTAATAAGAGTAGGCACCTCCTTTCGGCTTAGAGCGTCAGCCACCACGTTTGCCTTTCCAGGATGGTATATTATTTCACAGTCATAGTCCTTCAACAGTTCCAACCATCGCCTCTGCCTCATATTAAGTTCCTTTTGTTCGAAGAAGTACTTCAAACTTTTGTGGTCGGAGTAAATAGTAAACTTCACCCCGTACAGGTAGTGCCTCCAGATTTTCAATGCGAATACGACAGCAGCAAGTTCCAAATCGTGGGTTGGATAATTAGCTTCGTGAATCTTCAACTGTCGTGACGCATACGCGATCACTCTCCCGCGTTGCATCAGTACGCATCCCAATCCCTGACCCGAAGCGTCAGAGTATACCACTAAGTCTTAATTGCCCTCGGGAAGGGCCAAGACTGGAGCTTGGGTTAGCCTCTTCTTCAATTCCTTAAACGCCTCATCTTGGGTCGAACCCCATTCATACTTAACCTCTTTCCGAGTCAACTTTGTCAACGGTGAAGCTATTTTCGAGAAATCCTGGATGAATCTCCGATAGTAGCCTGCCAATCCCAAGAAACTGCGGATTTCAGTTGGCGTCTTAGGAATATTCCATTCCTTTACCGTCACTATCTTTGCTGGGTCAACCATAATGCCGTTCGGGTTAATGACGTGACCTAGGAATTGGACTTCCCTAAGCCAGAACGCACATTTGGAGAACTTAGCATACAACTTTTCTTTCTTCAGAGCCTCCAACACCTCCTTTAAGTGACATGCGTGATCACCCTCATTCTTGGAGTAGATGAGGATATCATCGATAAACACGATTACCGACCGATCCAGCATTGGTCGACAAACTCTATTCATCAAATCCATGAATGCTGCAGGGGCGTTCGTCAATCCAAAAGACATTACGCGGAACTCAAAATGTCCATAACGTGTGCGAAATGCAGTTTTCGGTATGTCTTCTTCCCTCACCTTCAAATGATGGTACCCGGATCGAAGGTCGATTTTTGAGAACCAACTTGCGCCCTGTAATTGATCGAACAGGTCATCGATCCTTGGTAACGAGTACTTGTTCTTCACGGTATGTTTGTTCAACTCACGATAATCAATACACATTCTCATTGAACCATCTTTCTTCTTTACGAATAACACCGGAGCACCCCAAGGTGAGATGCTTGGTTGGATAAATCCTTTTTCAAGTAACTCGTCTAGTTGTACCATAAGTTCTTTCATTTCCACTGGTGCTAGTCGATATGGAGCCTTAGCCACGGGCTGGGCATCTGGTACTAAGTCGATTCGAAATTAAATCTCTCTATCGGGTGGTATCCCAGGCAAATCCTGTGGAAACACCTCCGGGTACTCACGTACCACGGGTACATCGTCTAGCTCCTTCACTTCCTTACACTCGTCAATTACGTATACCAGATAAGCCTCGCATCCGCGCCTCAAGTAATCTGTTGCCTTAATCATCGAGATGACGTTTGGCATCGGGGCGTCCCGATCCCCAAGAACCTCGACTTTGCTACCATCCGGAGCCTTGAGTCGGATTATCTTTCGTTTGCATATAATTTGCGCTTCATTGGCAGTTAGCCAATCCATACCTAACACGACATCGAACCCTCCCAAAACCATAACAAACAATCTGACAGGGAACTCATGACCTTCTATTTTTATCGTGGAGTTGTCAACTACATCGGTTACTCTCGCAGTCCTACCCTCAGCGGTTTCTACGCTAAAGGCCTTTTCTAGCTTACTCACATTGTACTTTACTCGTTTACAAAGAGTCGCAGATATAAAACTCTTACTGGCACCCGAATCAAATAGCACAGAAACAAAAGTGTTGTCAAGGATGAATGTACCTGACGCCACGTCGGGGTCCTTCCTAGCCTGATCTTGCGTCAGTGCGTACGCTCGCGTCTTCGCACGAGATCCCTCTCCCTTCTTTTCTGGGCCCTTTCCCTTCCCGGTTTCTCCCATCCTTGGCTTCGGGCAGTCCCTACTCAGATGACCGAAATCCCCACAGTTGTAGCACTTGTAGTGTTGTGTGCACTCACGGGCGTAGTGCCCGGTCTTGCCACACTTAAAGCACAGGTTAGATCCCAGTCTACATTCACCTACATGCTCCTTTCCACACTTCTTACAAACAGTCGGCTCATCCACCCGATCCCTTTTATCGTGAGCCCCAAACACCTTTCCACCAGTTCACTTGTTTGAGAAGCTCGGTCTCTTCTTTGGTTCCTCGATGGCGGCGACATTCAGTGCCAGATCATCAAATACTACGCCGCTCAGTTCTACTACCGAATCATAGGTAGTAGGGGCGTTTGCCTTAACATAGGTGCGGACCTGGTCCGGCAACCCATGAATGTAGCAGGAAATTTTCCTCTCATCCGTCGTAACAAGATGTGGCACCAGACATGCCAGTTCATTGAATCGGGTTGTATACTGCTGGTGCGTCATGCTCCCGGCTTTCAATCCCAGAAATTCCCTCTCTACCTTCTCAATCTCCTTCCTCGGGCAGAAATTCTTGATCACCAAGGTTTTCAAGTCAGCCCACATCATCGCATCCACAATCTCGCTCCCTTTTGCCTGACGTACACCTTCCCACCAATGGGATGCTTCCTCCCTCAAGGAGTTAGCAGCAAATTTCACAACTTGATCCGCTCGACATTCGCTGAGACGGATGGCAGCCTCCATACGGATTATCCAGTCAAACGTAGCTACCGCGTCTTTCTTTCCTGTCAGGACTGGCGGGTCACATGCCTTGAAGGACTTATAGTCGCATCCACGAGCAGGCGGTGCGTTGATTGCCTCGGTGTTCGGGGTATCAATCGTCGGGTTAGACCCACCTTCCCCATTGACCTGCTTCAATGCTTTTGCCAACAGACTTGGCAGAGAATTCTTCATCAACTCGGAGAACTCTCGAGCTATGGCTGCTCTCACTTCTGGTTCAAAAGTGAAAGGTTGTTCTGCAACTTGTGTCTGTTCAGTTCCATGCACACTAACCGTCGGTTCAGTGTGAATACTTCCTTCTTCGCTGTGCTCTTGGCGCGCAGGAATCCTGCCACACCCACCATTTCGACCGCCGGTACGACCACCGGTACGGCCACCACGCCTTCCGTTCCCTCTCCTCGCCATTTCTTTCTATAAGACAAGAAATCCAATGTCATCACGCTAGTTAACAAATAAAATTCAACAAGTACTGTAAGATGTTAATATACACTGGCCATCTGCAATTAACCATTACACTACCTTTCGATTTCTATTTGACCACCTTTGTGATTCCATCAAACACAAGTCCTTTCCTAATCCTTCCAAAGGCATACTACATACACATACTCTACTTTTCATACCTGATGCTGTGGCTCGAGTTACCCGTACTGGCATCCGCTTTCGGTCCCATTCAAAGTTTAAGTTCAGACACTGGGAGTGTCCGAATCTCTCAAACTATTGCTCTGATACCAACTTGTAAGGCCCCAAACCCGGGAGGCCTCACTTGTTGGATTTACTCACTCACAAACTGTTCTTAAACATGAATATCAAATAACGCAGCGGAATCATTCATTCTACATAACTAAAAACTTGTTCATACATGCGGAAGCGTACATTGTCAAATACATAAATTTAACATAAACAACTCATAACGGGATGCCAGTCTTCATGATCGTCCGGGTAACTCTTCTAGCTTGCCAAGCATCACCGTCCATCGTCCATACCTGCCTTAACCTAAATGTGCACACTAAAAAGTCAGCTACGCTGGTGAGTTCTAGCATTTCATAAAAACTTTAACATCAACATTTGCCAAAAACGTATCATTCATTTAGTAAAACCTTTCACGAAAGCATGTAATAATCTAACATCTTTAAAAAGGTTTCGTACCCATATCATCATCAACATCATAATCATAAACACCGTTAAACGGATCGTTCATTAAAACTTTTAAAATTCATTTAAGTCATACATTATTATCTAAATCTGTGTTACCCTTCGTTCCGTCATTTAGTATGGTATTGCCCCTAAGGCATAACTGCACGAAGACCGACAATACCATGCATTCCGTCAATTCACTTATGGTATTGCCCCTAAGGCTAACTGCGCGAAGACCGACAATACCATACATTCCGTCAATTCCCTTTTGGTATTGCCCCCAAGGCTAACTGCGCGAGGACCGACAATACCCATTCAGTTGCCCTTATGGCTCTCATGTCCATAAACCGACAACTTCCATCGACGGTTATGACTCTCAGCCATAACATCGTCGGATCATAATTTAACCTTACATAGGGTCACGTTAACCCCTGAGTAACCGTGGTTACTCCCTTACCAGTTGTACAACATCATAACCATTGGCATGCCACAAAGACATGCCCCTGTTGTTCTTGTGGCAACTATGGCTCGCTGTCCATAATCTACCACAAGGCTGGGAATCTCATTCCCAGACTTCATTCGTCAATTCCATTCATTCAACAGATTAGATTTGTAATGACTTCTTTAAAACCTTTACCTCTTTCTCTTCTCATTAAACATTTCCTCTTTTAGACCGTTCATAAAACATTCGTAAACCGTTTTGGCAAAAACACTTCAAAACCTTTCCTTTCGTAAACATCGTTTCGTTAAAACATTATTTCGTTAAACATCATTTCATTAAACATCATTTCATTAAACATCATTTCGTTAAACATCATTTCATTAAACATCATTTCGTAAGTATGCACACCAGCCCAAAAACATTAACAATACATTTAAAAGAGGGCTTCTAGAACTCACCTGATACGCTAATATGGGTTGTCCTAAACGAAGGTCCAACAACGTCACTTCCAATCTGAATTGATTAGTTAAATACACATCAGACCAATCCCGACTCTAACGGTTTAACCATTCTAACATACTGACTTCACTTAACCAGTTCTGTTGTCTGCGCACTTAGCAAGTGCGCAGACTTCCCTTCCTGCGCACTTAGCAAGTGCGCAGGTTCCTCTTCCTGCGCACTTAGCAAGTGCGCAGGACCTGCTCTGTGCGCACTTAGCAAGTGCGCACGACCTGTTCTTGGCGAAAACCCTAACTTTCACATTCAGGTCTGATCATGTCAAGATCCCGAACCTGTTGCATTCAAAACGTTCGTTTTCCATTAAGGAACTCAAATCCTTGATTATCTTTCAGTTTCATCCGTTCAAACCTTACCTTTTCACCCAAAACCCGAAAAACCCAAAAACGAACTAAAACTCAGATTTAGGTCGGATCGTTACCTGAATCGAGCTTCTGATCCGGAGGTTCTTCTCACGAGTGCAAGAGACACGAGCGGGTGTAATCTTGTGCGATTCTGACACTTTCTCTCTCTACGGTTTTTCTCTCTCTAGAATTTCAAATGAGAGAAACATGTGGTGACCTTGGCTATTTATAGGGGAGACCTCCCCAAGCCCGGTTCGCGACTGACCCGGCCCGACTTCGGCCCGCTTGAACTCGTTAACTTTATTTCTTGACATTTTGGGATGTTACAATCAGCTACTACGTTAGCCTTGCCCGGATGATACTTGATGGCACAATCATAGTCATTCAAGAGTTTGATCCAACGACGTTGTGGCATGTTCAACTCTTTCTGTTCAAATATGTGCTGAAGACTCTTGTGATCGGTGTAGATGGTGTACTTGGTACCGTACAAGTAATGTCTCTAGATTTTCAGTGCAAACACTACAGCTCCCAATTCCAAGTCATGGGTCGTGTAGTTCTTCTCATGAATTTTCAGCTAACAGGAAGCGTATGCGATAACCTTCTCGTGTTGCATTAACACACAACCGAGACCCTGAATGGAGGCATCTCAATACACTACAAAGTCATCCGTTCCCTTTGTAAGAGATAGGATGGGTGCACTATAGAGTTTCTATTTTAATAGTTGGAATGTTGCTTCCTGAGTTTCGCTCCAATTATAGGGTTTACTCTTTTGGGTTAGGGCAGTGAGAGGTTGAGCGATTGTTGAGAATCCCTCGATGAATCGACGATAGTAGCCAACCAATCCCAGAAATTGTCACACCTAAGTTGGATTCGTTGGTGCCGCCCAATTCTTTATGTCTTCTACTTTAGCTGGATCGACATGTATTCCCTTCTCGTTGACTACATGCCCTAGGAATTGGACTTCGTGAATCCAAAATTCACACTTTGAAAATTTGGCATACAATTGCTCTTGTTTCAGCAGTTCAAGAATTAAACGCAGATGCTCCTCGTGTTCTTCCTTGTTCTTAGAATAGATGAGGATGTCATCATAAAAACAATGACGAACTGATCAAAGTAAGGTTTACACACACGGTTCATGAGATCCATGAACTCCGCGGGTGCGTTGGTTAATCCGAATGGCATGACCAAAAACTCATAATGGCCGTACCGAGTTCTGAATGCAGTTTTTGAAATGTTTTCGTCTCGAACTCTCAGCTGATGATATCCGGATCTAAGATCGATCTTTGAATAGAAGCTTGATCCTTGAAGTTGATCAAACAGATCATCAATACGGGGTAGTGGATAACGATTCTTGATAGTCACTTTGTTCAGCTCACAATAATCGATGTACATACGAAAATTCCCATCTTTCTTCTTGACAAATAAGACTGGAGCTCCCCATGGAGATGAGCTAGGTCGGATATAACCCTTATCCAACAACTCTTGCAGTTGTGTAGATAATTATTGTAACTCACTAGGTGCAAGTCTATACAGAGCTCGAGCAATTGGCGCTGCTCCGGGTGCTAAATCAATTTAAAATTCGACTTGACGGTGAGGTGGAAGACTAGGCAGGTATTCGAGAAACACTTCCGAAAAGTCACGAACTATCGGAATGTCATCAATCTTCTTCTCTTCGGATGGTTGCTCGGTGACAAGAGCTAGAATAGCAGTATGACCTTTGCGCAAACACTTATGTGCTTTCATGAAGGATATGATGCCCACGACTGCACCACTCTATTCGCCTTGGACAGAAAGGGCTTCTCCACTATGGAGAGGAAGGCGAATAATTTTGTCACGATAGATGATCTCGGCTCGGTTTTTGGATAACCAATCCATTCCAACAATTATGTCAAAACTGCCAAGTGTGATTAGCATGAGGTCAATGTAGAGCTTATGACCAACCAATCCTAGTTTACATCCTTTAAGAATGTGAGTTGCTTCGATTATCTGGCCGTTTGCTATCTCTATAGTGTACTTAGTTTCTAATAGATTTGGAGTCTCATTTAACAGATTACTAAAAGTCTTAGATATGAAACTACAATCAGCACGAGTATCAAAAAGGACAGAAGCAAAACAGTCATTCAGAAAGAACTTACCTGTAACCACGTTGTGGTCATTTCTTGCTTCTCCTGATCCAATCTGGAAGGCTCGTCCCTTCGCACCATTGCCATTGTTATCACCGTTGTTGCCCTGATTGTTACCGTTGTCGTTTCCATTACCATTCCCATTCTTCTTCAATTGAGGACAATCCTTCCTGAAGTGTCCTTCCTTGCCACATTCATAGCAACCTCTAGCAGATCCATGTTGTTGAAACGATTGCTTAGGTTGAAGTTCATCCCTACAGTCCTTTACAGCGTGGCCCATTTTGCCACACCGCTGACAACGATATTTATCACAAGCACCATTGTGGTGAAAACCACACTTGTTACACTTGGGGTATTTCCCAGCATAACCACTCTGGTTCTGGCCTGAAGAGATTGACTGATTGAAGGTTTTGGTAGTCTCAAACCTACACTGATGATGTTGAGGTAGGTTAAACTGAAAACTCTTGGTGTTGGTGTTTGTGACAATCCGTACTTTTCAAGTTAACTCTGTTAATCAAGTCCACTTAAAGTTAACCTGTCTAACCCTATCTCAAAGTTTAAGGACTATTTCTATCAATATTCTAAACTTAAACTCCAGGTACTAGTTGTGTATTATCCCTAAACCATCTGTTGACTTCACAAAGTCAAAATTAAATTCATGTTGACTTTTGATAGTCAAACTAACACACTCTTAACCCAAACTCAAACCCTAGGGACTGAAACTGCCAATTCTTAAACTCACATGCATGAAACCTCAGGGACTAAATCTGTATTTAGCCCAATTATGATTTCGTTGACTTTTGGAAGTCAACCCACATGTTCTAGACTCAAATTCGCATGGTATAACTGAAATTCGTTTGAACTAGTAATTGAAATGCACATTAACACCTTAATCGATCATCATTGAACCAATTAACTTCACCATTATGCGCAAATTAATTCCATTATGGGCATTCAAATCTGAAACCGTCGATAATGTCCTTCATCCCAATCAAAGTCGATCAATCCGATCATTCACTCTATAATCGAACGTCTACGCACGTCTATCACACCCCTCAGAAGCAATCCCTCACACCAACTCGATCAAAATCAAAGCCAGAAACGCCGGAGACCAAATCGTGCGGAGCCGGAACCCCAATTTGCCGTTCCCTATCAATCCGATATCGTTTCAGGTAATCAAATACACCTTTAGTTTCGTTTTCTGGTCTACAACTAAAGCCCTAACCTAATTTGGACACACAACATCGAATTAAGCACGAACCCGTACCTAGGGTTCATCTGATTTCGGTTTAGTCGAACTCTAATCCGGACATCACCTCAATCTAATTAAACTACATGTTTAGATTCTCAATCCGCCGTAGATTGAAATCCCTAACCATTTGAGAGCTTATAACATCGAATTGAACGTAACCTGGATCTAGGGTTCTTCACGAACCCAGTTTAATCGAGTTTCACCCTAAACTCCGTTTAAATCCAATTAAACCATATGGATAGATTCGCAAACCCTCACTCATTGATAGCCCCATGATTTCAACAGCTTTTAATATCAGAACATATCAAATCGATTTTGATGTTCATGTTCTAGGGTTTCGTTTTTTCAAATCAAGAATTAACAACGATAAACGCAATGGTTTTGCAAATAAACACAATCACAGATTTACATACTACTGTTAAACAAAACCCCTATGATATTATAGTCGATCACGACCAGATTTGGTGGATTTGGGGACCGGGTTCGATCGGATTGGTGTATGGGGGAAGAACCCACTGAACTCTGATGTTAAAACCATTTTGATCTGGTTGTGTTTGAGATTCCCTAGCGGGCTGGAGTGGTTAGGTCTGTGTGCTGTGGTGGGAGAGACCCAGGTTCGAGTCTCCACTTTTATTTTTAAAATCGATTTTTGATATTATTTTAAATATAAAACTTATCCCTATATTATTATAATACTATATTAAAGTGTTTTAACCCGAAAAATAACCCGTAGGCTCGGGTTTGGTTTTATAACCTATTTTTATATTTATTACCACTTTTAAAATAATATATTTATATTATTTTTCAAACCACGAATTCAGATAAAATAATATATTTATATTATTTTCAACCCGTGACTTCTAGTATAAAATAATATATATTTTATATTATTTCGCCTTGTTTATTAACCTCATGTAACGTTTTAAACTAATTAATAATGTAATTGTTTATATTATTTACTCACGTTTAGTATATCGAATAAAAATAATATATTTATTATTTTCCCACACAAATGATTATTTTGTTAATCAGACGACTTAAAAAATAATATATATATATATAGTTATATTATTTTCCTAACCATTTTAAATGGCAAACGTACGAAGTTATTTATTTACTTAATATTATTCGTTATTAACATTCGACATGTAGCGCTTTGCTCTTAATTATTATATTAAGAAACATATATATTTCCGTAGACGCTTTCGTCTACTCTTAGAATGCGTTAAGGCATTCAATCTTCCGTGTCGTCGTCACAAACCCCATGTGATCCTAATTTATGTGTTTATAATTCTAGGGCATACGTAAGCCGTGCAGGCTAACACTTGAGGTTCCAAAATCTCTTACTTGTGTGATACTACCTACAACGCAACGCAAGTGAGTTTCACGGCCCCTTCTTACTTATTTTCCTATTGGGGGAGAAACATGCATACACACAAACATTATTTTACGTGTTTTCCTGTTGAGGAAAAACATGCATACACACAAACAGTATTTTACTTGTTTTACCGTTGGGGAGAAACATACATACAAACGAATAACATTTTACTTGTTTTCCCGTTGGGGAGAAACAAGCGTACAACAAACATCATTTTACTTGTTTTCCCATTGGGGAGAAACATGCATACGAACAGACATCCGTTACTTGTCTTCCAGTCAGGGAGAGACATACACACGGACATGGATCACATAGTATTTCATTAGCACTTGTGTACTTAAGCGTAAACACTATCATGAAAGTCCTCACATCGAACCGTTAATATGGACTTAGCGAGGTAATTTGAGTAGTATTACTGGGTTTGACAAACCCCACCCGGGGTAGCCGCACTAGCACGATTGGAGGTCGAACGGGTGTAGATTGGCCTAAACATATTAGTCAGAGTTGATAGACCTGGCTAGAGGCAAGCAAACAAACAAACAGTCAGCTTCGGTTGCGAGCGCTTAGAGTAACTTGTACATTGTCTAGCTAGCAATAGGTGTGACTTACATATGTGGATCCAGCAACACTCAAATAGTTTATTTACATACAAACCTATGAACTCACCAACCTCGTGTTGACACTTTTTCTTACATGTTTCTCATGTCGCTTTAGCACAAGTTTCACACTTAGGACATGCATGGAGTCCTACTGTCATATCATTCATTTCAACATTTTAAACAGTTTTACTTATTTACATTAATTGACGCTTGTTGCGTGTAATTACTTTTGATTTCATTCTAACGTTTACGCTTCCGCATTTAACTCTGAACATTTAATGGTTCTGTTTAAACTCATATAGTGTCGTTTGACGTAACTAATGACTGAGATCCTGGTTTGTCACGCTCCTAACGTTAGAACTCCGTTAGTGGAATTTAGGGGTGTGACAGTGTTGCTCTCAAACTTATGCTTATTGCTGTCAGAAGCTTTGGAAGTTGTACCACTTGGAGGTAGGTTACCTTGGGTTACAGCTTGATCTGTCAGGCTGTGAGCAAATCAGATGGTTTGTTGTATGGTGGTAGGGTTAGAAGAAGTGACCATGCTCTGAATTTGTGGCACCAGTCCATCAATATACCTCTCGATCATTTTGTATACGGGTGTCACCATATGTGGACACATGACTGCATACTCATGCGAGCGAGTAGTGTAGAGTTCAATCTTGGAACCTTCCATCTTCAAGTTCCAAAATTCATTCTCAAATTTCTGAATTTCATCACGAGGGCAGTACTCGTCCCGCAACATAGTCTTGACCTCTTCCCATGGTAGAGTGTTAGTTATGTCCAGACCCAATATCTGGACTTGAGAGTTCCACCAGGTGAGGACAAGACCCTCTAGAGTACCTGATACATATTTGACTTGATTGGCATGAAGGCAGTTGCACATAGGAAATACCGACTCAACTTTCTCAAACCAACGGAGCAAACCGACAGCTTCTTCAGCTCCACTATAGGTGTGGGGCTTGCAGTCCATGAAAGTCTTTAAGGTACATGCCTACTGATTATTTTGTTGGCATGAATTGAAAACAATTACACAATTAAGGATACGAGGTTTAAAAACGAATTTGGAGTGATTAATTAACTTGCTAGAGTCAACGAATGTCGAATTTACCTGCAACATTCTGTACAGCTTGGCTTGCTGCCACAGTTTCTGCCACACGTTCATTGATGAGTGTCGTTAGCTTGGTTGTAGTCATATTGATGTTACCACGACCACGACCGCGTCCAGACATGATTCTTCACATTCACAAATACAATAATGAGAAAATATATGGCATATTATCATCATACAAGTACAAGTAAACTAATGAAAACTAAACCACAACATCTAATATTTCAATAATAATCCTTGATTAGATAAATTGTAACGGCTACAAAATAATTCAACCAAACATCAAAATCCAGAAATATCTGTTGGATGGGAACAACCCTGCCCGTCTAGGTTTAGAAAGAAAGGAAATAAGTAAAGGTAGAATGTCAAATGCCACTTCTACCTAAAGAAATAACAGATCCTTCATCCTCATCCTCAGATGGTTCTTCTTCAGGTTCAACATTTGGCGCGTCTTCTGCCGCATTGGCAGCTTCAAGCTGTGCCTCAAGATGTTCAATCCTAGTATGTGCTACATCGAGGTTGAACTCTAGTGTGTTTACTCGAGCTTCCATCTCATGGAATGAAGTCACCAAATTCTCATGATAGTGATCAGTGTCAGCTAACTTTGTCGTTAGCTTCTCAACCTTCTCATTTGCTTGAATCTCCCGTTCCAACAGGCCGGTGATCTCCCCTGCAACATCTCTTATATTCTAGATCTCCTGATCCATAGTAGCTACAAAGGTAGCTAAGGCCTGCTCCAAAGGGTATGCAAAGGTGATAGAGTCTGTATAGTAGAAGTAGTGGCTGCAAAGTATGGACATGGGATATGTTCATGTCGGACCCAGCTCCTGATAATGCTTAGGTACCAATCCCAATCCTGCGTGTTACCTCCAATCCACACATGGAATGGCTCATAGTATACGATGGTGTCATCTATCGGGCCAAGCCGACGCCTCTTAGGCTTTGATGAAGGTATAGTAGGAACGTCATGCTCCTGGTTAATCGGGGAAGTAGGTGGAGTAGACATTGCCTGTAACATAAAGTATGAGTGCCATGTTTGAGTGTCTATGTCATGTAACTAATACATGCGTTTGATTATAGTCTAGTATGCAATTCCTAGTTCTCTATAACCAATGGCTTTGATACCAATCTGTCACACCCCCAAAATCCACTAACAGAGTTTTACCGTTGGGCGGGTGACAAATCAGGATCTCAGTCATTAGTTACGTCAAACGACTTTATATGAGTTTAACAAAATCAGTAAATATTCAGAGTAAATGCGGAAGCGATAAACAAAGTATTAAATGCGCAAAACAAACGCGCCCAGAGTTAAGTCTAATCAATGCAGACAAATAGTCTAAAGTTTGATAAATTTTTGCAATAAAAATAGGACTCCAATGCATGTCCTAAGTGTGCACCTTTGCCTTAGTGACATGAGAAAACATGTAAGAAAACGTGTCAACACGAGGTTGGTGAGTTCACAGGTTTCAGTTTGAAATAATGTTAGCTAGATTATGTACATTCAATATATATATCAATAGGTAGCTAACCTATATTCATGTTTACTAAAGCGGTCGCAACCAAAGCTGACTGTTTGTTTGTGTTTGAATGCCTCCTAGCATGTCTATCAACATTGGTGATGTGTTAGGTCAATATTACACCCGTTCGACCTCCAATCGAGTTAGCGCGACTAACGCGGGTGGGATTTTTCAAACCCAGTAGTACTACTCAAGATTACCTCGCTAAGTTCATATTAAACGGTTCGATATGTAAGGACTTTCATGATAGAGTGTTACGCTTAGTCTTAACAAATGATAATATAAGAATTACAACAATCATGTGTTTGCGTCATGTTTTCTCCCCCTAATTTAAAAACAGTAAAGGGGCCGTGAAACTCACCTGAGTTGTGTAAGCATAGTAATTAGCACCACACAAGGATGTAACAAAAACCACAATTGGATTGCACGCTGATAGTCTACGAATGCCCTAGAATATGATTTGTGACAGTTAGGAACACATAGGATTTTGTGACGATGATACGGGATAGGTCGGATGTCCTAAAATATACTTAGGAATAAAGAATAGACGTTTGTCATCGGGATTAGAGAAATCCCTAGTTTGGTATCAAATACGAATGTGGTATACGTGAAAAACACTACCAAACACGAGTTAATAATATAATATATATATATATATATATATATATATATATATATATATATATATATATATATTTGTGTGTTTTTATGGATTAAATGATAGTTTAGGAAATAATAAAAATAATTATATTATTTTTAAAATGAAAATATTACTTCAAATGTATTATAAATTCGATCCCGATCCTACGGGTGTTATCCGGTGTTAAAACGTATTAATATATTATTAAAATAATATAGGGGTTGTTTTTGTATAAAAATATAATGTAAAAAGTTGCTCAAAAAAAAGAATAGGGTTAGAGAGACTTGAACCCGGGTCTCTCCCTTATCAACACAACACCTTAACCAGTCCCGCCCACCAGGGTATCGCACACACAACCGAATCGAATGAGTTTTAGTCTTTAACACCCCTGTGTTCTTCCCCCTATCGAAGCCGAACCAAGAACCAGTCCCAAAACCCCCCAATTCGATCGCGATTGCTCTTAGAAACATAGGGGTTTTGATAATCAAGGTATTGCGAATCTGTGGATGGATTTAATTGCAAAATCATTTGGTTTAGGCTTGTTTAATTTATGTTTGAATATGTCGAAAACCCTAGCATGAACTTGGAATCAAATTGACCGAATTCTATAAGATTACTTGTTGGAATCATAGGGCTTTTGTTAAACAGTGGATTGCGAATTTAACCATATGATTTAATTTGATTGAGGTTGTTTTTAGATTAGTATTCGATTAAACCCGAATTGATATGAACCCTAGAATTGGTTCATGATCGATTCGATGTTATAAGACTGAATTAGCATAGGGATTTTGATCTATGCATGAAAACGAAGCTAAGGAATTGTTTGATTATGAGAATGGGGTTCGAATTGTTGGTGCTCGGCAAGAACTCAGTTCCGATTTTGCGTGTTTGTTCTTCGGTGACTCCGGCCTCGTCTCCGGTCGAATTGGTGTGTGCAATAGCCTCTGAGGAGTTCGTTCAAGGTGCGCAGGTGCTTTCGATAGTGACCGATGGTAGGGTCGACGGTTACGGTTTGGGGTTATAATTCACAATCATTAGCGATGATGAACGGTTAGAAACGGCTCAATGATGTTCGAATCATCAATGTCATATGTTACAACTTCGAATTCGAACAGTTTTGCGGTTAAAGATGCGAATTTGGATCAAGAACAATTATACTTTTAGAAGTCAACATAATCAATTTCACTCAATTTTAACTTTATAAAGTCAACAGGATTGAGTTTGAGTTAATTACACAACTAGTCCTTGTATTTTAAGTGTGTTAGAGTTTGAATTATGACATGTTTAGTCCCTGAGGTTTGTAATAGAGTTAACGGGGTTAACCGGGATTTGTCGGGTGTCACAGGATTGATGACACAATGCATTTTGTTGAAAAACCCGTGGAGATTATGGATTGTGAGATAAAGCAACTCAAGCAAAGCCATATTCTAATAGTTAAAGTTCGTTGGGAATCCAAACGTGGACCAGAGTTTACTTGGGAACGTGAGGAACAAATGAAGCTTAAGTACCCTTATCTCTTTCCTGATTCAGTAGTTTCCACCAGTTGAATTTCAGGATGAAATTTCCACAACTTGGGGATACTGTAACATCCATTACTTTTGCTTGTATTATTTTACTTCATTTTATGCAATAATAACATTTTATTTCAATCCCGTACTTTTACATTATAATATGCCACATCAATTATTTTAATGAGTATAAATTCAGAGTTTCAATCTTGTATGTATTTTATCTTTTTGTTATATATATATAACATATGTATATATATTTATAAGTAAGAGCCGATATTAATGCAGAATGGGTTATCGATGTGTTGAGATATATACGAAAATAATAAAGATTAATTGATTTTAGTTGGTTATAATCAAACCGACGTAGTTTTAATTGGTTTCACATGTAAGTTGCATGTCTAACAGCACCATATTCGCTTTTCCTATATACATATATATATATATATATAGACACACATACACACTTTGTTATAATAAATAAATCAAAAATAAAACTTTTGAGTTTTAATCATGTATGTATATTCTATTTATTTATATATGTTTATATATATTATATATATATATAGAAGATTATTAGAAAACTCATTTTAATAAGAGAACTAGAGAACTCCTCATTAAAGGTAAAAAATAAATAATAAAAAAATCATAATTCAAAATATAAATAAAAAACTATAAAAGTGGTTCGGAGACCATGTTTTCCACGTCGTCCTCGTTAAAAAAATGCAAAAATGTCCGGTTCAGCTTTAGGGTTTAGTTTTTTGGTATAGTTTAGCTTTTAGGGTTAGGTTTTTGAGTTTACCTTTTAGGGTTAGGTTTTTGAGGGTAGGGGTAGGGTGGGTAGGGTGGGTGGGTTTAGGTTTTTGGGTGGGGATGGGTTTAGGTTTTTGGATGGGGGTGGGTGGGGGTTTAGGTTTTTGGGGGTGGGTGTGGGGGGTTTAGGTTTTTGAGGGTGGGTGTGACGGTTTAGGTTTTTTGGTGGTGGGGTGGGTGGGGAGGGAGTGGGTGGGGTGGGGTTAGGTTTTGGGTGGGAGTGGGGTGGGGTTAGGTTTTAGGTGGGAGTAGGGTGGGGTGGGGGTTTAGGTTTTTGGGGTGGTACTACACAACGCAGTATTGCGTTTTTTTTTAACGAGGATGATGTGGGAAACATGGTCTCCGAACCACTTTTTTAGTTTTTGATTTATATTTTGAGTTATGATTTTTTTTTGAATTTTTTTCCTTTTAATGAGGAGTTCTCTAGTTCTCTCATGAACCTAACCTTATATATATATATACACTAGGTTAAAATCCCGTGTATTACATGAGTTGAATAAATACAATATTATATATTAAGTAATAAAAAATTTATTTTTTAAAAACTTGTGTTTTGTACGAGTTGAATAAATCTGTGAGATACATATAATCTGTTAACACATACATTCGTTAAAATATGTCAGGAGATTTATTAATACAAAGATTAGTATTTTCTTTAAAAAAATATTATTACTAAAATTTAGAGGTGTATTTAAAAAGAGAGAGAGAGACGGGAAAAAAATGATAAGAATGAATATAGAGGCGACACATATCATTGAAAAATTTCGAGTAAAGGATTTTATCAATGGTATACATACCAATGGTTTTGCCACACAATTTCGAGAAAATGGTTTTGCCAATGGTATACATACCAATGGTTTGCAAGCAAATTTCGAGCAAAGGATTGTGTCAATAGTACCCGTGCAAACTGTTGTGTCAATCAATTCCGTGCAAATGGTTTTTTCTCGAAGGATTTTGTATAAAATTTTTCGTCAAACGATTTCGTACAAATGGTTTTGCCAATTGTATTCACTTAAAACCTATGAAATCACCAACAATGCGTTAACATTTTGAGCATGTTTTTCAGGTAATGCATAGCTACGGCAGAGTTGGAATAGGTTAAGCACTTGGATTAAGACCTTATAAGGCGAAGACGCATGGTCGTTTAACGTCAAGTCCATCTAGACTTGTATGTCTTTAGGTCTATGCATTCATCTAGTTCATGTGATGGTGTTCGACACTGTAGAAGTGTTCATTTAGCTTCCGCTGTTGTGTAATGTTACCAATCGTTGCAACCCTAATTTATTTATTAAGTGAATACATTTGGGGGTGTTACAGATTGGTATCAGAGCCATTGGTTTTAGAAAATTAAGTCTCCGAAGTGTCACCTAGGCTCTAACCAAACTCATTTAGGTACTAGGATTTCTAAGACTTGCATCACACTAAGAACACCTGTAACACCCCAGAAACCGACGAGTATTTATTGCGGGTTAACGGATAACCCGAGTTCCTAGCAAGCGAACATGGTTAGCCAAGTTTCCGTGTAAAGCTTAGATTTGAAAAACGTATTAGACCCAGATGGTCGTTACGGATTAGTTCAAGTTAAAATTGGATCAGACAACTCTCCAAGAATCACTAAAGTGGAGTTTGCTCACACGGTATTTGATGAAACACCTGAACTAAAATAGAATGAAAATACTAATGTGTCAAGATCTGAAATTAGGGAAACATTAACACAAAGGTCTGATGATTCCATGAGCGAGAAAAAAATGACATAACAGATTGGTACCATGAAAGAGTACTATGACTCTTTTAACAATTTCATCAATAAGTTGTAATTTCCATCAGACTATGCAGTGAAATGTTTCATGGACGGACTGAATTTAGACATTCAAATTTAGGTGAGGATTTTAACCCTAAAACTATTTATCATGCCTATTGTCTTGAAAAGTAAGAAGAAGTTTTAGAATCAGTTTTAAGATCTCAATCATCTAAAGTTAGCACCATGCCATAAATTGCAACGGATTCAAACAGAAGAGAAAAGAAAAAAATTGTAAAGATTGGACTGTTGGGGAAAAAGAATTCGAATCACATGTTATTAGAACAGTTCATATTGGACTGATTTTAGAATTATAGCAACATGTGTAGATGATGATTTTAAGAATGAAGAAAAAGAGATAGAAAAAATGATATGGATGAAAGGGAGATTCAAAACACTATTCTTGATGCTGGTGATAATCTAGAACTAGAAAAAAAGATTATTTTTCAAAATATGATACCTGGGATGCTAAGGCTTGTGAAAACCCAAGTTGAAATGTTTGATGATCATAGAAGGCTAGTAAGTTGTTGGATAGATTCAAGTCATCAAAACTTTGAATTGGCTATGAAGATTAAGAATCTGACCAAAAAATATGTTGATGAGGCTGCATATTTGATGAAACTAGAACTTGCAGAAGAAGAGAAGCTGCATAATCAGTAAAGTGAGACGTTGAAAGCAAATTACAAGAAGTATAAGTTGATTGATGTTGCTTACCAGGTATACATTAATGTGGCTTATGTTGCTGATTTTTCCATGGTAGAAGGTAGATATTGGCTACACAAGATTGATGCCAAGTATAATAAGAAAAATGTGAAAAGATGGTTAGTGAAATGGAAATGGAAAGTGTTAAAAATATTAATTTATTTTCAATTTGAGAATCTGATTCTATTTCTTTCTCTATGTTTTCCTTTTGCATATTGAGCTTTGGTCTTCATGGGCTACTTCTTCGCTTCATGTGAATTGGGCCTCCTTTTTTGTTGTCTGATGGGCTGCATCCTTGCTGGTTGGGCCTTGGTCCACTTTGATTCTCCACTTGACCGGGCCCCTCTATCTTCCCTAGGGGTCGGATCTTTCATTCAAGACAAAAGACTTTGCCTCATCCTCTCCACCGCATGACAGCTGCCTCCTCTTTGATCTCCGTTGATTGCTCCAGTGATTGCGGGTGATTGCTATGTTATCGTTGGTATGCTCGTCTATAAAGCGTCACTCCTCCTGCTTCAATGATACAAACGATTAGTCTCACAATTGGTGTGTATTTTTTCTTTTTATTAGGGTTTCAAAACCCATCTTTGTTCGTCTTATTTTTCTATGTTTTAGTATTGATTGAAGGAATAAAACCGTATATTTCATGTTTTTTGACATGGTATCAGAGCCTCGTTGCTCTTGAATCGACAGTATTTCTTCAAATCACACTATTTTCGACGAGTTTGAGTTGAGGGTTCTTGAAACCCTAAAATAGGACTTCGCCGGAATTCTTGGTTCTTCTGTGTTTCGACATCTGTTCAGACGAGTATGGTTGTGGGTCATTGAGCCCTAAATCGAATCTTGGTGGTGTTTATTTCTTGGTGTTTGAATCTATTGTTTAAATCATTGAAAATTGATTCTTGGTGTTTGAGTTATTGATCGAAGCTCTTGCTCCAGTATTAAAGTCTATTTCTCAAAAAAAAAAAGGGAAAAAAGGGGTTTGTTGGTCACCATTTAATTTGGGTGTTTCTGTTTGATTGTTGATTGAATGATCTTATTCAAAGATCGGTTGGAACTTTCTGGTTTATTGAGTGGTTGCTTGGCTATTAACTTTCTGGTTATTTTGGATGTGGATGCTTGGATTCAAGTTTGGTTGCTAGTATGAGATTTTTTGGTTGATTCGTTGATCAATTGGTTCTTTGTCTTTTTGTCAACAATTTTTTTTAGTTTATGGAATTGATTATTAGTTACTGATACGGACGCCGATTATTTTGCTTATCTATAGCTTAATCGATGCGTCTATTGAAACTATAATTGCTCCATTCCGCTGCGTTTCTGATTCGCCTAACCGGATTCTTAATCAATAAGAACACAGAGAAATCTTTTGAAAAAAAAAATAAAAATTGTTGACTATATTAAAATTCGATTTAGGATCTTAAAGGAACCCTTCCGTACATACTGGTTTGATTGAAAAATTGTTTTTGGTATATTTCCGCTGCTGTGTTGGTATGGTTCATCCCTCTGCAATCTGTGACTCCGTCTTCTACTCCTGCTAATTTGAAGAACCAGAATTAAGCTCCGGTGTTTGTGGTGATAATCGAAGGTTACAAGGTTCTTATCCTATTTGGATCACCCTAACTTGGGTGTGTACCTGGTGAGATCGTTCTGTTATTTTACGTTGTTTATTTATTGTCACACGATCTTATTTATCTTAGGCATTTATGGCGAGGTTAGAAGGACCGGCATTGGATTTATTTACCACTGACAGACCACTAGTTTTATTTGGGCATTATACGTGTTGCATTCTGTCTTGTTTATAGTTGCTTTGCTAGTTTTTAATTTAGGTCTTGGTTATCTGCTGTTCAGATTTGTGTGTGTGTGAATTTTTTTTATGTGTGAGTTGTTGCGAGTTCTTGTGCTTTAGATTTTCTCTCTTAAATGAAGGAAAAAAAGAAAAAAAAAACTTCAAATCTTTTGTTTTTCGTTTACCAAGTTGAAATGTTTGTGTGTTCTATGGTCCCTTGGTTCAATCTGTGTGACAATCTTATGTGTCTTGAATTTGATCTTAATCATGGTTGCTAGTAGTAATAATCACAAAGTTATTGCTCTTCTAAAAATCTTATTCTCTAAAAATCTTATTATGTCTCGTCTGATTCAATTTTATATTGAAAAATGATAAAAGTTGTTTTTTAGCATGAATGTTATTTCTCTTATATAAGAGATTCTTTGACAGCCTTGTTCTTTCTCTTGTGTAAGAGATTCTATGAATTTGTCTTTCATTCAATATCTAGTTGGCTGTGTCTTTCTTGTCTGATATAGCTTATGCTATTCTTATTATTATCAGACTTGTTTCTTGAAACTTGTGATTCGGTATCTTTTGTGAAGTTGTAAAAGTTTTTGCATGAATCAAATTAGTCTTTATGTTCTTTGTGAGTTTCTTCTTATATTATTCTCTCTGATATTATTCTCGTAAAGTTGTAAAAGTTTTTGATCATGTCAAATTAGTTTTTAAGTTCTTCACAGGTCTTGTCTTTCAGTCATGGTTCTGAATTCTTAAAATATGTGTGCATTATATTTTCATATCAGATATGTTTCTGATAGTCTTATATGAATCTTGTGAATCGTCTTTTTCTAAAAGTCGTGTGATTTTTGTCTTATAAATCTTTCTAAACAACACGTGTGAATCTACATGGTTAATATATGTTTTTAAAGAATTACTGATTCTTATCTGTCTTCCTAATATGGTTGACATGATTGTCAATTCATTATTCAAGCATCTTTATATTATTATCTAATATGTTCTTATTATTTCATATGTATGAGCAAATGAACTTCATGGATTCTGTTTCTTAGCCTGTTTGAGTTGGGTTGAGAGTTTGTTCGTTGTTGCTATATGGGCTTAGTCTTCCAAAAAGACGTGCATTCTCTAGGGCATCCTTAAAGGTTTGTTGTCTTCCATCATGACTTCTAAATTGATAAATTATCTATGATTGATATGTTTGGATTATCAAATTGAGGGGGGTGTTAAAAATATTAATTTATTTTCAATTTGATAATCTGATTCTATTTCTTTCTCTATGTTTTCCTTTTGCATATTGAGCTTTGGTCTTCATGGGCTACTTCTTCGCTTCATGTGAATTGGGCCTCCTTTTTTTGTTGTCTGATGGGCTGCATCCTTGCTGGTTGGGCCTTGGCCCACTTTGATTCTCCACTTGACTGGCCCCTCTATCTTCCCTAGGGGTCGGATCTTTCATTCAAGACAAAAGGCTTTGCCTCATCTTCTCCACCGCATGACAGCTGCCTCCTCTTTGAGCTTCGTTGATTGCTCCAGTGATTGAGGGTTATTGCTATGTTACCGTTGGTATGCTCCTCTATAAAGCGCCACTCCTCCTGCTTCAATGATACGAACGATTAGTCTCACAATTGGTGTGTATTGTTTCTTTTTATTAGGGTTTCAAAACCCATCTTTGTTCGTCTTATTTTTCTATGTATTAGTGTTGATTGAAGGAATAAAACCGTATACTTCATGTTTTTTGACAGAAAGATGCTTTCAGAGATGATGATTTGGAGTCAATGATATAAAGATCATTGATACATTTTTCATTGTTTAGTTCTTTCTCGTTGATCATTGGGGTCAAGGATCTTTTTGAGGAGGAAGTGTTGATTACGTGTATATTTTAGTTAGTAAATCAGTAAGTGAGTTAAGTCGGTTAGTTAGTCAACTAAATCAAATGTTTAGCTATAAATAAAAGGGTTAATGAACAAATACGCTCATCCAGATTAAATGATAACTACTCCTACGTTCATTTCCTCTCTTCTCTCTAATTCTTGTTAATTATGTGCGGAGTGTGTGTGATTATCAAGTCTCAAGAACCATTATCCATCTCCTGGTTCTTCAAGTTGCTTAATCAGGTGTTGGCCACCGATCTTTCAGTCCCAATTGCCAGTTCAATTGAATAGTTCGCATCAGTTTGTAAGTGTATCTTCGAAAATAACTTTTCCCGTAAAACTTCATCTAAAAAACTCATCAATATGAGGATGGTTAAATGATACCTAACGGTAATCTTGTAGATGACCCAACTATAACCACATCCTCCAACTATTGTATTTATTTAGTTTAAAAAGGTAGGGGAACACACATGGACAAATACTCTCATAATTGTGGCCCTTGTATAAAATATCCTCTACTCTATCAAACTCTTTTAGGGTTGATCTTATAGTGTGGTAGATTTGGTAGGCTCTCCCCTCCCACCAAGCCAGCTAAACCTTTCTGAATTTTATTATGATAAACCCTCTACTTTATCCGGACCTGTTACCGACAATAATAAACTAAAAGTCGAAACATGTCGGATCCGGTTGGCCCACAAACACTTCTTTTGTCCATTTACTAAATTCTTTTATATATAACTAATACATTAATTAAGATTAAAAGAAGGAATATTTTAGAATAGTATTTGAAGAAAACGACTATGAGACTGGATGCATTGAAAATATAGTCATAAAGTTCACTAACATGTCTAGCCTTAATTAATGTTGGGTTCGGGTCGGTTCAGATTGACTACGGGTCAAGTCAGTAGCTAGTGGGTCAGAAAATGGATCATGGGAACGTGGGTAAAGGCATACATGGTCTAAGTGTTGGTTAATGAAGTGGGTAGATGTTTGACCTGGTAAATTGCAAAGGGTACATGGGAATGCTTGGTCATTGTAGTATGTTATTCTCTAGGGATAGTGGCTAGTTTTTAGAGAGTTTTCGTTGGGTCCCTGTAGGCTATTTAAAGCCAAGTCTAGTTCCAATAATAAAGTAAGCTTTTATCCTTTTTCTTTCTTCAACATTTACTTTACATATTAAACTCGATCAAGTGTGTGTTTAGTGTGTGGAGTGGGGCCTGAACCAACATTTGGTATCAGAGTGGAGGTTGAGAAGAGGGCCGATTTGAGAGTCATCTTTCGGAGAAGAGGGGGCAGCCCTCTAAACTGCAGGGCTGAGAAGAGATCGGAAGAAAGCAACAAGGGTCGATCTGTATTATGATCGGCAAGAAAGAAGGGTGTAGCAAGGGCTGATCACGTTTTGGTGATCAGCAGAAACAAAGAAAGTTGACCGGTAGAAAGGTGTTCCACAAGAAGGTTATTGGTGACCAAAGTGAAGAAAGAAAGGAGAGCATGTCATCATGAATGAAAAAAAATGGAGGTTCTGAGTGAACCGGAGGAGACAAAGAAGAAGATGGAATGTTTGATCAGAATAAAAGGACCGACAAAGAGACTGCGCCGAAGAAATAGAACTGGCGAAAAGAAGACCGAGTCACCGGAAAATGACCGTACCGGTGTACCGGTGAGAAGAGACCGAAGCCGTAGTAGACCGAACGACTTGAAAGAAAAACCAAAGAACTCGCCGGTGAAAAGAAAGAGAAGACCATTACGGGAGAAGAAGAACTGAAGCCGTGAAAGACCGAACAGCGTGACCGAGACCGACCAGTTCTTCTTTCCGGAATGAAACACCGAAACCGGATATTTTCCGGAAGAAAGTTCAGACCGAAATTGTGAACCAAAGACCGAGACCAAAGAGGTTCACATCAGACCAAGGAGAAAGTTTAGACCGAAGACCGAAGGAGGTAACCGAGACCGGTGGTTAGCCTCAGAAAGAAAGACCGATCAAGAAAAGCAAGTAGCAAGATGAGCAAGGTCAGCAAGTAAGATGCAAGAGCAAGATCCGAACCATGTGTGGTTCATAGCAATAAACGAGCAAGTAGCAAGTATCGGGTCATGCGTGGCTTGTAGCAAGTAGGAAGATTGAACCTTAATGGTTCAAGTAGCAAGCTTGGCAAGAAAGACGGGTTAGAGCGAGATGCCGGAAAGATAGCTAGCAAGACCACATCAAGATTAAGGGGGTGAATGTTGGGTGAATCTTGATGTTTCGGGTCGGTTCAGAATGACTATGGGTCAAGTCAGTAGCTAGCGGGTCAGAAAATGGATCATGGGAACGTAGGTAAATGCATACATGGTCTAAGTGTTGGTTAATGAAGTGGGTAGATGTTTGACCGGGTAAATTGCAAAGGGTAATTTGGAATGCTTGGTCATTGTAGTATGCTATTCTCTAGGGATAGTGGCTAGTTTTTAGAGAGTTTTTGTTTATTTCTGTTGGGTCCCTGTATGCTATTTAAAGCCAAGTCTAGTTCTAATAATAAAGTAAGCTTTTATCCTTTTTCTTTCTGCAACATTTACTTTACATATTAAACTCGATCAAGTGTGTGTTTAGTGTGTGGAGTGGGGCCTGAACCAACAATTATTTCATTATATCTATTTTTTTCACATTATAAGTGGATTCTTGTCATGTTACACTACTGTAGGGTATTGACATAATGACATTTAGCATGTGATTGTAAGAAGAAACTTACTGTAGGGTTGAAATGAAATTTAAAAGAGTTGTAAGAAGAAACTTATTGTAGGGTATTGACATTTAACATGTGATTTCAAATGAAATTTAAAAGAGTTGTAAGAAGAAACTTACGGTATTGACATTTAGCATGTGATTGCCATCAATCTTTTAGAACAGATAGGGTGTTAATAAACCGACCAAACCAAAGATTTGTTTGGCAATGAAATTTGAGGATGTAAGGTACCTCGTGGAAGAATATTCACCCCGTGCAGCATAGCTTGGCGCAGAAGGAACATACCTGGCAGTACCTCATAAAAAGACAGGAACATCTGCACACAAGAAAGGATACCCCACAGAAGAGTCAGAAGATGTCGCGCAGAAGAGGACACCACCATGCACTCCAGTGGTCCCGTCATATAAGACAAAGTTCCCACTAACGGTCATCAGTTAGGGGATAGAGAGGATATTATCTATAGAGACCTCTCCAGCAATAACACTCGCGCCAGGTCAGCCCTAGGAAAGTGACACCAGGGTATTCCCATTCACTATAAATAGCACACCACCCCTCAGGTATATCTATCGACTCCCAAATAACTTCCCTTTACTCTTTGATATCTCAGAGATACTTACTCTCACGTCGGGGGCCGATACAGGGATTATCCCCTCCCTGTAACGCCCTAACGTGTCGTTGATCTGTGCAGGATACCGCCGGAGTTAGAAGGAGTAACACCCATAGGGCAACCCATCGGAGCTTGTGTAATCTATTCACCGGCTCAACCGTTAGCCACTGGTGCTTGGATTTACATTGGCGCCATCCGTATTGCAAACAAAAACTTCATCTCCTGACTCACTCCTTTGTTTAGCCCATAGCTTCTTCAACCTCACACCTGCAACTAGACACGTTCTTGTTAGTACATTGTCGGACTCAAGACCAGTACCGGTGACGCTCCCGTCTTCATCCTTGGGGCGGTTAAACCTACCTCCTATCTTTAACGCGGGGGAATAGGAAGAAATTCTGAGCCCAGTCGACCCGTCCGCGACGACAGCAGATACAATACCATATTCAACACCCTTGCCAACCCCACAAGCACAGTTTGGTTTCCCGCCACTTACTCCAAACATCCCATACATACCCTTTACCCCTACCCCCACAACACCTAAATAACACCAGCCTACCAAGCTCAACCACTGTCACCTCTCATCCATTACCACTACCCAACTTCACAAACAACACTATGCTCCTTCCGCCCCAGCCATGGTGGATATAACAACAAAGGCAGATGCAGCAATACGAACAGTGGATGCGCGAATCCCAACTGGCAGGTGTGCGTGCGTGCCTATTCGGCGGAGAAGGGCTGCCAGGAGCGAGTAACCCCATGTCTTACCAAGTCCCAAGTACTTTCACCCCAGCCACGTCCGCTGGACCGGTGGCACAACCCTACAACACAAACACTAGTATAACTGCGGTAAATGACTTCTCAAAACCATATCGACCTACAGCGTTGGTGGCGAAGTCTAAGTTCACGGCACGAATCGCACAGGCGGAATTCCCGTCCAAGCTACGGATGCCATCCGTGGTGGGTAAATATGACGGAACAGGTGATCCGGATGACCATATAAATGTCTTTGTTAGCGCCGAGGGAGTGGAGCAATGGTCAGTCCCGGTGTGGTGCCACATGTTTGTCCAAACCTTAGTTGGGGCAGTTCTCCTATGGTTCAACAGCTTGCCTACCGGGGGGATAGACAACTTTGACGATTTGATCAATCGATTCATGCAGCAGTTCAGCCAACAGAAACGGCATATGAAAGACAAAACTGAGATCCTCCACATACGGCACCGTGATAATGAGACAGTCAAACAGTTTCTGGTCAGGTACAATCTCGAGTCTCTAAAGATAGGAGGGGCCACAGAGGACCTCATGATAGCAGGATTCATCAACGGAGTACGCGATGACCACCTTATACAACGTCTCCATGGTCCGGAGGGCATGCCCCAAACCATGGAATCATTAATGACAGTAGCAAAAGAATACATCAAAGCCGAGAAATCCGTGGCACAAATTAGGGCGCGGGAGAAACCAAGAGATGCAAAAAGGGGATCTGAGACATACGCCGGGAGAGACTCGGAAAAACCATACAGGCACATGCAAAATTCAGGGTACATGCTAAGGTTCTCGACGTCTAGCACTTACCCAAGGCTAGAGAGACAAAGAGACTCGTATTCCCCGCGCATATCATACCCGCTCAGGCGCGAGACCTCCAGTGTATCTCATAGACCATACCCGACTTTATCCTACCCGGCACCGAGTAAAAACCCCGAGTATAATCTTGGCAATAGAAAATTTTAAATTAGAAGAGCCACGCCCCATTCGGGAAAGCACCTCACGAGATAACAAGACATATTGCGCCTATCACAAGGCCGCGGGACATGATACAGACACATGTTATCATCTAAAGAAGCAGATCGAGTTACAGGTAAAAGCATGAAAGTTGGCGCACCTCCTTAAAGATAGCAAGCAAGCTGGTTCGGGAAACGGGAAGGGGAAAGAAAAAGAGTTCCAACCCCGGGTTCGCGACGTGTACAAGATCAGAGGAGGGCTACATAACCCGCGAGGGAAGAAGAAAAGAGCCACGAAACTGACACAGTCATGGATGGAGGTGCCTCTGACTTTCCCAACTTGGATAGGTGATTATCACGTTGGCCCTTTAACAATCACGGCATTGGTAGGACCTTATAGGATGCACAGCATCTTCATGGACACAGGCAGTTCCATGAACATTCTTTATGAACAATGCTTCAGACAAATGGATAGGGAAGATCAAGAAAGACTCGAGGAAGTGCACCCGCCCATCATGGGATTTTTCGGGGAAACGATCAAACCGTTGGGTCAGATAACCTTTCCGGTAACAGTCGGGGATAGGGACAAGGTGCGCACGGTTCTGCTTCAATTTCTGGTAGTACCAGTGCATTCCTAACACAACGTCATTTTGGGGAGAACATCTCTGGGAATTTTGGCTGCGGCGGTATCCACATCGATGGGTTTAATCATGTTCCCAACTCCTAGAGGCGTGGCTAAGGTTTGGCCAGATCAGGAATGTGTAGTAATAGAGCATACAGTAGCGCCACCATAGCCTCCACTCACAGAACCGGAAAAGTGGGTGATCAATCCCGCCTTCCCAGAACAGACCATCACTATTAGACATACCATATCTGCATGTGTCCGGCAACACTTGAAGAACTTACTGCGCACGAACCTAGACGTGTTTGCCTTCCAACCATCAGATATGATAGGGGTTCCGTGGGATACAACAGAACATGCGCTGCGCACGTACAGATCAGTGGAACCAGTAGCTCAAAAAATAAGAAGTATGGCGCCAGAGCGGCGCGAAGCAGTGGTGAAGGAAGTGCGTAAATTGGTGGCAGCAGGGATCCTGAGAGAAGTAAGATACCAGACATGGATTACTAATCCGGTCTTAAAAAATCAGAAGGGTCGTGGAGAATGTGCGTGGACTTCAAGGACCTGGATAAGGCATGCCGAAAAGACGCATATCCGCTCCCAGAAATTGAATCAAAAGTCTACTCTTTGGCGGCTTTCCCGTATAAATGCTTCCTCGATGCCTATAAGGGGTACCATCAAGTGCAAATGGCCCCAGAAGATGAAGACAAAACCGCCTTCCATACGGACATAGGCATCTTTTGCTACACGAAGATGCCATTTGGGTTGAAAACGTCGGCGCCACGTACCAACACTTGATGGATAAAGTGTTCAAGGATCGAATTTGGAAAAATCTGGAGGTATATGTCGATGATCTAGTAATCAAAAGTAGGAATGAGAAGATCATGATGGCGGATATATCAGAAACGTTCATTTGCTTAAAAAAATCCAGTATTAAGCTGAATCCGGTGAAGTGCTCGTTCGGAATGGAGGAAGGAAAATTCTTAGGCGTAATCATCACTAAAGAAGGCATACAGGTAAACCCGGAGAAAGTCGCTGCAATCACGCGTATGGCGTCCCCAAGATCGTTGAATGAGGTTCAAACTTTAAATGGGCGGCTAGTGGCCATGAATAGGTTCTTGGCCAAACACGCGGAGAAATCTCTACCTTTTATCGCCACCTTGAAGAATTGCATAACAAAGTCCGACTTCAAGTGGTCCGCCGAAGTGGAAAAGGTATTCTAAGAGTTGAAAAGTTACCTACCAACTTTACCCTAGCCATGCCGGCGAAAGGTGAGAGATTGAAAGTTTATCTCTCAGCATCACATCAGTCGGTCAGCGCAGTTCTTATGGTTGAGCGCGCAGGCACACAGACCCCCGTCTACTATATCAATAGAGTTCTGACGGGAGCGGAAGTCAATTACTCCATGATAGAGAAACTGGTCCTGGCTCTAGTGCATGGCTCTAGGCGCTTGCGCAGGTACTTCCAAGGCACAATGTGGATGTCCTGACAAATTTCCCTTTACAACAGATCTTGCGTCGCCCGAAACTTTTTGGGCGGATGACCGGATAGGCAATTGAGTTAGGGGTGTTCGAACTAACATTCAAGCCACGATCCGCCATAAATGGCCAAGTCATAGCAGATTTTCTTACGGAAGTCCCCAAGGGAACTGTAAAAGAGGAAGCACAGAAGAAGATAGTAGCGCAGGCCATAGGAACAGAAACTCCATTGGAGCTATTTATAGACGGGGCAGCGTGCATCGAGGGATTAGGAGGGGGCTTACTAAGGAACAGAATTCACGCGTGCTTTAAAACTATCATTTCAAACATCCAACAACGAAACAGAATATGAGGGGCTCTTAGCGGGTCTCCGTTGGGCAATGGAGAAAGAGGCAAGGCGCGTACGGGCACATGTGGACTCGCTATTAGTAGCGAACCAGATAAACGAGATTTATGAAGCCAAAGGCCAGATAATGATCAGGTATCTCAGCATTTGCAGGAACTTACTCAGATACTTTACCTCATGGGAGGTAATTCACATACCACGAAGCCAAAACAAGAAAGTGGATGCACTAAGCAAAATAGCCTCCAACTTCAGTGATCCAATGAAAGCTATCCACGTAGAGATAATTCAGAACCCGTCTACCGAGGTAGTGGAAGTCAATACCACACAGCAAGGAGAGTCTTGGATGACTCCAATCCACGAATACCTGGGCACGGGAACCTTACCACCTGAAAGATCCAAAGCGCACAAGTTACAGGCTAAAGTCGCGCAATACCAACTCCAAGACGGGATACTGTACCGGCGATCATTCCTAGGCCCATTATTACGTTGCGTAGACAGCTTGGAAGCCAACTACTTAATCAGGGGAATCCACTTCGGAATATGTGGAATCCACGCAGGTCCGCGGGCGGTAGTGGCCAAGCTAATGAACGCTGGTTACTACTGGCCAGGAATGCACATAGATGCCAAAGAAGAACTACGAAAATGCCAAAGTTGCCAAAAGCATGCACCAATGGTGCATAGGCCAAAAACAACCTCATCCCGGTATCTGTAGTATGGCCTTTCCAGAAGAGGGGCATCGATCTGGTAGGACCATTCCTAGAAGCACTCGGACGCATAAAATTCTTGGTAATAGCAATAGACTACTTCACCAAGTGGGTTGAGGCGAAACCCCTTGCAACCATCACATCAACCAACATCAAGAAGTTCATCTAGGAGCACATAATCTACCGTTTTGGCCTCCCGCTCTACATAGTCAGTGATAACGGGAAGCAATTCACTGATGGGGCTACACAGGAATGGTGCGCGGAACTGCAAATCATACAAGTGTTCACCTCCGTAGCACACCCGAAGGGGAATGGGCAAGTTGAAAGAGTCAATAGAAGCATTGTGGATGGAATAAAAACACGCTTAGAAGAAGAAGGAACGTCGTGGCTAGAACAACTCCCACACGTACTATGGACACATAGGACAATGCCAAAAAGCAGTAATGGAGAAACACCTTTCAGTATGACATATGGTACAGAGGCCATGATTCCAGCAGAGATTGGCATACCTACGATGCGAAGACTGAACGAGAAAGAGAACAGAACGAGGTCGAGCTAAGATCCAATCTGGATGTCTTGGAGATGCGTCGGGAGACGGCAGCTATCAATGAGGTGAGATAGAAGCGTAGGCTGGAAAAAACGTACAACAAAAAGGTTAATGAATGTATCTTCAAAGAAGGGGAATACGTGCTAAGAAGGAACCAAGAAAGTCGCGTAGAAAATACAGGGAAACTGGGCCCAACCTGGGAAGGTCCGTATATGATCCGCCAGGTATTAGGAAAAGGCGCGTATGCGCTGCAACAGTTGGATGGGAAGGAGGTGCCTAAAACTTGGAACGCCGCCCAATTGCGGAAATGTTACATGTAAGCAAAGAAGGGCGGTAACACGATCCCCCTTTGTAAAAGCGCAACCTCATGTTTCTAATGAAGAAAAATCGTACTTTTGAGTCACTTTTGTCACAGAATTGCACGCCGCCTGAAATAATGACGCGTGCATAAGATCTAAAGTGTATATAACATTTCTTTTTTTTTTCTTTGGACCACATTCGACACGGATTGTTAATCATAGCCCATTTTTTCTTTAGGGCTCCAAATGCCCGTTCGATATCCTTCAGTGTCGATTTCTTGTGCTTTTTTGAAAAGTTCTCTTTTCTCACCCATTGAGGTAGTATATGCTTTGACAAACATGGCGTACTCTGAATATATACCATCGACAAGATAATAATACACGTGCTTGTACTAGACATCATTGACAATGAATGAAGAACCGGGTGCATCTCCGTCAATGATATCGTCGAATATAGGCGATTCATCCAAAACATTGATATCGTTGTTTGCTCCCGCAAAACCAAAGAATCCATGCAAATCCAAAGATCATATGATGCCACGGTTTCACGTATTATGGTTGGGTGTCGATGGTCACCTCGCTGGTGTTGACCTCACCAAGCAGTCGAACAATTTGTCTATTCCCAATGTGTGCAATCGATGTTACCAATCATCCCGGGAAAAACCATGCACGGCTTCATGCACCTCATATATTTATTGAATGTCACTAAAAGTCGGTCTCCTTAAATATCTCTTGCCATAGAGATTAATCACACCTAAAAACTTATAATAAGTAAATAATAATAATAATAACTATAATATTAATACCTTCAAAAAAAAATAAATAGTATCTCAGTGCAATTTTTCAGATATCTTCAAATATTCATCCCATTAATCGTGCGAAGTACCGTACGTTAGTTGTCGAATTGAACACATGCGTTTTTGTAAAGGAGTAAATCCAAGCTTACGTCTCGCGTCTTCACTTTGTTGGAAATATTCATACTCTCTTTCTAAATCACCACAAATCCATAAGAAAATTTCTCGTCTCATACGAAAACGGAGCTGAAACTTATCTTCATTATACATGAGATGCTCAGAAAAGTAATCATGTACTAGACGTTCATTAGCAGCTTCCCGATCCCGCATTACTTGAATTCATCATGTTACACGTTTTGAACTATCGGCTTCTTCAGCTAGTTTGTATCTTCAATTATCACCTCATCTTCTTCCGATAAACCGACGATAAAGATGACCAATCCATTTTTTTGTATGTAGAGAATATAAATTTATTGTATAAAGAGAATAGATATTTTTTGGTATGGAGAGATTATAATTTTTTTGTTAAGAGAATGGTAGTTTATTTTTAGAATAAAAATTAAAAAATAATTTTATTTTAATAAAATAACCGTTAGTTTGACCAAGTTCTTGCCCCTTCCCTCGTGATTCCTCTCACGCCTCACCCCCAACGCCTTCATTCACGTCCTTAGATCATCCGGTATACCCTCCAAAATCACGCGGTGATCCGATGTGGATCCCAAATCACGAAGATGAAGGAACACCGCCCCCTTGCCGTGTGAAGGGGGGCCGTGATTCTTTGGCGTGATTTTTTCCCGGGAGCTTTGCAAATTTCGTAGCAGTTTAAATAAGTTTATAGTTGGTTACGGGAGCTTTGCAAGTTTACGAACTGATTTTTTGAAGGAATATGATAGATGAAGGAATCACTTGATGAAATCTTGAAGGAATATGGAGAGCAAGAACAATTGAGGTCTCTGGTTTAACAATGGAGGTCTCTAGATGATATTGACAACTTGCAAGTACAACTTCCAATTAAATATTATGTTCTATTTAAATGAATATAAATATTAGAGTAAACTCTGGTTTTAGTTCTTGTAGTTTGGTCCAATTCTCGCTTTTAATCCAATAGTTTTAATTTGCCTTTTTTAGTCACTGTGTTTTCCTTTTTGTCTTAATTAACTGCATACGCCTAACACCGTTAAATTTTTCTGTTAAGTTTTAAGTGAAAAGACAAAAATGTCCTTATAGCCCACAACCAATATCTTTCTTCTTCATAAAACCCTAAAAATCCACCTCCCTCCACCTCCACCTCCACCTCCACCTCCACCTCTCTTCTCTCTCTATCTATCCTCTCCCTCTATCTATCTATCCTCTCACTTTCTCTATACCACATCCGCCAGAAACCCATACCATCTCCATCTCTAGTGACGAAAACCGGCAACCACTATCTCCACCATCTACTACATCTGAAATCGTCGGTCACCACCATCATCTAACCTGTCACACCCCCACCAAAGGCGGAATCACGGGAGCGCGATGAAATTGAATAACAAGAACACAAGGCATAAATAAATACTAAAGATATTTTATTAAAAACCCATATTTCGTTACATAGTCTCAAATGAAATTAAAATCCAAATAATAATTTATTTTATTGTCTTCTAAGGCCATCATGCAATCCTATGGTGATGGATCTTCAAAGCTAAACTCTTACTTTTCGTTTCTTGAAAACACGTAAAAACAAGTATCAACTACAAAGTTGGTGAGTCTCATAGGTTTTGACACACAAAGATATATGTACAAATCAAATACAAACAATTTAAATATACAAGTAAATTAAATCCATACATGAAGTTCACAACCAACCCTATTGACCAAATTACCCCCAAAGGGATTTGGAACCCACCAAATCATGAATATGTCGGATTTCGATCATCCAACACCTTTAACCGGGTGATGGATGGGTATGTCACACCTATGGATCCATTATCGTACAACCGTTGGCTTATAAAAAGTTAATGGTTGCATATGAATCACGTGAGGGACTTTACGTTTACGAATATGCAATCATGTATAGCCATTTAATTATAACAAGTATAAGAAAATGTTTTAGTTGATTTGTATGAAAATGTTTGAATGTTCCACGGTACATGTTTCCACCCCAAAACTTAAAAGGAAAAGGGGCTATGAAGAACTCACTTTTGTGTTGAGAGATGATTGACTCGTAAGGCTTGAGAGTTCTAGGATTTAGATCAATGCCCTAAAAGATCACGATATAGTCAATTAGGGTTTGGATGGTGTTTATCGAAAGTTAGAATGTTAACAGATGCGAGAAATAGAAGATAGAATATATAATGGTTAATATTGTTAATTTACATATTTGGACAGCATAAGAGCTGAACAGAAACGTGCTGGTTAAAAATATCAAACGATGTGCTAAAATCATGAAATTTTACAGGCGACTAGTTTATAATGTTTCGAAAAAGATTCATTTAGAAAGTTTTTCTGTTTGAGACTCGGATCATACCAAAAACAGTCAAACAAGACAGAAGGTACTGAAAAACGTTTCTGTCCCGTTTTAGCTACTACGGAGTCATGCTTTTGAATTAGAAAACAAGCCAATTATGGTTGGAACGTCCACTTGACAAACTACGTCGTGGAATTTGGGTTTGCTCAGTTTCAATTAATTATGATCAAGTTATGCTTAGTTAAAGTCAGCACTATTTCTGTCCAAATTCAACGGTTGCACTTAAGTGGACCGTTTAGGGTTTCAAGGTTACCGAACGCGTAAATAAAAATTATAACAATGTATGTAGCGTTAATATATAGTAGATAAAATGTGTTTAAGTTAACCCATACGATCTAAGGTATCGGCAGAGCACACTATTACCGAAGAATGTATGGAGGATTCACAGAATGCGACGGCATAGCCGCCATTGCAAACGAGATCATATAATCGATTGATTATGTCAGTTAGCTTGATTATAATATTAGTTATATAGAATAGGATTAAGATTCATCATGATCAAGTGATCATGATGTAAGAAAAAAAATAAAATAAAAGAATAGAAGGAGATGGAAGACAATGAGTACAAGAACGAAAGAGTAGAAAGATGATTCGGTAGAACAACTAACTTGGTTCTTCTTGGCTTGGTTTTGCGATTTTTTTCCAGGGATTAGGGGCTGAGAATTTCATAAAAATAAGGGGTTTTAGGAGTGGTTTGTAGGGAATGTGTCAAACCCCGCCGAAGGCGGAAACACGGAGGTGAGACGAGAGCAGTGCATCGAACACTTAGGCGCAAGAGAATGCTAATGGGTACACTGCAAATTTCAAAGAACCACTACAAACATTCCTAATAAAGTACAGTGTCATACAAACCACGAAAGCCAAAATACAAATTCAGGTTGTCTACATAAACCAAACATCCTAAATGCAGAATACAAAGCCAACAACCAAGTAATAATCCAAAAGAATGTCCCCAAAAGCAATTCACCAAACTAGTCATTTGCTTCAATTCTGTTTACCTGAAAAGCATGTTTCGAAAACGGTCAACTATAAAAATAGTTGGTGAGTACGCAGGTTTTACGACTCAATAAAATAAGTAAATGAATTTCAAAATATAAAAGTAACCATCCACAGATGATAAAGTATATGTGTTAAGATTTTAGTTACTCTGAGCCACAATCAAAACCGTCAGACTAGTTGTTGCCCCCGTATCCAGGTGTTAAATGCGAACACCTACTATCGCTAATTATGCGCCCAAATGACCCTACAAGTCTGGTTGGCGCGACCAACCCTGGGCAGGGGTGTCGACCCAAATAGTACTATTCATAATTCTCATCGGCTATTCAAGCCAATTGATTGAGTTAAAGTGGGGACTTAATGCATCTAAAAGTAAACCCAGGTAACCCTAATCCCAAGTAACAACATGTAGTGAAACAACTTTTCCCCGTAAAACAGTAAACATTTAAAAGTGGTGCGCGAAACTCACCTGAGAGTGAAACGCGAAAAAGTGCGGTAAAACAGTGAAACAGCCAACGGTGGTATCCTAACCGAGTCCTACTAATAAGTAGACACAAAATGTATTTAGGAAACCTAATATGTGTGGCTAAGTCAACAAAAGTCAAAAGTGGCTATGCAGTCAATTGTATAGCCAAAACCCGTGCACGTGCGTACGAACCGTTAAGAATTGTAAAACCGGCTTTTATATGAATTAATAACCTTAAAACTTTAAGTTTTAGATTTTAATAAATAACATCAGTAGTTAAAAAGTCACATTTAATAAAATCTCATGTCACGGTTTCGTATGATCAAAAACGCGATTACGCGCGTAAAGTCCGGTTTACGGTTTGAAAATCAGATTCGTCCGAAATTAGGGTTTTAGTGTATTAGCACCCAATTTAAAAGTTAAATTTTATGTTTTAAATGGGGTTATACTTCTGTCCAAAATCCCCTAGAATTTTTATAAAATCAATTTTATATAAAAATTTTCCAAAATTAATAACTTTTTATAAAATTTAAATAGACCATAATTCCAAAACTATACTTAGACATAAAGTTAATTCTTCAAATTTATACCAATTGATCATATATATAAATAAAAATTTCTGACCAATTTTCATATTTTTCCAATATCCAGATTGTTTAATATGAATTTAATATTGTTAAAATTTTACAAATTTGGGAAAATAGTTAAACACATCAAAACTTCACCAAATGTTATAAGATACCATACCAAGTTTCAAGTCCCGATTTTATCCAGAAATATACAAACCCTAAATCGTCCGTTTAAACTTTATAAATACTAAACGTGTACTTAAACAACTCCAGTTTTCATAAAATTTAGACGGGAGTCTTAGTTCATCATATAACAATCACTGTCCAATTTCCAGGATTTTTCAATACTCAGAAGTATTTTTCCCAAATTTCCATGTATTAAACTTGTGTGAATTTTAATAAATAATCTATAATGAGTTAGACAACCAAATTTTCTAGATCCTCATTTTAAAATATATTCTACTGTATAAAAACAAATTTAGGTGCTAAATCAACCATTTTTAAAAATCCACCAAGAACATGGATATTCTTGAATCTTTAAACATTCAAACAAGTTCAAACAGAAATTATACCTTCTAATCAGCAAATGAAGGTGAAATATGTTGCTTTTCTCCTGTGATTCTTTAATTTAACAACCTACAATCACAATGTGGTTCAATTCCATGATTAAAGACTCAAAATCCTTAAAAATCCAAGAAAACTCAAATGATGAACATCAAGTGTTCATACTCTTGAACATCAAAGTTTTTGCAAGATTTTTACTAGATAACTCATTGTGGATGTTTATAATTAGTTTTCATCCACAAATCCTTGTTAAATCACAAGAATCAAGCTTAAAACTCATAAAAAGAACAAAACTTGAAAATCAAAGTGATTGTGTGTAGTGTGTGTGTTCTTGGTGTTCTTGAGAACACATGCAAGAATCAAACAGAAATTTTAAAGTGTTAAAACACATGTTTATACCTTCAAATCACTAGAACAAAGCTCATCAACAACAATGATCCAAGGATTCAAGGTTCCAATGGATGATTTGAGCTTGTTCTTGAGCTTAGAATTCAAAATGGAAGAGTTTGGGAGTGGTGGTGGGTTCTCACGGCTGGAACAAGAAGGGAGAAGGAAAAAATGGGTGGAGGTTGGGTATTTATAGTGGAAAAGCAAGTCTTGCTTTAAAAGACCATTTTTATAAAAAAAATACCCACTTTTTATAAAAATACACTCCTAAACACTTTAATAAATATTTTTATCTAAACATAAAATTCTAGTATCCAAAATAATGAATTTTAGAAAATTTTAAAATATAAAAACTCAAAATTTTTCCAAAAAGTTATACTGGATAAACACCGGGTTTTTAACGGAAGAACCACCTGTGATCGTTAGTTTAAATCAAGAAACACAAAAGTTAGCACATAAAATATTATAAAACATTATTCTTAACCAAAATATAAATATAAAAATTATTTTCGAGAATTTAATTTTTACCGTTTATTTAACGCGTTCGCAGTATACGCAGTGTATGCACTTAACCGGGTTTTCTAGTTTGGACCTTAGTGTTTGTCTAAGGTAGTATTCCTAGAATTCCTCGAAACACTAAAAATATATAAAATCATAATATTTAAAAAAATATAACGTATAAAAAAAATCGAGAAACGATAAGGACCTGAAAAATCGCGATTGTCACATTATCCCCTAGTTAAAAGGAATTTCGTCCCGAAAATCAACTGGTGTTGGTAATAACCGCTTCATTCAAAAAAAGTTGAGGATATTTCTGCTTCATTTGGTCCTCTCGTTCCCATGTGAATTCGGGTCCATGCTTCGAGTTCCATCGGACCTTCACGTTAGGAATACGGCTACGTTTAAGCGTCTTGATCTCGCGATCCAAAATCTCGACCGGTTCTTCAATAAAGTGAAGCTTTTTGTCGACACGAACTTCCTCATGTGATATTACCAAGGATTCATCGGCTAAACACTTTTTGAGGTTTGATACGTGGAAAGTATCGTGTATACCGCCGAGTTCTTGAGGCAATTTCAATTTATACGCCACGGGACCAATTCTATCAATAATTTCATACGGTCCAATATACCTCGGATTGAGTTTACTCCTCTGTCCGAACCGAATAACGCCCTTCCAAGGTGAAACTTTTAAAAGCACCATGTCGCCAATTTGAAATTCCAAGGGTTTCCTTCGATTGTCGGCGTAGTTTTTCTGTCTGTCTCGTGCGGCCTTTAGTCTATCCCAAATCTTAAAAATTTTATCCGTAGTCTCCTGAATAATCTCGGGGCCAGTTAAATGATTGTCACCAACTTCGGCCCAACAAAGTGGTGATCGACACTTACGCCCATACAAAGCTTCAAACGTCGCGCACTTGAGGCTAGTGTGATAACTGTTATTATAAGAGAATTGGATTAACGGCAAATGGGTATCCCAATTGCCACCAAAGTCTATCACACATGCCCTTAGCATATCCTCCATGGTCTGAATCGTTCGTTCACTTTGACCACCAGTCTGAGGATGGTAAGCCGTGCTCATATCCAAGCGCGTTCCTAAAGCTCGTTGTAGTGTCTGCCAAAATCGGGATGTAAAACGACTATCCCTATCCGAGATGATGGAAATGGGCACTCCATGACTAGAAACAATTTCACCGATGTACAAACGGGCTAACTTTTCCATCTTATAATCCTCTCGGATGGGAATAAAATGAGCAGATTTCGTCAACCGGTCAACAATGACCCAAATTGAATCATAACCGCTGGAAGTTCGTGGTAACTTAGTGACGAAATCCATAGCAATTTGTTCCCATTTCCACTGAGGGATGTCGGGTTGCTGCAAAAGTCCCGACGGTTTCTGGTATTCTGCCTTGACTTTAGAACAAGTCAAGCACTTCCCAAAATAACTTGCAATTTCTTTCTTCATCCCGGGCCACCAGTAAAATTATTTCAAGTCTTTGTACATCTTGTCAGCTCCGAGATGTACGGAATATCTCGACTTGTGAGCTTCATTAAAAATCAATTGTCTCAAGTTATGGGAATCCGGAATCCACAATCGATCCAAATAATAAATTAACCCATCGTTTTTCTGTTTGAATTTCCTCTAAGCACCACATAAAAGTTCGTCTTTCAAATTATTTCTCTCTAGTGCTTCTTTCTGTGCCTCAAGAATCTGAGCTTTCAAGCTCGTTTGAATTATCATCCCCAAAGCACGCACTCGATGAGGTTTTATTCTTTCCTTCCTACTCAAAGCATCTGCCACCACATTTGCTTTCCCAGGGTCATATCGGATATCACATTCATAGTCGTTAAGTAGTTCGACCCATCTCCTTTGTCTCATGTTCAACATCTTTTGATCAAATATGTGCTGGAGGCTTTTGTGGTCGCTAAAAATAGTGCACTTGGTGCCATAAAGATAGTGCCTCCAAATCTTAAGTGCAAAAACAACGGCACCCAATTCCAAGTCGTGAGTTGTGTAATTCTTTTCGTGCACTTTCAATTATCGGGATACATACGCGATAACCTTGTCTTTTTGCATCAACACGCAACCAAGACCTTGGTGTGAAGCGTCACAGTATACGACAAAGCCATCCGTTCCTTTGGGAAGAGTTAGAATCGGAGCGTTACATAACTTTTGTTTCCATAATTGAAATGCCTCTTCCTGTTTATCACCCCATTCAAATTTTCTATCTTTATGAGTCAAGAGAGTTAAGGACTGAGCTATCTTCGAGAAATTCTCAATGAATCGCTTATAGTAGCCTTCCAAACCAAGAAATTGATGGATCTCGGTTGGGGTCTTAGGCGTCTCCTACTTCTTTATCGCCTTAATCTTGGCCGGATCCACATGTATGCCCTTCTCGTTAATCATATGGCCAAGAAATTGAACTTCTTTTAGCCAAAATTCACACTTTGAGAACTTGGCATAAAGTTTCTCATTCCGAAGCAACTCCAAAATTAACCTCAGGTGTTGCTCGTGTTCCTTCTTACTTCGAGAATAAATCAAGATGTCGTCGATAAAGATTATCACAAACTTGTCTAAGTAGGGCTTACATACCCTATTCATCAGATCCATAAACACTGCCGGAGCATTGGTTAGCCCGAAAGGCATAACCAAAAACTCATAGTGACCATACCGAGTCCTGAATGCCGTCTTCGGTATGTCATCCTCCTGGACCCTTAACTGATGATAACCGGATCTGAGATCGATCTTAGAGAAATGAGTCGATCCCTGCAATTGGTCAAACAAGTCGTCGATCCTCGGGAGTGGATATCGGTTCTTGATCGTTAATTTATTCAACTCCCGGTAGTCGATACACATCCGAAATGATCCATCCTTCTTTTTCACGAACAAGACCGGAGCTCCCCAAGGTGAGAAACTCGGTCTAATAAATCCTTTCTCTAAAAGTTCCTGCAACTGATTCGACAACTCTTGCAATTCAGACGGTGCCAAACGGTAGGGGGATCTAGCAATAGGTGCGGCGCCGGGTACCAAGTCGATCCTAAACTCAACTTGCTGTGAAGGGGGTAATCCGGGTAAATCCTCGGGAAAGACTTCCGGATAATCGTGCACGATTGGGATATCTTGAATTTTTAACTTCTCCGACCTCTTCTCGACAACGTTAGCAAGAAATGCGTAACTCCCTTTCTTCAAAAATTTCCAAGACTTCATACATGAAATAATGTTCAAGCTCCTTCCAGGTTTATCACCATGGACATCTAGTACTTCACCGTTTGAGAGCGGAATTCGAACTATCTTTTCTGAACAAATAATCTCGGCTCGGTGTTTGGACAACCAATCCATGCCAATTACAACATCGAAGCTACCAAGATCAATCAGAACAAGATCTACACTAAATGGATGATCATTTAAATTCATAGTGCAAACTCAGACAATATCACTAGCCTTAATCAATTTACCGTTTGCTAGTTCTATAGTGTAGGCATCATGCAATTTTTTTTGACTCAAGACTAATCAATGATCTAAACTCAGTAGAAATAAAACTTCTATCAGCCCTTGTGTCAAATAGTATAGATGCATGGATATCATTGATGAGAAACGTACCCGTCACCACATTCGGATCCTGATGAGCGTCTCCAGCCCCAAGTGTGAATGCTCTACCCTTAGCTTGATTCGTATTACCACCATTACGTCCTAGTTTATGACATCTGTCTCTGAAGTGACCAGTCTCCTTACATTCATAACATGATCTCTGAGGTTCCAAGTTGACCCTGCAGTTCTTGGCAAGATGACCGGTCCTGTTACACCTTTCACAAGTAACAACTGTGCATTGGCTGGTATGGTGAAGGTTGCATCTATTACACTTAGTTAAGTTCCCCATGTACACCTTCTTTCCTTGTGTCACCGCTTCATAATTCTTCACAAACTTGCGTTTCTTACTTGGACCACCAGTGGTTTTCTTCACAGCCTTCTCCTTCGATTCCAACTGTTCCTTTCTTAACCAAGATTCCATTTCTCACCATTTCATCAGTTAATTCACCCGCCAACTGAATCACACTTTGCATAGCAGTGGGTTTGGCATAAGTAACCATTCCCCGAATTTGGGGCACTAATCCCCAGATATACCTTTCGATCCTCTTAGGTTCTGGTGTCATCAGATGTGGCACCACACGGGACAACTCTTGAAATCGAGTCATGTAATCCAAGATCTCTGCTCCATCTATTTCCAGATTCCAAAATTCAACTTCAATTTTCTTCAATTCATTCCGAGGACAGTATTCCTCAATCAACATTTTCTTAAACTCGTCCCAAGTAAGGTTATCAGTAACCTGTTCTCCTAACGCATCAACCTGAGAATTCCACCATGTTAGGGCTTCGCCCTGTAGAGAGCAAGCAGGATACTTAACCTTTTGATTTTCCAAGCAGTTACTGATTTTTATGACCGACTCCATCTTTTCTATCCAACGAACAATCCCAATTGCCCCCTCAATACCATGAAAATCTAGGGGTTTTCTCACAGAGAAGTCTTTAAAAGTGCATCCGCGGTTGGTGTTACCAGTATTTGTGCCACCACCAGCACCACCACCAGCTCCACCACTGCCAGAAGCACCACCACTAGTGCCGCCAGCACTCCTGATTAACCCTGCGGTGATCTGTGCCACTATTCTTGGTACAGCTGCATCTATCCCTTGATTTATCAGCTGGGTCAGATCTGGTTGAGCATTCTCTGTCTCATTATGATGAGGTTCTCTCCTCGGTTGCATTGTCTAAAAACATAAACGGATAGGAATTTCATAAGAGTTTGAGTAAATGATGGTACTTGATTAGAAATCACTCAAAACATAACAAACAATCTATACATAAAAGACATTTTTTTAAAGGATGATAAACATTAGGTTGAACCATGTACACAAGGTAACAATTAAGAATGATAACAATACACAAATAATAACAAAATGAAATTTATGACATACAAGGATTCATCCAAAATATAATTCATTTCCATCATCCAAAATTTACAAAAGTGCTTCACCGAGCATAGAAAGTAGCTAGGGTTTACAAGAGTTAGTAATAATTTTTACAAAATTAGGCATTAGTTAGAACTATGCCAATATACCCCAAAAGAAACAAAGTTTTTGTAACCCTTCAAAAAGAACCTGAGCACAACCCGCTCAGTGTCTGAAATAGAAACCTAACACAACAGCAACCAGTAAAACAAAGAAAGCCACAAAAATAGCCAATCTGGAGTAGAACCTCTTCTCAAATCGATCCATGTGCTGGTTCCTGTTCAGCTCTGACGCCTGAAGAGTAGTAAGATACTGATATAGCTCCGATATCCTCTCTAGAACATCCTCCAACACAGTTTGATGATGATTCAGTCTCGTCTCGTGTACAGCGTAAGCCTCCACTAACTCGTCCATCTGTACCTCCCTATTATTCCTTGTGTCCTCGGGCTCCTCTTCCTCATCTGATGATAACTCTATAATAACAGGTGCAGTCCTAGTAGATGATCCTCCGACCTCGAAGGTCGATCCAAGAAACAGTGACTGTCCAACAACGGGAGTAGCAGGGTGTAGAACAACAGTCACTGGTGCTACCCTGGGAGGGGGTAGGACCGAAGTAGGTGATGGTAGACGGCTCCCTAAATCCTTTGAGCTAGTCACGTAGCTAGACTCATCGGGCACATAGTGCTCCGACGGATCCTCCTCTAACCTATGACTTGGCTCGGGCACACTCCAATCACCTGATGTTGTAGGGACAGGTACAAGAGGGATGCTGTTGAGGCTGTCCGCCTCATCGTCCGAGAAGTACTGCTGAAATGAAGATGCTGAAGATGAAGACATGCTGTGACGGAGAACGTAAAGCTAGTAAGAATAAGAAATGTGAAATGATATGCAATGCACACATAGTTCCTAACGTTCTTTACAATGTTTCTTAAGGTCATAGTCTAGGTTCGAGTATGGGGTAAACCTAATTCTCTATAACCAGTGCTCTGATACCAAGTCTGTCACACCCCGCCGAAGGCGGAAACACGGAGGTGAGACGAGTGCGGTGCATCGAACACTTAGGCGCAAGAGAATGCTAATGGGTACACTGCAAATTTCAAAGAACCACTACAAACATACCTAATAAAGTACAGTGTCATACAAACCACGAAAGCCAAAATACAAATTCAGGTTGTCTACATAAACCAAACATCCCAAATGCAGAATACAAAACCAACAACCAAGTTATAATCCAAAAGAATGTCCCCAAAAGCAATTCACCAAACTAGTCATTTTGCTTCAATTCTGTTTACCTGAAAAGCATGTTTCGAAAACGATCAACTATAAAAATAGTTGGTGAATACGCAGGTTTTACGACTCAATAAAATAAGTAAATGAATTTCAAAATGTAAAAGTAACCATCCGCAGATGATAAAGTACACGTGTTAAGATTTTAGTTACCCTGAACCACAATCAAAACCGTCAGACTAGTTGTTGCCCTTGTATCCAGGTGTTAAATGCGAACACCTACTATGGCTAATTATGCGCCCAAATGAGCTTACAAGTCTGGTTGGCGCGACCAACCCTGGGCAGGGGTGTCGACCCAAATAGTACTATTCATAATTCCCATCGGCTATTCAATCCAGTTGATTGCGTTAAAGTGGGGACTTAATGCATCTAAAAGTAAACCTAGGTAACCCTAATCCCAAGTAACAACATGTAGTGAAACAACTTTTCCTCCGTAAAACAGTAAACATTTAAAAGTGGTGCGCGAAACTCACCTGAGAGTGAAACGCGAAAAAGTGCGGTAAAACAGTGAAACAGCCAACGGTGGTATCCTAACCGAGTCCTACTAATAAGTAGACACAAAATGTATTTAGGAAACCTAATATGTGTGGCTAAGTCAACAAAAGTCAAAAGTGGCTATGCAGTCAGTTGTATAGCCAAAACCCGTGCACGTGCGTACGAACTGTTAAGAATTGTAAAACCGGCTTTTATATGAATTAATAACCTTACAACTTTAAGTTTTAAATTTTAATAAATAACATCAGTAGTTAAAAAGTCACATTTGATAAAATCTCATGTCACGGTTTCGTATGATAAAAAACGCGATTACGCGCGTAAAGTCCGGTTTACGGTTTGAAAATCAGATTCATCCGAAATTAGCGTTTTAGTGTGATATTAGCAACCAATTTAAAATTCAAATTTTATGTTTTAAATGGGGTTATACTTCTGTCCAAAATCCCCTAGAATTTTTATAAAATCAATTTTAAATAAAAATTTTCCAAAATTAATAACTTTTTATAAAATTTAAATGGACTATAATTCCAAAACCATACTTAGACATAAATTTACTGCTTCAAATTTATACCAATTGATCATATATATAAATAAAAATTTCTGACCAATTTTCATATTTTTTCAATATCCATATTATTTAATATGAATTTAAGATTGTTAAAATTTTTCAAATTCGGGAAAAATAGTTAAACACATCAAAACTTCACCTAATATTTACCATAGTAGTTTTAAGTCAATATAAGATCTCATACCAAGTTTCAAGTCCTGATTTTATCCAGAAGTATACAAACCCTAAATCATCTGTTTAAACTTTATAAATACTAAACGTATACTTAAACAACTCCATTTTTCATAAAATTTGGACAGGAGTATTAGTTCATCATATAACAATCACTGTCCAATTTCCAGGATTTTTTAATACCCAGAAGTATTTTTCCCAAATTTCCATGTATTAAACTTGTGTGAATTTTAATAAATAATCTATAAAAAGTTAGATAACTAAATTTTTCAGATCCTCATTTTAAAACATATTCTACTGTATAAAAACAAATTTGGGTGCTAAATCAACCATTTTTAAAAATCCACCAAAAACATGAATCTTTAAACATTCAAACAAGTTCAAACAAAAAATTATACCTTCTAATCAGCAAATGAAGGTGAAATATGTTGCTTTTCTAATCAGCAAATGAATGTAAAACCATAGAGCATCAGCCTAAAAGGCCTCATTTGCGATGCCACAGAAATTAATGATGATGGCAGGGATTGAAGCCGCGTCCCTTGGGAATTCAGGTATCAGTTTAAACACTACACCACAACTTTTTTGGCATAGGCATGTTTAGAACCATTATTATGCGGGTCCCACATGGAAGAAAGCCAATCAAAGACCTGTTTCCGCCTCCGCCCTGTTCAATAATCCATCCCCCTCTTTCTCTCTTTCGCCGGACTATTAGAGAGAGGAAGTAACCGCCGACGATGGCCCCTCCTCCGACTGAAGATGACATCAGCAACCAGGAGCCGTCGACCGATCAAAGCCGTCCCATTTCTACTATCGTTATCATCATCGGTACTCATATCGATGTGTTTCTGTGTATATTCATATTCATCGTTCTAGGTTTCACTATTATATCTGATCGAGTTGCTTTTTGTTGAGTAGCTATGCAGACGGAAGCACTACCGCTTGTGAATGCCTTTGAGCTAACGGAGGACACGGATTCTCTGTCTGTTCTCTCTTCCTCTCTTTTAACTTTTGTTGTTGATTAGATTATGAAATATGCCGGTTCTAGGGTTCTAGGGTTTAATATGATTGTGAACTGATAGCAATTTCTGTTTTTAACATTTTTATCCTCTTGTGTCTTGAATTTTACTATTTTTGCCCTTGTCCTGCTTTTTATTATTATTATTTTACATTTTAGGTCTAGATTTTAGAGCAAATTTAGTTTTTTATTTGATTTATGTTCTTAAGGCCACAGGAGCATGAGAATTGAAACTTCAAAGATGTTAATTTTTTTTGTACATATGTGCAGTCACAGAGTTTATCTCCAATTAGTTAGGAATAACAATAACTCATGCATTAGCCTTATATATTCATCTGTGAGAGCAACTTATTTGGCAAATTGGATTTTAATAATCCATACTGAAAATTGACCAATGACACTTTTAACTTTTGCTGCCGTTGCCAAGGATGATCTCACTCACATAATCAACATAGATTTACACTTGATTCTCACTTGATTTTTCTGACAAGGATGATTACGAGTGAAACGGGAAACATACCTTGTAAATGAAATCAAGTGTAAATCTATGATGATTATGCGAGTGGGATTGCCCTTGACAACAAAAGTGAAAGTGAGGAATGTCATTAGTTGAATTACCAGTATGGATTATTATCGGCCAATGGGTCATAGTTTAGACTATTAAAGTCTAATTTGCCTTTGCATTAAGTCCCTTAAGTTGGAGATACTTTGTTCCTTGTGTGTTCTTTGTTCTCTACTTTGAATTTGATTTACAAATTCATCATGCAGATTTCCAAAGGGAACACCTTGGGTCCGCTATCATGGTACTTACAAAGGTTTAAATGTGAATATCATTTGGCCAGGGAAGGATGCTGTTTTAGGTGAGTGTCGGTTGTTATGTTATTGGTGATGTTGGTTGTTTAAATGAGATGCACAGTTTTATTACATAATGCTTACGCCTTGGAGTTATTTGTTCCTTAGGAGTTGACAGTGTTGGCACTGTTTCTGCATCTCTTGTGACTTATGCTGCTATTCAGGCCTTGCAACCAGACCTCATTATAAATGCGGGCACTGCTGGTGGTTTTAAAGTATGATTTTAATTTTCATTTTATTTTTCTGATTATAATTTTAAACTTGGTTTTTCTCTTCCAAAGATTTGTTTATTTTCAGATAATATTTCTATTTGTTACATGATCTTAAATGAAACTGCTGATTATTCTGTGTTTGCAGGCAAAAGGAGCTTGTATTGGTGATGTGTATGTTGCATCAGAAGTTGCTTTTCATGATAGAAGGATACCAATCCCAGTAAGCTAAATATAATACTATTGGAGTCTGTGAACAATCTCATCACATTATAGTCAATTTCCTTGTGTCAAACCTCGATTTATTGTATGCTTTGCTTGCTGGTACAGGTTTTTGATCTCTATGGTGTTGGTTTGAGGCGGGGATGCTCGACACCAAATCTTGTGAAGGAACTTGATTTTAAGGTTACTTTAATTTGTCTTTCTTCCTTAAATTCCCAGTCCATTTCCCCTACAACTCTGTGGACTTAATAACCACCTTCATTTTTCTTGTAAACTAGATGGTTTTCCCCACAAGCGTTGCGCCGGGAATTTCGCAACGATTTCAAATATCAAAACGCATATAACAAACCGATCGGAAAACCTAAAATTAGTTAAAAGAGAGAAGTTTTAAAAAAAGTTAATAATTAAACAAACAAACAAAAATTTTTAAAAACTTTTAAAAATGAATTTGTTACATAAAAGCCTAAAACTAATTAAATGAAAAACAGTTAAAAAAAACTAAATAAGTTGGAAAAGGAAAAAGGGAAAAAAAAGGCATAATTCGGAAAAAGGGGGGGGGGGGGTTGCATGAATCGAACCTGGGTCACCTGGGAAGGGGAGGCGCCCCTCCACACACGCTTTACCAGCTCCACTAAAGGGTTGTTTGGTATTGAATGTGGACCAGATTGTATTTATCAAGGGAAAAGATTCTCTTTTTCAGAAAAAAAAAACAATCACCATGTGCCACGTGGCATGGCGGTCCAATAGGGGTATAGTACTGTTCTCTTTTTATATACATATATAATTGGCGATTTAGATCCTACTTTACAAATGGTCTTGCAAAACTATGCTTACTAACGTATACAACACGCAAAGTACATTTGCTAATGAAGAAATACATAGTTTGAAATTTCAAATGAAAACATTGTATAGTTGCTTTAGTGTTGTCATTCCTTTTTTGACTATTGATCTGGGAAGGAGGGTGTTTTACTTTGACTCCAAAGTTTTTCCAACTTATTATTTGACCAACGTTTAGGTTGGTAAACTGTCTACGGGAGACTCTTTGGACATGACCCCACAGGATGAAGCTTCCATACTTGCAAATGATGCTGTCATCAAAGACATGGAGGTAATCTTTTATTTTATCAATTTCCTAAAAAATAGAAAAGGTTGACCATTGAAAATCGATCTCTTTAGTCATCTGAGTAATTGCACCAATGGAACAAAAAAAAATAATTTTTTTTGCTCATTTAAGAAAGTAATTCCTTCAGAATGATATATAATTACTTATTAGAATACACACAGGGTGAAAAATATCAATACATAAAATTCTTAAATCTTTATGTACATATTTTATAGGTGTAAAAATGTATTACATATACTAAGGATATAAAACAAAATTCAAAATATGTAAAAATTAATATATAATTGGGTTTCGAAAATACGTTAATTACTATTTAATGTAATTTGACTTTCATTTACTATTTGATTGAAAATAAAAGTTATATAATTAGATTTCAAAGTTTCTTATAATAAGGGATAATTTAAAATAAATGTGTTTTATTAGTATAATTATTATTTTCTTTAAAAATATATTAATATTAAAAGATAGAAGTGTATTTAATAAGAGAGAGAGACTTGAAAAAAATGATAAGAATGAATATGGAGGCGACACGTGACATTAAAAAACATTTATTTATTATATAGTATAGATATAGATATAGATATAACTTCCTTGGAACTCTATCTTTTTGGGATAACTGGATCTAATGCCATTTATTTGTAACTTACCACGAAATCATTACTGTTGTAATCTGATTCAATTCATGGTTTGAATGGTAAAACATGCGATAGTATATGTGTGTGAACACTAAGTTATTGTGAGAGCAAGAAGAAAAAGTCTAAATCATTTAATTTTTTTAAAAATGGTTCATACTTTATAAATTTTGTGCTTTTTATGTACACATGCGTAGCTTATGTACATTAAAACCATCAAACTAATTTGTTCATATACGTTTTAATTTTGTACGGTTTACCTACACATTTATATACATAAATGAACAATCAAACTAATTTGTTCGTATTTTTTTAAATTTAGGAGAGGAGTGAGAATAATAAGGCATTACAATTATATCATTTTTTTTATTTTAAAATTTTTTAAGATTGGAAAAATGAATGCTTCATTTTTGTTTTTTTTTGTCTCACCATAATTTGTATTCTACTTAGATCTCTCCCCGTCTATATATATATATATATAGGGGTGAGTTCACTAGAAAACTCATTTTTATGAGAAAACCAAAAAACTCCTCATTAAAGGTGCTGCATATGTGTATTACACCCAAAAACCTAACCCCCACTCAAAAACCTAAACCCCCCACCCCACCCCCCAAAAACCCAACCCCCCCCCCCCCCCCCCCCCAAAAAAAAAAAAAAAAAAACTAACTTAAAAGCTAAACTAAACCCAAAAAACTAAACCCAAAAGCTAACCCACTATACATATGTAGTAGGGCGCTGATTTTTTTTTTTTGAAAGAGGACGACGTGGGGAACAAGGTCTCCGAAGCGGTTTTTTAGTTTTTGATTTATATTTTGAGTTATGATTTGTTTGAAATCTCAAGTGTTTTTTCTTCAGGGAGCTGCTGTGGGTTATGTAACAGATCTTTTAAAAGCGCCAGCAATATTTGTGAAAGCGGTTACTGATATCGTGGATGGAGACAAACCAACTTCCGAGGAATTTTTGCACAATTTGTCAGCAGTGACAGTTGCACTCGGCAAAGCAGTCACGCGAGTAGTTGATTACATTTCCGGAAAGTCCCTCAAGGAGCTCTGAAACGACATCTTGGTCAGTAATCACATGAACTTGTTCAAATAAAGCACTGGTTTATATGTGAAGTGGAAAACGGGTCGTCTTCATAGCTAGAAACCACTTCTTGACACAGAGATGGGTTCAGTTCTTATTTTTGTATGTGAAGTGATAATTCTCACATAAAACCACGAACTTTAATTATATTGTTTGTCAATTGATTTGCTTTTATGGAAGCAAAGTATACATCAAATTTTTAATAGAAATGTAAGGGTTGTTTATTTAGGCATACTGTGCTAAATTAAGAGTTATGCAGCGTTTTATATAGCCTTTTATATGTGTCGGATTGACTGACACGACCCATATAGTTATTCATGTGAAAAACATTAACCCTAACCTGCACACACTTAAATTGTGTAACCTGAACACAATCTGTTTAACTTATTTATCTAAACATGTCAAACAGGTTGATTGGTAGCAATCAAGTTGTAAACATGATAATTGGGTTGGTGGGTTGTAATAAATGTATTAAACGGGTCGTAAATGGGCTAGCAGGTCGACAGGCTGGCGGGTATACCTGTATAGTTATGCGGTTTATACAAGTTAGTAGAGTAGATATGACAACACAAGACTAGATTGTTTTTGTGTCGTGTTTGGGTGATGACAAAAATTGCCACCCCATACTTACTAGTAATTTTCCCCGTGCAATGCTGCGGATTACCAGCGGCTAATTTACTTTTTTTACTTCTTAGGATGTAATGGTCGTATACATACGCGAGGAAAATCAACAAATAATTTGTGTTTGACAAAATTAAAAAAATCACAAAAACAAACCTTGGCTAAGGTTTTAAACCTTGACTTGCACCTTTGGTAATAGGTAATATTACTATTGCTGCAATTTATTCTCATTATGAGAAACTTTTTTGGTATAATACATATCTACAACAAAATTTATTATAAATTATAAATTTTTTCTCTAATTTATAACAATATTTATTTCAATTTAACTACACATGACAAAAAAACATGTTTATAGTTCATTACTTCTCAACATTATATAAAACAGAAAAATATATATATATATATTCAAAAATCAGGACGCAAAGCATCAAACCCACCATGCCAAGCGATTATGACTTAGGAGTGCTTTCATCTAACTATTTAACCTTAGACAAATCTCACATCGTTATGTTCTGTCCATGGAAGAAATATTGGGTTCATAAGGAACGTCCCGTCTCAAATACCACAACGTGTTTTGGGCGCATTGACTATGGATGAGATAAGAACTCCATAGTTAAGCGTGCTAGGGTGAGAGCAATCAAGGGACGGGTGAGCACAAAAAAAAACATAAACTTTAACTACCAAAAAAAAAATTAACTTTAAATACCAAAAAAAACCAATTTTTATTAATGTACTAGGTTACACACTCGTGTATTACACGTGGTTTGATTAATGAAATATTAAAAATTTATTAATAAATGAAAAAACAAAGGAAATAATTGAGAAAATAAATATTAAATAAATGAAATATTTATAAAGTAAATATTAATAAATAAGATAATAAATAATTGAGAAACAATAGGTGAAAAAAACTTCAACCAGTTACTTATTTATTTGGTATGTCTTCTCATTTTATACTACTTTTATTTTATTTTAACCGTTTGACCCGTTAGAGAAAAAAACATAACTCAAATCGACTCGTTCTTAAGAAAATAGTTCGAAGTTGCCACATATACAAAACATATATAAACATATACAAATAGCTAAAATAAGTAATGATGTAAATCGAAATAGGAAAAAAAGAAAATAATTACTTGAATACTTTCGGCTATAATAATATGACAAAAACAGAGTGAGATTTAACAAATCATAACAAATATTAGATATTTGAATATGTAAATATATGATTGAATGTTTTTTTTAATTGGATCTTAAATGGCTATAAAATCGTTTTCAGTTTGTAAAATTTATAAAAATATGATTGATGATAAACAAAATTTTGAATTCAAAAATCTGTAGGTAAAAATTCAAACGAAAATTGATCTAGTTGTCTAAAATAATGTAGTTTATTAAAATATAACAACAGTCTGATAATATAATAACTTTTCATAATGCAAATTTATTTTTCAAAAATGATAAATAACATCATTAACTATAACTATTCATGATTAATTTCATATTAAGCATATTTAGTTAATATATAATAACTATCAATAATTAAATTTGTTATGTTTCTTAATATATATTATTTAGAGTAAACTGCCATTTTCGTCCCTGTGGTTTGGTCAAAATTGCCACTTTCATCCAATAGTTTGTTTTTTTGTATCTGGGTCCTCGTGGTTTTAAAATATTGCCATTTTCATCCTCGTGGTTTTAAAATATTGCCACTTTCATCCAGTCAGCTAACACCGTCCGTTTTTCTCAATTAAATGAGGGGTATTTCAGTCCTTTTACATATTTGTTTTATTTCTTCATCTTTTTTACTCTCACTTTTTAATCATAGAAACAAGCGACGGAGGTGTTCCAGTGGTGCTCGTCGGAAACTGGTCAGGAAAAGAGGAAGAAGGCCAGCAGGTGGATGATTAAATTAGAGGTTAAATTGGGGATGATTAAAAAGTGAGAGTAAAAAAGATGAAAAAATAAAACAAATAAGTAAAAGGACTGAAATACCCCTCATTTAACTGAGAAAAACGGACGGTGTTAGCTGACTGGATGAAAGTGGCAATATTTTAAAACCACGAGGATGAAAATGGCAATATTTTAAAACCATGAGGACCCAGATACAAAAAAACAAACTATTGGATGAAAGTGGCAATTTTGACCAAACCACAGGGACGAAAATGACAGTTTACTCTATTATTTAATAGGAGAGAGAAACTAAAAAAATAGTATTTAATAGGAGAGAGATGCGAAAAAATAAAAATGATAAATAACCAGGAAGTGACATGTGTCATCTCAAACCTTTATTTATTAGTATAGATTATATTAGAATGACAGAATTGGATTACATAAGAAATAACATAAAAGAAATACGCTTTTATTGATATAGACGAATTAGGATCAAACATTGAAGAAAAACAAAAAGATTTTAGAGTAATTTTCACGGGCACTTCTTTTTGTTTCCTCGAGTGGTCATCTGAGCATAGCAATCGCAGGATTCATAGTTGCCCGAGGTGCCCGGAGGCACACAATTGCACCTACCACAACATGTTCCGCATGCCCTCTTGCACAAATTAGGTCTTTTCGATAATATGCACCTTGTTGCACATGCCTTTCCGCAATCTGCCCATTTTACATAAACCAATCTTTATTGTCTAACACATATAAATATTAAGAGGGTGGGCCTTGGAGCAACCGGTAAGGTTGCTACTTTGTGACCTTTGAGGTCACGGGTTCGAGCCATGATAACAGCCTCCTACACAAAGTGTAGGGTAAGACTGCATACATTAGATCGCGAAGCGATCTGGCCCCTCCTTGGACCCTGAGCAAATGCGGAAATTAAGTCAAGTACCGGATACGCCCTATGATAAATATTAAACGGGGTACTAAAATTTATCCGACTTGACATTAGTTGTAATTGTGTGTAGCAAAGTGTAATCTCTCTTTTAATGTAAAAAATTGCAACAAAATGTATCCAACTTGACAACAACAATAGCTATCGTATGTCATCAAATACATACAATAGAGGGTTTTCTTATCTTCGTTAGATTAGAATATACAAGTTCGCTACACATAGTTATAGTCTTATTAAGTTGGATACAATTTAAGGTATATATATATATATATGTTTGTAGATGGTATAATGAATTGAAATGATACCCATCTTGGTGGGGGTGTACGTGTCAACACTAGCATCACCCTGTAACAAAATTACAAAACGTTGAAGTTGATAAAAAGAGAAAGTTAAATAATAATCAACTATATATAAAGTAGAGTTAATTACACTGATAGTCCATGTGATTTGTGGAAAGTAACATGTTTGGGTACTGATGTATTAAAAAGTTTGGGTTATATACTTTCAGTTTTGTAACGAGTTTGGGTATTAAGTCTAACTTTCGTTAACTTTTCTGTTAACTTGGGATGAAATGACCAAAATACCCTTTTACTTTAAACCTTTAGTACCCAAAACTGTTACTTTTCATAAATCACAGGGACTATCTGTGTAATTAACTCTAGAAAGTATCTTCCAATATATAAAAAGTTATGCACGAAACTTAATTATATTGACTTGTTAATTATAATGATTAGTGGTTAAGAAATATGTAAGTTAGATTAGAAATTTCGAATCTTACTAAAAAGGAAAGGATAACATGGTAATTTCATATGAGGTATTAAAATGAATAAAGATGATTAAAAAAGAGAAGAAAAAAATTACAAGTTGATTAGGATGGAAGGCTTGGGCAAGTTGGAAGAGGCAAGGAGAAACAAGAAGTGAAACAACAAATGCCTTGAGGATTCCCATTTTGTTTCAGGAGAGAGATTGTGTGTCAAGTGGATTTGACTTTGAATGTGAAGGAAGTAATGTTTGAACTTGTATTTATAGGTGAGTGAGAGAGATGGAACCTAATATTTCCTACCTTGGTTACTTTACAATGATTGGACTATTTTTTTTAATGGGTACATGTTTATTATAAAATTAATTTTATGTAAAGAATCGTAAGAATCAAATAAAAGTTTGTATATAAATATATAAAATATTTGTCATATAAGGTGAGAGAGGGAAAGAGATATGGCTATGCATTTACACAACCATCTCATATACCATAGATACAGTTTATACAGTTTTTCAGTTCTCACGATTCTTACAAATCTCTATTTAAAATTGGTTTGGTATTGCCTTTATAAATTTAAACAAAAATGATTTTCTACTGGTTTTCGATCTCAAGTATCTTTAATACACTTTTTAGCTTTTTTTTTTTAATAAATTATACCTATAAATCCAAAATTTATGCTATTTAATTTAATATGAGACTTGTCGCAATATTTTTGAAAATAGTCTCATGCATTGTTGATTACAAGTACGTAACTAATTCATTACAACGGTGTATTCACTTTCCATGTTTGATTCGTTGTAGTAATGAGTTTTGAAGTACATTTATACGTCTAACATATTATTAACACGATGCGACGACATGACTGATATCCACTGCTACAAGTGAAATTTATTCAAAACAAATGGAATTATAGAAGAGTTAAAAGAATAACGAATACAATTTTACTATTATCTACAATAAAAACCGTAAAAGGAGAAGGAAAAACAAAACGTTATTTTTTTTAAAAATAATGATTGTGAAAAATCAAAATACGAAAAAGCCATAAAGAAAAAGAAGAAAGCAAGTATTCGGTGAAAGTGAGCTGTTGAATATGACAACAATGCTGTGGGGACTAATGCATTGATGCATAGTTGGCATTATCATTATTTTCATACCAGTTCTACAAGTTCGGTAAGAGGGAACACAATAATCTAACTTCATAATGGTTAGGGCGGTGGGAGTGTTACCCTTTCACTTCAAACTATCATCTTAAATCCACCAATAAGGATATGTCACCTCATATTGATAAACTACCATTCCAAACTACCTTTCATGGTGGGCAGTGGCGGATCTAGAACATAATTTCAGGGGTAGCGCAATTTTTTTTTACCGTACATTAAAAAAAACGATAATAAACACAGTAAGACATGTACCTAATAGATTTCTTCTCTCCGGCATTTGAAAGCTTAAAATCGAGCTGGGTGGGACTTGAGGGCGACAACAGCTTTTCTGCTTTTGGGAAAGACCGATTTTTTTTTTGTTTGTTAATGGTTTTAGGTTTAAACTAATTTGGGCTTTTGGGTATTAAATATTTTAATTAACTTGCGCTTTAGAGTTTTAATCAATAATTAGTTTTGGGCTTTTAAAAAAAATATTAAGGAGTAACCAAATATATTTTCAGAGGTAACGTAATACATAAAATGTAAAAAAAAATTCCACTTCGCCGGAGAAGTTGAGGGGTAGCGGGTGCTACCCCTACCTCCTACATAGATCCGCCCCTGATGGTGGGAGTGGTACCCTTCAAGTACTGTAACATCCCAAATTATCTTTTACTTAAAACACGGGAATTCGTTTAGGACTAAGTTTGTTAGGAATCGAAAACATGGCAGAATAACTTAACTACTACTTGAATTAAAAAGCTTGAAATGTAAATTCTACAAAGTTGAGGGGGGCAAAGTGAAAGAGTGTTGAAACCTAATATTCCTCTCCTATTACCCCTGCCGCCAACCCGTTTCTTCCTTCTTCCATTTTCTGGCTGGAACTCCACGCACCACTCTCACCATGTGAAACACGCTACTTATTTCTTATTTTATCAGAGTTTTATAATGTGAAAAATGGTCACAGTTCAACAAAACCTTGCCATAACTGGCTAAGGTATCTTTTTTATTATAATATTGTTTTACAAAAAATGATATAATTACATCATATTATATAGGGATCTTTCAACTCTGACCGTTCCGTCCTTAGGAAGCTTCATTCCACGTGCTTCTTTCCTGCAGTGTTTGAAAAACAATTTTGAATTAACTTACGCTAAGTAAGTACACTGCATCATTCATTTTATTATGAACACTTTAGATTTTTATTATTGTTCAAGTTTCCCAGGCTCTCGGCGCCCCCGTGACCATCTCCGGACGTACCTCCGGTCACGTCATTCATATATTTTATGGGTGTGCTAACCCCCTCACGACCATCTTTGAACGTACCCCTGGTCCAAGTTTTTAGCAGGGTTCTTATACTCGTCAGTATAGACCCCTTGCATTTGTCACTAATACTCATTCATTTCCTCAGCCCTGTAGGCCTGAAATCTTTTCCTTCTCAGCCTCGTAGGCTTGGAGTCCCTTTTTCATCAGCACCGTAGGCATGGAATCTTTTTAATTTTCTTCTTTTATTATTAAGATCCACCTTACAGGCTGGGTATCTCATTTCATTTGGGATCTTGAGTATCTTAGACTCACAGCCTCTCAAATGTATCAAGCATTTGTTTTCATTTCACGTATATGCTTGACTTATTTCCCAACTAATTCTCACCTTAAAACTTCGTAACGGTTTATCCACGATGCATTAAAAGGGTTTATATATAGGAAGTACCAGCGGCGTATCCACCACCCCTTTAACACTTTGTCAGTACTCCGTTATTCCATTTTATGGCTTAGACTCGTTCCATCAAACTTATTCATACTTGCACGTATCATCATGCATTCACGTATTCATATTTATCATGCATTCACGTATTCATGCATTCATTTTCATCACATATTCATACTTGTCATATATTGTAAACTGGGGTGATTATCCTTTCAAAGCAATACCTCCAACAGAGATGTTCACAGGAAAGAGTGACGGGTCTATGAGAAATTTATACACCACTATTTCCTTAGACAGAACATTCAGTTTGTCAAATAAATACATACCGGTCGGAAGTTCTACCGTACGTTTACTATATTCTTATTACTGTCTTTTAGTCTATACCCCTAAACATTCATAATGGTTTCACCACGAAGCACCAAGATATTTATATATATGAAGTACCAGCGGTGTATCCACCACCCCTTGGATACGTCGTGGCTACTCCATTATTCCCGTTTAGTGTCTAGACTAACCTTTCATTACCCCGTACCCTCAACATATACACATCACATCATTTAAGCACGTAATTCACATAATCGTGTCTATGGTACGGAGTGTACTTACATTATTCTTGGTAGTTCCTAAGTTCGTTCCCTGCTAAAATGTTTTCCTGAACTCGAACTGCACTCGTCGCGTACCGCACTCGTAACCACGTGCTAATAACTGTCGTACCAGCTCCTCGGTAATCGTGTTTGTGTGTGTGTGAAAGTGGTGGTGATGTTGTTGTTGTTTTCAAATGAACGGCAAATGATTTCTATTTATAGGTTATCCATGCACCGGTGGTAGACCGCTAAGGTAAGTGGTAGCGGTCCGCTACTTTTCATATTCCAGTCGTCCTGCATGTTGCACACGTAGCGGACCGTCAGGCTTAAGGGTAGCAGTCCGCTACCCAGATTGCGATGTGGCGGACCGTTAGAGACCTTGTAGCGGTCCACCATAGGGCTGAGTTAGCAAAACACGCATCCTACACGTGTCATTCCCTCATGATTGCCTTCTTTGCTACGTAGCGGACCGTTAAGAAGCCGGTAGCGGTGCGCTACCGATCTGATTTTGAAATTTTCTTTATTTTCAGTCCTTTATCTTTGGGACTTTTACACCTTTAGTCCCTAGACTTTCATTCTCTTAAAATTTGGAATGGTACACCTTGTAACCCTAATCCGACCTCTAACCTGCAATTCGTTTCGGTGTTCATGAAGACGACATCATAGCTTAGCTCACTCGGTTTAAATGGAAAAGCACCAGCTCCGTTTCAAGCTCACATGGAAGACGTCACAACTGTTCACGAAGGTGAGAGGGAGTTGGCAGTGCATGTTCAGAACCGGACGTCGGAGGGGTGGGCAGCGAGCTTCACGGTGATGAAGGTTGTGCAAGTTTCACGGCGAAAATGGGTGAGTGCTGCTGTTGCCATAGCTCCGACAATAGCGACGGGTTCCTGTGACGTGAAATGAAGGTGGTTCACAGCTGATGGAGGTGAAGGGTGGTGCTTGTTAACTGTTATGGTGGTGGAGATCGTAGTTGAACAAGTCTCACCGTGTAAAGCCTCCTGTTGATGTTGGGTTTCGAAGGTGGTTTCATGTTGTTACAGGTGAGTAGTGGTTCTAGATGGAGGGTGGTGGTGATGTTACGGCCGCTCCATGGTGGTGGCTGATGATGGTCAGTGGTGAAGGTACGGTGACAGGAGTGGCTGTTAGCGGCCTCATGGTAGTTCATGGTGGTCCATGGTAGTTATGGTGTTTTCATGACGGTTCACGACAGTTCCACGGCATGAGAATGATGAGAGTATGACAAGGATTGACGACGATGGGTTCCGTTTAGTCAAGACCGGTGTTTCGAGACAAGTTCGTGGGATTTTGAATCACCTAAATCGGAGTCTGTATGGTCGGGTTCGGGCACGATACGGGTTCGTATTCTAGACGTCGTGTCCGGGAAGGTACATACCTATAACCCGTAGAATATTAATTATTATTATTATTGTTGGCTCGGGTCAATAATACTGTGTTCGAGGGGACATGTAGTTAAAGCTCGATTATCAAGAATTATTGTTTATGATTTGGTAATGGAAATGGACAATCTAGATTGTCGGGCTTTAGATAAAAACAAACGGGACTCTGCCCGATTTTCGTTAGAATTAAAGAAGCGTATTCTACCTAGACGTCCCCATTACGGTTTGGGTTATTTGGGGAAAAGAACCAGTTCAAGCGAACTTAGGGTGTTCGCCTGAAGCAAGGATGGCGAACATAGCATGTTTGCCTAATGTAGAGGAGGCGAACTTATGGTAGCGAACTTACTAAGTTCGCTGGGCATGCACTAGGCGAACTTGGCCTATGTTCGCATGTATGTTTGCTAGGGTTATAAGGGGCGAACTTAGCCTTAAGTTCGCCTAAAACAGAATGAGTAAACTGTTAGATTCGGGATTGGGTCTGATGTGTATTTAACTAATCAATTCAGATCGAGAGTGACGTTGTTGGACCTTTGTTTAGGACAACCGAGACTAGCTTACCAGGTGAGTTCTAGAAGCCCTTATTTAAATGTTTTAAATAATATTTTCGGGCTGGTGTGTATACGTAACGATGTGACTGTTTTTATAAAATGATGTTTATAAATGATGTTATGATGTTTTATGAAACGCTGTTTATGAACGATGTTTTGGAAAGAAAGGTTATGAACGATGTGTTTACGAAATGTTTTACCAAACAAGGTTTAAGATGTGTTTACGAACGAATGATTTTAATAAAGCGTACGAATGCTTTAACTGAAGTTTTGAAGTAAAGAAGTGAATTTCTATGAAAGTCACAGACGAACGAATCTGCCATTATTCCTTAGGGAATTGAGGTTATGGGTATGAGATGTATGTTATGGGCCTTACCTTTATAGGGGCCTTTGTGGCTGGCCAACTGTTGTACAACTGGGGTGATGACGGTCACCATGGGGATTAACGTGATCCTTGAAGTTGGTACGATTTACCTTGCGGGGTAATCGTGCTTGAAGTTAGGTACGGCTACTCCATGGAGTATCGTGCTGGAAGTTTGGTACGTGTCATCCTTGTGATGCCGTGCTTGAAGTTTGGTACGGATGCCCTATGTGGTATCGAACTTGAAGTTGGAATTGACGGTTACAAGAAGTCACATATTCGATATGTTTGTTGACTTAAGTATGATGTTATGTTATTGCATGTTTTACGTACGATTTTATTAATGAAGTTAAATGATATGTTTTTGGAAAATATTTGAAGTTAATGTTTTATGTAAAAGCTAGAACTCACCAGCGTAGCTGACTTTTTAGTATGCACATTCTGGTTAAGGACAGGTATGGACGATGGACGGTGATGCTTGGCAAGCGATGAAGAGTTACCCGGTCGATCTATGAAGTCTGGCATCCCATTATGTTTTCATTATGTTATGTTTAGACAATGTTTACGCTTCCGCATGTATGACAATGCTACTTTTGTGTTTAAATGACAGTTTTCCGCTGCGTTATTTGATATTCAAGTTTAAGAACTGTTTATAAAATGAGTAAATCCAACAAGTGAGGTTTCTCGGGTTTGGGGCCTTACAAGTTGGTATCAGTGCAATAGTTTGAGAGATTTGGACACTCCCAGTGTCTGAACTTAAACTGTGAATGGGACCGATAGTGGATACCTGTACGGGTAACTCGAGTCACAGCATCAGGTATGGAGGTAGTATATATATATATATAGGTATATAGTATGCCTTAGAAAGTATTAGGTTAGGACTTGTGTTCTGATGGAATCATAAAGGTGGTCAAATGGGATTCAAAAGGTGGTGTAATGGTTAATTGCAGATGGCCAGTGTACATTAACATCTTACAGTACTTGTTGAATTCTATTTGTTAACTAGCGTGATTACATTAGATCCCTTCTCTTATAGACCGAAATGGAGGGTAGAATAGGCGGAAGGCGTGGTGGGGGTCGTACCGAACGACACGGTAGGATGCTCGCCCACCAAGTTTACAGTAAATTGGCAAGTGTTCATGCGGAACCATAAGTGTAGTGTGCATGAGACCATACGAGTGTGTTCCGAGTTGTCATCTATTGTGTGGACTTAGCACAGAAGTGGTAAGAGGTGTTGAGAAGAATGCCTGGACAAAATTGCAACTTTGAAGAGACGCGAGTATTATGGAATGTTATAAGAGGAACTAGAATTCTCGAGTAAGGTAAATTGGCAATTTCGTTTGGATCCGCGAAATTATGAATTTACAGGTGCACGTGTAGGATAGAGAATCTTATGGTGTTGATTAATGCTTACGTATCAGAGTTGACACAATTACTTAACTATGACTACGAGATGTTAGTCACATGAGTAACGATTTAAAGAGATTGATGAACATCATTAGTAACAGTAATGATGTCAAAGATGGTGTACCTTACAAAGGTGAATGATGTTAGCAAATACGAGTCACGGGCAAGATGAGGAAGAATGAAACTTCGGTTTTACCTAAGTCAGACGAGCATACGTATGAAGAATGCCAAGGAGCTAGTGGACTACGCTTAGCACAAACACGTTATGATGAATAAAAATCGGCCTACTGACGAAGTATGCATGAGTATGAAGGAAATAACCACACAAGTGTATGTCCAAAGAATATATGAGTGCACGAATGCATAAATGGCATCTCTCTATGTGGAAGACGATCCCAGACAACTAATATGAGTATCTTCTGAAACGAGAAAATAGATATACCAACAACAACGAGCAACGGGAACCACGATGTTAATTAGGGCGTGCAGGCTAAACCAAATGAAACCAGATCCGACCCAAGGATTGTTTGTTCAGAATAAATATGAAGGACAAGTCTTGACCAACAATGTGAAGTAAGGCATGGGTACTAAGAAGAAATTCAAGACGACTCAGAGAACGCTCTACTATGGCTAAGTCTAATCAATAGCCGCGAGGGTTATTAGAATTGGAAAGCCGTTAATGAGCCCCCAGAAACTAGAAAGGGAATGAAAGTACAAGTGTCACCGCACGTGTCATTTATCCGTAATAAGACCAACGAAGGTGACGTTAGAAGAATTGCATACCGAAAAGGCTAACGGACACAAGCGGCTAGAGAGCGTATATTGTCGGTCAGATGGGATGCCAATCCATATGACCATCCAGTGTTATGAAGGAAGATGATGTTTAATAAACCGAAAATGTGAAATGTAGAACCCTGACAGTTATGCTATAAAGAAATACCAAATGAAAGTTGTGTTTTATGAATGTATGTGTGTGAAGGTCGAGTGACTAGCGTTCCATCTGAATGAATACCTTCCCGACAAGTTGAGTATTATGGGGGATACCTCATATGGTTCCTTCGGGAATGAAGCGATACGGTTCCTACGGGTATGAAGCGATACGGTTCCTCCGGGAACGAAGCGACACGGTTCCTTGGGGACGAAGAGATACGGTTCCTTAGGGAACGAAGCGATACAGTTCCTTCGGGGATGAAGCGATACGGTTCCTTCGGGGATGAAGCGATACGGTTCCTTCGGGGACGAAGCGATACTGTTCCTTCGGGAACGAAGCGATATGGTTCCTTCGGGAACGAGACGGTACGGTACCTTCGGAAACTGGATAGTAGGATTCATTTGGGAATGGGATGGTATGATTCATTCGAGGACGGCATGGTATGGTCCTTCGAGGACGAATACATCATGAATGGCTTATGAGGTACACACAATGATGTAAACAGTCGAGGGATGATTGATGATAACCGTCTAGATGACGGAGTAGACAACTCTAAAGAGGAAGTGAAATTATGGCAATGGAGTCTTCTGTGGACGACTTTGAGCTTGATAAGGCAGTCCATGTAGAATGACGAGACAAGAACCCTAACGGTTAGATGCAAGAGGCCTACTCGGAATGTGTCTTGCCGGAAGGCATAACGTTCATCAGGAATTAGAAAGGTCTACACAAAAGTCAAGTAAAGAAATAGCAAAGTCGGGTCAGTGACAACAGTCTAGAATTGATTCGGTGGAAGACGCTAAATTCAAAGTCATACTAAAGTTCCTAAGAGACACCCCTAAGTGTTGAAAGGAATCCATGACTTGCTTAACATGTCGAATCCACGCAAGTGTTTAGTGGATCAAAGTTAAGTCCACACATGAGACATGCATAAGAGTATAGTAGGTTATATTATTCGACATAACATCCAAGATGTTAGTTACAAAGAAGAATATGTAGTAGCGACATGTAAACCCTAACTTCGGGCAGCTCACGTATGGCATCAAATGTTCACCAATCTGATGATCGACCTACGGGTTCGAAAGAAGCCGAAATGCTACCAAGTCGCGAGGTACTAGGTTGAGTTGTATTATAAGAAGCATCGAATTTCGAGGGTGAAATTCTTATAAGGAGGGTAGACTTGTAACATCCCAAATTTTCTTTTACTTAAAACACGGGAATTCGTTTAGGACTGAGGTTGTCAAGAAACGAAAACATGGCACAATAACTTAACTACTACTTGAATTAAAAAGCTGGATATGTAAATTCTACAAAGTTGAGGGGAGCAAAGTGAAAAAGTGTTTAAACCTAATATTCCTCGTTTATTACCCTACCCGCCAACCCATTTCTTCCTTCTCCCATTTTCTGGCTGGAACTCCACGCACCACTCCCACCAAGTAACCCTAATCCGACCTCTAACCTGGAATACGTTTCGGTGTTCATGAAGACGACATCATAGCTTAGCTCACTCGGTTTACACGGAAAAGGAGTGGCTGTTAGCGGCCTCATGGTAGTTCATGGAGGTCCATGGTGATTATGGTGTTTTCATGACGGTTCACGATAGTTCCACTGCTTGAGAATGATGAGAGTATGACAAGGATTGACGACGATGGGTTTCGTTTAGTCAAAACCGGTGTGTCGAGATGAGTACGTGGGCTTTTGAATCACCTAAATCGGAGTCCGTATGGTCGGGTTCGGGTACAATATGGGTGCGTATTCTAGACGCCGTGCCCGGGAAGGTACATACCCTATAACCCGTAGAATACTAATTATTATTATTACTACTGGCTCGGGTCAATAATACCGTGTTCGAGGGAACGTGCAGAGTAATATATAAATAACAAACAATAACCGACAAGATTTATTATTTATATAAGTGATAAAAGTATGGAAGATAAATATCTATGCTAGTAGTTAAAGCTCGATGATCAAGAATTATTGGTTGTGATTTGGTAATGGAAATGTGTAACGAACCAAAATTCCTAAAATATAATGTTATTTGCTTAAATAATATTATAGGGGTGAAGGATGAGTAAAACTAAGTGGAGGAACCAACTGCCGAGTTATTATTATAATATAATCCTATTATATTATATGGGTGTAAATAAATAAAAAGGAAAGTTGGAGGCTTGTTGCAAATGTTTAGTTTTTGTAGTTTGGGTGCAAGGAGCCAAAATTGAAATTCTATGGGCTGTTTTGTAAATTTTGAAAAGTCTGATTAATAGGGGGTGCGCAAATCACACTCTTGTGTGTGTGTTTTGTGTCAATCAAAGAGAAGAGAGAAAGACGAGAAGGCTGAGATCAAGAGTTAGGGTTCTTGCATGCGAATTTGGGAGGTTTTGGTATGTACATCATCTTCCAAGCATCATGTAAGCCTTCCTTTCAATCTTTGATTCACCATTGAAGTGTTCTTGGTGGGTTTGAGTGAAATCTGATTTGGGTTTAGATTGGGTGAAATTGATGTTAGATTAATAGTTATCTACCTTAAATTGAAGTAATGGGAGGTGGATAACATCATCTAAACATCTAATTTGGTAATTCAAGAATTAGGGTTGTTGGCGGAAATTTGGGGGTTTTTGATTTAATGATGTTAGAATGCTAAACCAAAGTTAGTTAAGTGTCTAGAGAGTTAATAGACACAATTAACTTTAAAGCCCCAATTTTTATGGTATTTTGTAAAATGGGAGTTTGGTGGAACTTGGATGATTTCTTAAACGGGTCATTTGGGTTAAGAGAGTTTTGGGTGATGTTTGAATGGTGTATGAGTGTTGTGGCATGTCCATGAACACTAGAGTAAGTAGAAACCCCATTCATAATGGGTGATTTATGAAATTAAAGTGTTGGGTGAACTTGGGTGATTCCTTAACAGGTCATAATGGGTTGAAAGAATGAATGGGGTATTGGAGGTTTGGTTAAGGTTGTAATAACCAAACTAAGTTAGAATCTTGATTCTTAGATCATAACGGCGTGTTGAGTATCAATTGGTGATCAATAGATTACTAATTGTAAATGGGTCGTATAGGTGATCAATGTGGTAAAGGAGCTAACTTAGAGGAACAAGTGGGATGATCTCTAACTTAAGGTAAGTGCTTTATACTTACTTAGTAATGATAGGTGATAGTAATGAACATACTTGATATCCATGTTGATATTGTCGATTATCTTATGTGCAAATATGGTTATGTTAATTTGGCAAAATTGCATAAGGTTTATGTATGCAAGGGGTGAGTGCTTGAGGTTTATGAACCTCACAATGTCGTATGGTGATTAGAGTTATAGAATTACTTATGAATTTTATGGAGTTATTGTATGTCTATGTTGAATATAAGGGTAGGGTGAAATTGTGATCTTTTGAATCCCACGTGTCGGTAAATAACGGATGGGTTATAAAGGTTTGTTTGGTGTCTTGTGTGTAGTTGTGAATACTTGTTTGTATGTTAAAGAGTGGGTGTTCGAAGTCAAGGAACCTCGCTTTATTGATTGATGAATAAAGTTAATAAACTTATATGTTGTATTGGTGTAAAATTGACTTGTGTGGTAAAAGTCAAACTTGTATGCTTATCGTAGTTTGAAATATGTGTAGTTGACTATGTGATACATAGTTAAAAAAAAGTAGAATATGGTAATTTGGTGTAATTGACTTATGTAGTGTATAGTCAAACTAGTTGTGATTTATTGGTGTAATTTGACTTAGTGTGGTATGAGTTAAACTAATATGTGAAGTGTGGTGATTTAGTGGATGGAATTTGCGGATGGGAGTTATCTTAAGGACTCAGGTAGGATATAGTCTACGCGTGTATCATCTCGGGGATGGTGAAAGCATGGGATTGGCTTGAAGAACTATGAAGTGATATTCTAGTGGAGGATGGCTAGAGCTTTCTTTCTTGTCGTGTCAATCTTCTTTCAAGAAGATATGGCATATTGAGGCGATCATGTAAAGGAATCATATGAAGCTTACGGGAGGAACAACGATTGGTGAATCTAGCAGGAAGGAAACTTTGTTTTCACAAGGAGTTGTGGTGCACAAACCAAAGGCGTAAAATTGGTGAGGTTGAACAGATGATTTATCGACGATGCATCACCGGAATGAGATTGGCTTAGGAGTGAGCCAAGGTGGCCCGGAGAAGGGAGTATTATATGCGTTGAGTTGACTCTGGGACATGGCGGGAATTGGTGGGAAGTTCTTCGTAAGAAGAAAGATGAGAATTGTGAAGGTAATGCATTAGGGGAATTCAAGAGGTGACCTTGAAATACCTTAGACTGCAAGCTGTGGTGGGCCGTTTAACTGAAGAGTTCCTTCACATGTAGTGGACAATGGAGGCAATCAACAGGATTACGAGCATGTTTTATGACTAGTTGTGGTCTTGATTGGATCTTGGAGTCACAGAAGGAATGAGGATGGATCTATTTTCTCGATGCTATATGTTGACGCTAGAACAAATTCTTGCGTGTGGGATACAACTTAGTTGGAGTTGATTATTGAATGTTGAAAAGGGGAGGTCGAACATAGGAGACAAGTAAGGAGGAATTGAGTGGTGGCTTCATGAAATCCAATTTTTCCTAGCCGATCTAGAAATCCCTTTGGGTAGGCAATACTTGTTATTGCCATATGTGTAGGAAGATACACAAGTGGAATGATTGGACTTAGTACACCGTAGTGTTGTAGTCCTATTAATGTGTGCTACAGTAATTACATCGAGATACATTCGAAGTGAATGTCCCGAGTTAAAGCACACGAATGTATAGGGGGAGAAGATATAAATTGTAAGGCTGCCGAGCCAAAATTTTCTAACTACCAAAGACAGGAGTGAAGACTTTTGGTATATATTTGTTGGATGAGAATATATGTGAATTGGTGGATTCGGAGGTGATCAACATCGCGGATTTCATAATGTTGACAATGTATGAGCTAATAATCGGAAAAATGTGCGTGAAACAATCACATGGAGTCGATTCCTACGATTGTAAAATAGGTGTACGGTTACTTGGTATCCATAACAATGTCGTGGGTAATCAAGGAGAAACGTGTTATCTGTTCTCGTCTAGAGACAGTGAAGCACGAAGTGAACGAAATGGTGTATGCATGGCTTATGCCATTGACATCAACCGGGGGTACAATGGAATACTTAGTGTTCCAGTTGTGAAGGTGTTCATTAAGGGCTATTATGATCGAGTACTCGTCTGGAAGTACACCAACCTTTCAGTGGAAAGGGAGGATGGAGGAGTGCGTGCGTGCACTGATTGTAAGAGGTAGAACAAAGTGACCTAAGGTTCCGCAGTTAGTGGACTTTACGGGTTAGGTGTATAAAGCGTTAACTTCATGGGTGGTCGTATAATCGTCAATAGACAATTCTATCTTTGAAACAAAGTTGTTTATGCTCAATGTTTTCGTGAGCTCGTTGAAAACTCGTAGAAAGAAGAGGTCTTTCTTTGGAAATTTTGGGTGTGCCATTCTGGCTTTGGGGGAAATCCATTTTTGGATGAAATGGTGAATTCTTAAGGCATCCATGTTGACCTTTAAAGATTGAAATAGTAGAAAGGTAATTGGTGTTTGAAGTCCTTGAACTTCACAATTGGTTTTTGGGTCGTGGTTAGGGATTTTGCTTTTCAAGATTTGTAAAAGAGGATTGAGTATGGAAGTTATTGTGTCCTTACTTGGAGAGATCGTATGCTTTGTCTTTATCTTGGTGCCTCATGTATTTGGACTTGGATATGTCCTTATGTAACGAGGAAGGATTATCGGGTATTCTCTTAGAAGATCGTGGGTTTGATTGTAGCAACCAAAGGAGAGGACCAGAAGAGTGAAATGGTGGCTTTATACGTGGGTGAATATTAGGTGGTTGAGTCGATGTCTAGAACTCCAAGGGAGTGTTATATGCAGGTGATGGGATCTTCGAATCCCAATGGTATGACATATTTGAGACCTTGTATCTCGAGTGGTCGGAGAACTAAAATTCAAGGAAGGGTGTGACACGGCGTGGTGTAACCCTACTTTTTGGTCAGATTGAGATGTCTGTTCGACTCGTATATTTGGAGAAAATCGGGTGATAAATTGTCGTTGGTTAGGAGATGGTTTCTTCTTAACTACCACTGAGTATTCATATGCGGTTATTTGAAATTACTAAATGGTTTACGGTGTCGAACACCGGTTAGATGAGATGAAATTGGTGAACAAAGGCCTATAAATAACGTTATAGTATCGTATACATGGCAGGAAAGGCCTATTAAATGAGTGAAGTCAAAAATTCGCTCAGTTTAGACAGAAAATCCTAAGCGGTTTAAGGGAGGAAGTCTGTTTAAATTCAAGTGGGAAACTTGGTTTTATAAAAGTTTTCCCTTGGAAGGTGGTGAATCTGGTTCGAATATGTGGGAGGTTAAGTCCTAGTTTTTTTTGGATTATCCAACTTATGGACTATAATGATGTGAATTAACAATTGGAGTTACCAGAGGAGTCGAGTATACTCCATGAAACATTTCACGTGGTCTATTCACAAAAATGTTTGGCGGGAGAGTTGTTGCTACTCAGGGTGTGTATGAGGTTGTTGTTTTGAATCTAGTAGACGAGCCGGAGACTATCTTAGATAGTGGAGAGAATTAATTGGGTAATGACGGATCTACCAACTATTATTCCTTGAAAGCGTAATGAAAGGTGGAGGTGACCTTAAGAAGGTAAAGAAGAGTAATGTTGATCTGTTATCTTGAGTTGTGTATGTGGTGGCGGGTTTCGGGGACGAAACCCAAAGTTAGGGGGGATGATTTTTAACGATCCAAAAATCCTAAAATATAATGTTATTTGCTTAAATAATATTATAGGGGTGAAGGATGAGTAAAACTAAGTGGAGGAACCAACTTCTGAGTTATTATTATAATATAATCCTATTATATTATATGGGTGTAAATAAATAAAAAGGAAAGTTGGAGGCTTGTTGCAAATGTTTAGTTTTTGTAGTTTGGGTGAAAGGAGCCAAAATTGAAAGTCCATGGGCTGTTTGGTAAATTTTGAAAAGTCTGATTGAAAGGGGGGCTGCGTAAATCACACTCTTGTGTGTGTGTTTTGTGTCAAGCAAAAAGAAGAGAGAAAGATGAGAAGGCTGAGATCAAGAGTTAGGGTTCTTGCATGCGAATTTAGGAGGTCTTGGTGTGCACATCATATTCCAAGCATCATGTAAGCCTTCCTTTCAATCTTTGATTCACCATTGAAGTGTTCTTGGTCGGTTTGGGTGAAATCCGATTTGGATTGAGATTGGGTGAAATTGATGTTAGATTAATAGTTATCTAGCTTAAATTGAAGTAATGGGAGATAACATCATCTAAACATCTAATTTGGTAATTCAAGAATTAGGGTTGTTGGCGGAAATTTGGGGGTTTTTGATTTAATGATGTTAGAATGCTAAAGTAAAGTTAGTTAAGTGTCTAGAGAGTTAATAGACACAATTAACTTTAAAGCCCCAATTTTTATGGTATTTTGTAAAATGGGAGTTTGGTGGAACTTGGATGATTTCTTAAACGGGTCATTTGGGTTAAGAGAGTTTTGGGTGATGTTTGAATGGTGTATGAGTGTTGTGGCATGTCCATGAACACTAGAGTAAGTAGAAACCCCATTCATAATGGGTGATTTATGAAATTAAAGTGTTGGGTGAACTTGGGTGATTCCTTAACAGGTCATAATGGGTTGAAAGAATGAATGGGGTATTAGAGGTTTGGTTAAGGTTGTAATAACCAAACTAAGTTAGAATCTTGATTCTTAGATCATAACGGCGTGTTGAGTATCAATTGGTGATCAATAGATTACTAATTGTAAATGGGTCGTATAGGTGATCAATGTGGTAAAGGAGCTAACTTAGAGGAACAAGTGGGATGATCTCTAACTTAAGGTAAGTGCTTTACACTTACTTAGTAATGATAGGTGTAGTAATGAACATACTTGATATCCATGTTGATATTGTCGATTATCTTATGTGCAAATATGGTTATGTTAATTTGGCGAAATTGCATATGGTTTATGTATGCAAGGGGTGAGTGCTTGAGGTTTATGAACCTCACAATGTCGTATGGTGATTAGAGTTATAGAATTACTTATGAATTTTATGGAGTTATTGTATGTCTATGTTGAATATAAGGGTAGGGTGAAATTGTGATCTTTTGAATCCCACGTGTCGGTAAATAACGGATGGGTTATAAAGGTTTGTTTGGTGTCTTGTGTGTAGTTGTGAATACTTGTTTGTATGTTAAAGAGTGGGTGTTCGAAGTCAAGGAACCTAGCTTTATTTATTGATGAATAAAGTTAATAAACTTATATGTTGTATTGGTGTAAAAATGACTTGTGTGGTAAAAGTCAAACTTGTATGCTTATCGTAGTTTGAAATATGTGTAGTTGATTATGTGATATATAGTTAAACAAAAAATTAGAATATGGTAATTTGGTGTAATTGACTTATGTAGTGTATAGTCAAACTAGTTGTGATTTATTGGTGTAATTTGACTTAGTGGTATGAGTTAAACTAATATGTGAAGTGTGGTGATTTTGAGTCAAAGTAAAATGCAATTGGTGGAATTGAGGTCATGAACCTCACTTATGTCGTTGTCTTTTGGAGTCATTGAACTTCACTTATAACGTTGTGGCGTTGAGGTCTTTAGAACCTTAAAAAGAGGAGTCTGAAGCCTAAAAACCTCACATGGTGTGAATTGAGGTCATGAGCTTCACGAGGACATTTGTGGTGTTTTGGGGTCTTAAGAACTTCACAAGGTGCATGGTCGGGTTGGTAGGAGATTAACTAACTAGAGTTTGCATACATAAGTGGTAATGTATGTAAGGTGTTTAATATGTAACTAGAAGTTCTTTGGGCGTTAATAGGTGTTCGAGTTGGGATTACACATGTTTAAGTGTTAATAGATGTTGTCGGTAAAAGCCCAAACTTATTTTGAGCATATCTCGGACTAGAAAATGAACTACGGAATCCATAATATATGAATTTGGGGTGCCTAGACTTGAGGAATTTGAAAATGGGTATAGTAGACATGTAGGGGGCGCATAATGCGCTGGTACCGGTGCATATTGCGCTGGCAGGTCTAATACTTGCGCAAATTACGCTAAAAACCCACTGATTTGCGCTGGTAAAAAGTGGAATTGTTGTTTTTGAGCCAATTCTAAGGTGTTAACTTAGTGGTGGCCCTAAGGGTTGATTATCATTACTAATGGTTATTCGTTTGGGTGTTTTAAGTAGGAAAAGCTCCGGTCTAGCCACGGCGTGTTTCAAGCCTTAGATTCTCATTGGAAGACCTTTTGATGTATTTAGTTGTTGTTTAAACTTCCCTATGAGTTCCTAAATCTCATAGAAGTTTATATGGTCGTAACTAAAGTGGTAATGATTATGTTTTGGTTTGACATTAACTAATTATGGGTTAAAGTCAGATGTTGTAGTTAACTTGTTGACGTTGAAACATCTTGTCGTTTTTGAGATGTCGGTACATCATTTTAAAACAAACTAAGTCGATGTCATTGTGATGTAATTAACATGTGTAGTTTTGTCAAGAGTGTTTAATGGGACCTACTTCCGCAGTGTTTTTAAAGTTAAAAATTGGTCGAAAATTTTGAGTGTTACACATTGGACAATCTATATTGTCGGGTTTTAGATAAAAAAAACGGGACTCTACTCGATTTTCGTTAAAATTAAATAAGCGTATTCTACCTAGACGTCCTCATTACGGTTTGGGTGTTTGGGGAAAAGAACCAGTTCAGGCGAACTTAGCATGTTCGCCTGAAGCAAGGATGGCGAACATAGCATGTTCGCCTAATGTAGTGGAGGCGAACTTATGGTAGCGAACTTACTAAGTTCGATTGGCATGAACTAGGCGAACTTGGCCTATGTTCGCATATATGTTCGCTAGGGTTATAAGGGGCGAACTAAGCCTTAAGTTCGCCTAAAACAGAATGAGTAAACCGTTAGAGTCGGGATTGGGTCTGATATGTATTTAACTAATCAATTCTGATCGAGAGTGACGTTGTTGGACCTTTGTTTAGGACAACCGAGACTAGCTTACCAGGTGAGTTCTAGAAGCCCTTATTTAAATGTTTTAAATAATGTTTTCGGGCTGGTGTGCATACGTAACGATGTGACTATTTTTTAAAATGATGTTTATAAATGATGTTGTGATGTTTTATGAAACAATGTTTATGAACGATGTTTATGAACGATGTTTTGGAAGGAAAGGCTATGAACGATGTGTTTACGAAATATTTTGCCAAACAAGGTTTACGATGTGCTTACGAACGAATGATTTTAATAAAACGTACGAATGTTTTAACTGAAGTTTTGAAGTAAAGAAGTGAATTTTTATGAAAGTCACATACGAACGAATCTGCCATTATTCCTTAGGGAATTGAGGTTATGGGTATGGGATGTATGTTATGAGCCTTACCTTTATAGGGGCCTTTGTGGCTGGCCAACTGTTGTACAACTGGGATGATAACGATCACCATGGGATTAACGTGATCAATGAAGTTGGTACGATTTACCTTGCGGGGTAATCGTGCTTGAAGTTAGGTACGACTACTCCACGGAGTATCGTGCTGGAAGTTTGGTACGTGTCATCCTTGTGATGCCGTGCTTGAAGTTTGGTACGGATGCCTTATGCGGTATTGTACTTGAAGTTGGAATTGACGGTTACGAGAAGGCGCAGATTCGATATGTTTGTTGACTTAAGTATGATGTTATGTTATTGCATGTTTTACGTATGCTTTTATTAATGAAGTTAAATGATATGTTTTTGGCAAATATTTGAAGTTAATGTTTTATGTAAAAGCTAGAACTCACCAACATAGCTGACTTTTTAGTATGCACATTCAGGTTAAGGACAGGTATGGATGATGGACGGTGATGCTTGGCAAGCGATGAAGAGTTACCCGGTTGATCTATGAAGTCTAGCATCCCGTTATGTTTTGATGACGTTATGTTATGTTTAGACAATATTTACGCTTCCGCATGTATGACAATGTTACTGTTGTATTTAAATGAAAGTTTTCCGCTGCGTTATTTTTTATTCAAGTGTAAGAACTGTTTGTGAATAAGTAAATCCAACAAGTAAGGTTTCCCGGGTTTGAGGCCTTACAAGTACCCTCCAAGCCACCTCATTTTTAATTTTTTAAAAAATTAAAACAAATTAATAACTAAATTTAAAAACTAAAAAATTAATTAATTAAATGAAATACATTACAATAAAAAAAATAAAGAAGTACAAATAAATTAAAAAAACACCTAAAAATCACATGGCCAATCATACTTTGTGGCTATTTCATGTTTCCGCTTAAGGACTAATTCCAACATCGATCCGGTTAGATGGTCGTGCGGATCCGTAAACATTTTCAAATCCCGGTCCATACGTTCCTCCCGGATAGCCGCTCGTTGCTCCTCCACCAAGTCCTTACGTCTTCGTCTTTTTGTTTTCTTGAATCCAAGAATTGTTTCATCATATCCTCCCAAACATTCGCATAGCTTGCAACTTGTTTGGCCAAACTACCTTTGCTTAACGACGAGTCGACCGACTTCTTTGATTTCCGTGTTGGTCTCGATGGTGTCGCCTCTTCGTTTAGGTCGGGTGCCAAACTAGTGAAAGGGTTGTCATTTGAACGCGTGTAGTTGACGGAGTCCGATGACTTTCTTTTATGATCGGATTGAGTAGCAAACTCCTCACCCATCAACGATTGACGAAGCCATTTAGCATGAACCCGTACAATCTCCCAACAACTAAGTTGGGTAAAAGCGTGTTTTTTTGTGGTAATCACCTAACGCCTTCTTCATTACTTCCAAATGGTAAGCTCCACTAGCACGTAGACGATCCTACAAATTAATACAAAAACAATATATGAATAATAAATAAACATTAAATTTTTTTTATTAAGAATAAATAAATGTAAAAAATTTATACCGCTTGAACCCAACATCCGTTACACATACTTGTATTCAAAGAAGTTCACTTTGAATTTAGTTGGTGTGTAGTTTGGGTGCTTCCTCCAAGTTGAGAATTGTAATGATCAAGTATCCGCCCCAAAAAATTATCTCTCTTTTGTTGATTTTCGATCTCCTGGCCTTCGGAAATATGGCACCAAGCCTTACACAAAGCTTCGGTTTGTTTGGGAGTCCACGGTTGACGGGGCCCGTTTGGTGAATTTTCCTTTTTTGACTGTTTCTTTGTCAACTTCAACCGCCTCATCTTCTTCTTCGTCAACTTCAACTGCCATCTCTTCATCTTCTTCTTCAACTTCTTTTCCAACTTCAACTTCTTCTTCTTCTTCATCAAATAGATATATATATATATATATATATATTGTCTTCGATATCGTTCTCCGCTAGGATCCTCGTCAACTTGGTAATGGCACCGTCATCATTTATAGGGAGTGGACATTCTTCTTGACGGGTGGGGATACGGAATGGTCGGTTGTGGTATCGAGGTGCAAAAGGATCAAAAGTTGCTTGATCTTGTAGGGGATAGGTGTAGTGACCGGGTGCAACTTGCGTAGGCATGACCAGCATTTGAGGATACGGAAATTGTGTGTATGGAGTATATGGTTGTTGGGGAGTTTCTTGGCTCGATGGTTGTTGGTTCGAAGCTTGTTAACTACAACCGCCTCTCGGTTTGGACACTTTTTTTCGGCTAGAACCACCTCTCGGTTTAGAAACTTTTTTGGACTCCATTGTATTTTTTATGTAAAGAATAGATGAGAAAAAATGTTTATTTGTGTATTGAGTAGGATAATTGGTTATGTATTTATAGGGTAAAATTTATTTTAATTTTTTTTTTAAATTTCCAACGACTCTATAGCCGTTAAACGGTCTCCTCCCCCTTTCTTTCATCAGCTATCTATACTCGTTGAGACTACCCGTGAACCAGTACCCGCAGGTACCCGTGAACCACTACCCACGAGTACCCGCAAAGCTTGCGGCGGTGTATCCGCAACCCGCCTACTACCCGCTATACTACCCGAGCATCACTCCCACCACCCTTATATAAATCATTTAAAAAATTATATTATTATTATTATCATCTTTTATTACTATGATAAGATCTCAAACACAACATGAAAACGATACGAAAATAATCAGATTTTAGGTTAAGTCATATTCTGTTTGAAATGTTTAACGTGATTAATCAATATGTTGTTTTCATGTTGATCTGTTTTATCTTGGGTTGATATTTAGAATCACTCAATAACCCGTTTGAAATTAGAATAAAAATTTTAAAAACAAATATAAGAATAACTTTACAACTAAATAACAACCCATTAACAAATCCATCATCCCATTACAAGCCGTTAACTCGTTTGATTCGTATATATAAACACGTCACATAGTTGTTTTCGGATTATATGATTTTAAGTGTCTTTATAGAGTTAATGGTTGTGACACGAATAAATATATAAGATGCTTTTGAATTGATCAAATCATAAATCATAAAGCGTGCAAATCTTCTAACTCGTGAACACGACAAGATTTTCATCCCTATCCTGCATATAATTATATTAATAAAATCTTCATTTACAACGGAATGAATACATCGCATCTATTGATTACACATGGAATTTCCACCAAACACAGATTAAATAATAAATATGTATTTTAGATATTTAATTATAACCAAAATGATTGTTAAATAAATAAATATTTTTTTTTAATTTTTACTTATATTACTCCTTTTTAAGATTTTAAGATTAAGTTTGTAATCATAAGTCACATGGATAGCACATGGGTTAACTTTTCGTTAAAATACCAACTGGTGTTAACATCAAAGGCTAAAGGCGCAACAAGTCTCAAATGTTTGGGCTAAATTTGCAATTTATAAAACCTTGGGGCCAAACATTCGATTTGATCAAACCACAGGGGCCATTTTTATAGTTAACTCTAATAAATATAATATATGCTCTAATATTCCCCTGTGGTTTGAGCGGTAGTAGGACAAACACTCAAACTGGATCGAAAGTCTTAAAACATCTGACGTGGCAATCCCTTGGTGAAGATATATATTGAGACGACGAGGGAATATGTAGAACACGAACATGTCAAAGACGTATTTTTTTCCCGGACGAAGTGCGTGTCAATTTCCACGTGCATTGTGTGTTGGTGCTGAACTGGATTCTCGGATAAGTAAACTGCTAAAACGTTGTCCACAATAGACAATGGTTGCATTGCGCAATGGGACATGAAGCTCAAGAAGCAAGTTGCGGAACCAAGTAGTCTCGGCAACGACATTAGCCATGCCTCGGTATTTCGCTTCATCACTTGTCCGGGATATGGTGTTTAGATGATCAAGAAAGTAAATTGTCTCCCAGAAAAACATAATAACCTAATGTAGACACACGGGAATCCAGACATCCTCCCCAATCGGCGTCTTAATAGGCCGTTAATGAATGAGTGTGAGACGAGACAAGCCGTAAACCGTAATCGATAGTGCGACTTAGGTACTGTAGGATCCGCTTCATGAACTGAAAATGAGGATCTCTCTGAGCTTACATAAACAAACAAACTTGTTGGACCACATAAGTAATGTCCGATCGTGTGAAAGTAAGGTACTATAATGCACCATCAAGGGTACGGTATAGAGTACCGTCATGAAGCAGATCCTCTAAAGTGACACTAAGCTTGGCGGACGTGCAGTGGCGGATCTAGGAAAAAAATCCAGGGGTATCTAAAATTTCGTTCAGGGGTATCTGGATACATAAAACGGTAAAAAAAAAAAAAAAATTCCGCTGCGCGTCGAAAATTCTCACTACGCGTCGAAAGTTGAGGGGTACCTGAAGGTACCCCTGGGCTCCATGTAGATCCGCCCCTGCGGACGTGTCCATCGATGTCGCGCACGGTTTTTCGTTAACCACCAATCTCGCTTTGTATCTTTCAAGTGCGCCTTCGGGTTTGAATTTAAGATGGAATAGCCACATACATCATAAAATAGGATGGTCTAATGGTCGTGGTACAAGTTCCCACGTATCATTTTCCTGTAGGGCCCTAAATTCATTTTCCATTGCAATGAACCAATTTGGATCCGATCGGGCTTGGGAGTGGTTAGTTGGTAAATGAGAGATGCGTGGTGAAGAGGTGGCATGTAGGTTAAGGCGGGTTACAGGTTTGGTGGTGACGAATTTGGCCCGGGTAATCGAGTAGGTTGTGGTTTGCGGTGGTGGTGGGGCGTATATGGTGATTGGGTCGTAGGAGTGGTGATAGGGGTTGTCACGGGTGATGTTGGGCTAAGCGGAGTGGTGTGGGAAGTAGGCACGTTAGCCGATGGGCTGGCTAGTACGACCAAAGTAGGTGAGGTATAGTGAAAAGGGAATGGCAGGTTATCAAGGAAGTTGTAGGCAATCGGAATGTTGTGGATCGGTGAATGAGAAGGAATTTTCATCAAAGACGACATGACGGGAAAGATGAACCTTGCATGGGGATGGGTCATAGCATCTATAGCCACGATGATTAGCGGGATAACCAAGAAAAAATACATCATGTGGAACAAAGGTGGAGTTTGTGTGGTTGAGCAGCGGAGGTGTTGGGGTAGCATGCACACCCAAATCCACGCAAATGATCATATGTTGGGTGGCAAAGATAAAGGGCAAAGTGTGAAGTTGAAAAAAAATTGAGTCTTTTAGTTGGCAATATGTTATGGAGATATGTAGTGGTGTGGGGGGCCTCAACCCAAAATGAAGGAGGTAAATGAGCATGGGTAAGCAAGGAACGAATGATATCGTTTAAACAACGAATCATCTGGCCTGCCCGCCCATTTTATTGAGACGTTTGGGGGCACTAGAATCGGAAAACTAGGCTGTGCGTTTGAGGAAAGGATTTGAATTCATTATTGTCAAATTCTCCACGTAGGTCACATTGGAGAGTTTTGATTTTTGATTTAACTGTGTAAGAATTAGTTGGTGGAATTTAGCAAAAAATATGAACGCTTCGAATTTAAATTTCAATGGGTAGACCCATACGCAATGTGTAAAATTATCAATCAACACCATATAATATTTATATCCGGATTTACTTAAAATTGGAGATGTCCAAAGATCACAATGTATTAGGCCAAATGGTGTAAAAGTAATTGAAGTTGAATAATAAAAAGGCAATCTCTCTTTTTTTGGATAACTGACACGTACGGATGACATAAGGATAAAACTAGATTTTTTTTATTAAAAAACGAGTACGAAGTAAATCCAAAATTTACTCATCCGGCTGGCCGAGTTTATGCCATTGATCGGTTATTGAAGTGACAAAAGTAGAAGGGCACACTAGTGGTGTCAACTGATTTCGTGAATATTATTGACAACCCATTCCCAATATATAGGGGAGAATACAACCACTAAATACGGAAGAGATAATTAAAATCAGTCTATATTGTATACTCTAATACCTAATGATAGATGTTGCTATCGATCAGAGATGAAGATAAATATAAGGATGATGGTAGTGTTTATCTTATTATGTAGTTAACTTTTTAGCAATGTTTTAAAAACCGGTTCAAACCGGCTGGTAGTATCGGTTGAAGCAGATCTCAGTCACTAGCCCGGTAAATTGGAAGTACGACTTATAACTTGAACCGTCGGTATTACCGGTAATACCGGGTTAAACCATTGTACCGGTTTTAGACCAAAGTAAAATTTTAGGTTTAAACTAAAAAAAATAAATTTAGCCGCCCGATGGAAAAAGATGTTGCGTTCTAGTATTTATTGTGCGACATATTGGTTAAATCCGGTTGATTATGAAAGTATTAATCATACGAAATTTTGGGTGGTTGAAGAAGAGCCGGAAGTAGAACTTCATAATGATGATATAAATAGCATGTTTGATGAGGAAGAGCATGAACCGGTTTCTTAAACACAAGGTTAGTTGTTATATATGTTACTTATCTTATGTAATTTTAGTATATTATGATTATTGGTAACTAAAAGTTTTTATTTAATAGTGTAGGAAACAAAAATAATTATGCTCTTATTGATGATAATGACGATAATAGTGAATTTCATCTTTTAAGCGATTGTAAACTTGATGCATTTAAAACTCAAATGAGATAAATCGATTGTACGCTTTTATTTTAAAAAAACTTTGTTAGAAAATTAAGTGCTTTTGAATAATTTTTTATTACGGAATCATGTATTTTTGGATTATTTTTTGAGTTAAAGTTGTACTTTTATGTAATTATAGGGTTAACTAATCAACCCAGTTGAACCGTCCGGTACAACCGTTTAACAATTTCTAAGACCAATCCGGTATGGTTTAAAAACCGGTTTTTAAAACATTGCTTTTTAGTATAGTATAGTATTTAGCTAATACGTATCTAGTATAGGGAATTTGTGATTAATACGATTGATTGGTCAATAGTGAATTGCGATTCCTAATATTGTTCTTATTGATCAAAAGTTACTAAATGATTGTACTGATTACATATGATGCAAATTAACAAGTAACATAATCAATTCAAAGAGCAAGTATAATTGATACAACAACTGGTATCATAGCTTCGTTTTTAAATTAATTAATCGATTTATTGATCATTGTTTCAAAACATGCACTTTATACTTGATCTAATCATCAGAGATTTATAAGAAATTTCATCAATTCATCAAAGAAGAGGACCTTTGATAATGGGCCCACCACAAGCCACAAAGATTAGTGCGGATATATTTTTTGATGTTGAGAAGAAGGGTGCTTTACTTTCTCAACATCTATGATAGTTGAATTATTGAATTCAGTTTTGAATGGCTCTATAAATAATATCTATCAAGGTTTGTTTCATTGCAAATCGGCTATGGAGTTATGGGATAACTTAATTGAGCTAATAGAAGATGTAAACCCTAGTTGTGGTCAATTGCTCATGCAACAACAATATGAGATGTTCACCGGGCATCAAGTCATTTTAAAGAAGATCATGAATAGTTTAACAAACTCAAAGTTAAGTACTAAAGTTGTCAAAGGCCATTTCACGTTGCGTCTAAATGTTGAGCTCTAAATACTATTCCCACACACACTTCTAATCCTACTGAGAAGGCACCACAATACACGAGCTTCGTAGCTGGTGAAGCTTAGTATTGGAGATTCATGAATGAAGAACGTGCATCATTCGCTCTTAGGAAAAATGAAACGAGGATAATTCGTGACCCTCTCTCTCTCCTAAATGTAATAAAAGAATATCAAATAAAGCTAATTATATCTTATCTCTAATAAAGAAGTTATTAAACCAAATCATGGGGATAAGAAGAAACACTCTTTAAAAAAGACGAAGGCTAATTTGACACTAATATAGGTTTCTACCGACAAGAAATTGGGAAGAACTAATGTTCTTACCGACAAGGTTTCGGAAGGAAATAAGGATCTTATGGACAAAGTCTTAGCAGTTACCTCCGCCGTGCTATACGTGCCCCCATCCCCCCCAAATTTCAAATAAAAATACAATTCAAACCTTTTTATTTTTTTTTTTACTTTTATATTTTTGTTAATTAGTCATTGTTGTTTAAAAGTTATTTTTTCAGGGGGGTATTTATAGCTAAACCGTTTTTTATTTTATAGAAAGTGCTTTTAAACTTTAAAAAACGGTTTTATAAATAATGATTATTCGAAGATGGTAAAATGAGGGGAGGGGTACGACAAGTAGGAGGGGAGGGATATACGTTTTATTTTATAGAAAGTGTTTTGAAACTTAAAATAACAGTTTTAGAAATAATGATTTTTCGAATGAGGTGAAATGACAAGTTTAAAAGTTATTTTTTCATGGGGGTGCGACAAATAGGAGGGGGGATATGTATGGCCTAACCCGTTTTTATTTTATAAAAAGTACTTTTAAACTTAAAAAACGGTTTTATAAATAATGATTATTCGAGAGGGGTACAACAAGTAGGAGGGGGTACACCATGTACGAGGGGGAGGGGTATATATTTTATTTTATAGAAAATGTTTTAAAACTTAAATGAACGGTTTTAAAAATAATGATTTTTCGAATGGGCTAAAATGATAAGTTTAAAAGTTATTTTTTCAAGGGGGATGGTACGACAAGTAGGGAAGGGGGTATGTATAGCCTAACCCAATATAAAACCCCTTTGAATAGTAGACTCAAAACTTATAAGGCTTCGGTTTCCAAACTTAACTAACTATTTGTTTGATTTATGTTGAGAGTATTCAAGAATAACAACATATGTTATCTAGATATTGGATGCTCTAGACACATAACGAGAGAGCTAGTCTCTTCTTCAAGACTTTCAGTCTTACAGATGCCAACATGTTTCCTTTGGTGACAACATAGTTGGTTCATGTTTTACTGTCACTAAGTTATTTCTCGACTCTCGTGCGGCACTTAGTCTCCTCGCTAAGTTATGCCTTTGATCCTTCCTTGTTAACGATTCCTAACAACTCGAGCGGAAACGCAAGCTTGAAATACAAATGAACACTTTTATTGCTGGAAGAGAGACTACAAGATGGTTCTTTTACAAGTGCTATATCAAGACTTGTACAATTGTTGGGTGCTTACAAATGGACTAGCCTTCACCTATTTATACTTGCTTAGGGCTAGTGTAGATGCTTATATTCTCTAGACAATTCTATACAAGAATGGACTATTGTTTTCTAGATGCATCCTAGCAAATATCTAGCACTTCCATGGATTTTTAGGGCTGATTAGGAACCTTCTAGAGCTACACTTTTGAGCAGAAATATTCAGCTCATTCAAGCCTTTTTCTTGTCCCTTCAAGGCTGTTTTAGAGCCTTTCGATAGTGCTTTACAAGTCCAGAGTTTTATGGGTTGTTCCGGGGTCTTCCGGGCAGCTCTAGTCGCTTTTAAATTGACCCGGAACCTTTCGGAATACGAGGGTTGTGACCTGAATTTAGGCGGGTCATGACATTCTCCCCCACCTAATTCCACGACGTCCTCGTCGTGTTGTTTGAGTGACCTTCGGCTTGACCTTATGAGACGTAAATACGAAATCGTCTTGCCTTGATGTCTAGAATCCGGCTCTAATGTATCGGTGTGTACCTGTTTGTAAGGCCCCAAACCCGGGAACCCTACTTGTTGGAACACATGCAAGCTAGGCATTCATAGACATCAAACTAAACTCAATTTAATGCAGCGTAAATCAAATAATCAACAAAAGGTCAACGACCCAAACCCAAACATAATTCGAATCAAGTACTAATACTCAAACAACTCCATGAAACAACTACTAAATAATGTCACCACAAGCATCTACTGTAACCAAATATCATCCAGAAGCCGCCAGCTCACACCTTCTCCTTACCTGAAATACATGCTTAAAAAGTCAGCTACACTGAGTGAGTTCTATATTAGTTCATTAGGGAATATTGAATCCTAAAACCGTTATAAAAATGGTTTACATCCCATAAGTTTACTCATCAATAATTCCTCAAGAATTCAAGTAGTTATAATTATCGACACACAAGTATATAATGTTGTCTTGTCCGAAGACACAGGCAAACACGATCTCCCGCCTGACTACCGTCAGACACAATAACCCGTTGACTAGTGTCAACATAATATCAAGCTTACGCTTGATCTCCCACCACGACTATTAAGTACGTAACACAAATAGCTCATGAACACATACATGCATACCGACTATTAAAATATATATTTCTTCAATGGAATATCGTCTATGCATGTATTGGTTCAGTAAAACACATTTTTCATGTATTCATGCCCAAAACATAAAAACAGTTAAAAGTGAGCGATAGAAACTCACTTTTGCTCGACACACTTCGATCCTTAGAACTCACTAACTCCTTGTGGCCGCCTTTCGACCTTGCACCTATAATACATACAATTCACGAGTCAATACACGACTCAATACCTACATCCCAGTTTACTCGACTAACCCGACTACGTGCATGGCCACCCACGCACGCACGCTACCATGCATGGCTCGCATGAAGTACGAACCGTACACTCCCGAAGTCCCAACACGTTTACCCGACGCAAGGATTCATTGGTTTCACGACCCGATGCCACCAACGACCCATAACTCCGACGTACGGCTCCCGCTATACACACATTCCCCAACCCAAGCTTAACCCGGTTTCCCGATGGCTTCGAGCAGCCTTGCCGCCCCGTCTCAGCCGTGTGCCACCGTGTCGGATGGCTGCCATGACCGCCTAGCACCACCTTCGGCCGCCTTGCGCGGTTCTGGCTTCCCTGCTTCCTAGTCGTACACCCGTGAGCCCCCACCCTATCCTTCTAGGGTTTTCGGCCCACTCCCACTCGACTCGTGCAAGCTTTAAACGACCAAAGCAACTATACGTATGGAATATAGGAATAATACCTTCGATCCGAGCGACTCGTGCAAATCGAATCGCCTATAACTCGCCTTCTTCCTCCCTTCGTTCTTTATGAAACCCTAGATTCATACCACGAGTTATCACGGTTATTCGGGAATCAAATCACGTAAACAATGACTAGAGGCTCACGATCTTACCTTGATTTGAACCCAAAACATGACGAACGGTTTCACCCTCTCTCCCTTTTCTTCTCGGCAGCCACAAAATCCCAATGGGAGTCTTCTCCCATAGTGTAACACCCTAATAGGGTGCATCCCCCAACCGGGCTCGGCCCTTTGCGCGTGATCGACTAGTCCCCGGGCTCAGCCCGTCAAGCGATCTTTTTAATAGCACCCCTCAAAGGCCTCGCTAATTACTCATTGATCACTCGTCTTTATTTGCATAAAAAAAAACAAAAAAACTCTACATCTTTGTCTAGATCCCGTGACAATTCGTTCATTAACTACAAGCATACACACATATATACATTAATCTCGTTGGTTCCATAAAAACAGGGATGTTACATTGTTTGCCTTTAATGTTGTATAAAGCGTTTAAGAATGTTGATGGGACGACCTTTGATTTTCAAAAGAACTCCATCCCGAGCACAATGTTGTAGTCACTTATCAGTGCAACTAAAAAATCCAACTTACATGTCCATGTCCCGATCGTGGCCTTCACGTTCCATACCATTCCTATAATAGGTTTGGTGTTTCCATCAGATTCCTTGACAAATCCCTCCCGCCTGGTGATATTTAATCAAAGTCTTCTAGATTCGCCTGGAGAGATAAAATTATGATTTGCTCCAGTATCAACCGTAACTTCAATGTTTACGAATTGAAGTCCTTTTGTTTTCGAGTTCGTAGTATTGCTCGTGATTGAGGTTGGGAATTGTTTGTTTGACTCGCACTTTGCCAATACCAACGGTTTTCCTTCGTGTGCGGTCATTGCATTGAGAACTTGAAGCTGCATTGCTCCAAAGCGAACCTCTCCGTCCTCGTTGGTTACATAATCATTTTTTTTACCACCATGGCTTGTAGGCTTTGTTTCTGCGGGCAATCACGTGGTCTGTATAGTCCGTCAAGAAGAAAACATGGCTAGAATGTTGGTCGATCGTTGGTATACTTTGGTGGTTAACGTGCTTCTATTCTTTGACTGTAATTCGGCTTGACTCCCCCACCTTTTCCATTGTTACTTTCCTCTATTAAGGGCTGATATGGTCATTTTTCCCTTATGTCGATCAGATTTTTTGCCACGGAAGTGGCTGAAGCAAGATCTTGGACATTGCGACGCTCTAATTCTATTTTAGCCCATACTTGTAGACCATCAAGGAAATAGAATAGGGGGTCTTTATCCGATAAATCAGGAATCTCAAGGAAAATGTTTGTGAATTCCTTGACATAATACTTGATGGTTCCGGTTTGCTTGAGTTTTCGCAATCGGCTTCTCGCTTCATGCTCAGTATTGACCGGATAGAATTGCCTTTTCAATTCTTGAACAAATTCAGCCCAAGTGTTGATAGTGCACATACCTCTTTTAATGTCCATGCTTCGACGTCTCCACCGTAATGTTGTTGTGTCTTTGAGATACAATGTGGTCGTTTTGATCTTGGTGGCGTCGTCCAAGACTTTTACCCCTTTGAGATACAATGGGGACATTTCGATCTTGGTGGCTCGTGCTTCTCGTTTGCCCAAGAACGGTGATGGTTTAGGGACTTCTAACCTTGGAGCGAACGGGTTTGTGTTGCCATTAACATTGACAACAGCTTGGTTACATTCATTTACCTTTGTTTCTAGTTGCAAGAAGCTTTGGTGACATTCGCGAATTTCGCATTCAACTTCTTTCAACAGCTTAGCGAACTCTTCTTTGAATGTTGTTGTCATTATCTTCAACTCGTTGCGCCACACGTCAATTGTGGCTTTGATGACTTCTTTGAAAAAAAAATCCCCAAATTTTGTTTCCAACCCTTGTACTTGTTGAAGGTAAGATCAACTTAGGCACCCAGCTCGGTGATAGCCGTATCCACATCCCCAAGTCATTTTTCGAAGGTTTTATCCTTCTATAGTTCGCGACCCTTCTTTCGAGTATCATCTCGACCATGGTGCTCTTCACCATCATTCTTGCTTGCTTCGGTTACCATGTCCCTATGAATCGTTGGGCTCTTATACCACTTGTCACGGAGTTATTTCCCAACTCTCGTGCGGCACTTAGTCTCCTCGCTAAGTTAAGCCTTTGATCCTTACTTGTTAACGATTCCTAGCAACTCGAGTGGAAAAGCAAGCTTTAAATACAAATGAACACTTGTATTGTTGGAAGAGAGATTACAAGATGGTTCTTTTATAAGTGCTATATCAAGACTTGTACCATTGTTAGGTGCTTATAAATGGACCAGCCTTCACCTATTTATACTTGCTTAGGGCTGGTCTAGATGCTTCTATGCTCTAGATATTTCTATACAAGAATGGACTCATGTTTTCTAGATGCATCCTAGCAAATATCTAGCACTTCCATGGATTTTTAGGCTGATTAGGAACCTTCTAGAGTTGCACTTTTGAGCAGAAATATTCAGCTCATTCCAACCTTTTTCTTGTCCCTTTAAGGTTTTTCTACAGCCTTCCGATAGTGATTTACAAATCCAGAGTTTTATGGGCTGTTCCGGGGTCTTTTGAGCAGCTCTAATCGCTTCCAAATTGACCCGAAACCTTCTGAAATACGAGATTTGAGACCTAAATTTAGACGGGCCGTGACATTACCTTCACTGAAACCAAGCATATGGGTTTGTGGCCAAAAATAAATCTAATGTGGTCTTAATAACCATTGAACCCAACAAATCTCATAATATTATTTATTTATTTTACAATGGTATATTATAAATACGGGTTAGGTTCAAGTAAGAAAGATTTTTAAAATAAGAAGGGTGGTGAGAAGGATTTATGGTCATTAGATCAAATTGTAGAAAAGATTTAATGGTTAATATCATATTGTAGAAGAAAAAGTTGTTGGAATGGTATTTTAGTATTGGCCATTTTTGTTGACTTTTTATCAAGTCCCCTCCCATTTTTTAAACGTTCATAACTTTTACATACGGCAATATTTTTTTAAAAAAATTACACCATAAAAACGAGCGTTTTTTATCTTTAAAACGAATATAGTGTCGTTATATACAAAAACAAAAACAAAATTTATGTTTTTCAGCTTATTGTGTAATTTGTCAGGTCATTGTGTAAAATCAGTTCATTGTGTAATATCAGATCTTGTCATTGTGCAATATCAGGTCTGGTTATTGTGTAATGTTAGGTCTGGTCATTGTGTTAAATGTTTTTCATCATTGTGTTATATGTATTCATCATTTTGTCAAATATTTTTTTATCATTGTGTTATATGTATTCATCATTGTGTTTTACGTTTTCCAGCTTATTGTGTAATTTGCTCATTATTGTGTAATTCGCTCAAATATGTCAGGTCATTGTGTAATGTAAGGTCTAGTCATTGTGTAATTTGCTTAATATGTAATATACTCATTTTGTCAAATATTTTTCATCATTGTGTTATATGTATTCATCATTCTGTTTTAAGTTTTCCAGCTCATTGTATAATTTTCTCATTATTGTGTAATTCGCTCAGATATGTCAGGTCATTCTGTAATGTCAGGTCTGGTTATTGTGTAATTTGCTCATTGTGTAATTTGCTCATTGTGTAATATGCTCATTTTGTCAAATATTTTTTTATCATTGGGTTATATGTATTCATCATTGTGTTTTACGTTTTCCAACTAATTGTGTAATTTGCTTGTGTTATATGCATTCATTATTGTGTTTTACGTTTTCCAGCTCATTGTGTAATTTGCCAGGTCATTGTGTAATATCAGGTTATTGTGTAATATCAGGTCTGGTCATTGTGTAATGTCAGGTCTGGTCATTGTGTCAAATGTTTTTCATCATTGTGTTATATGTATTCATCATTTTGTCAAATATTTTTCATCACTGTATTTTACGTTTTCCAGATTATTGTATAATTTGCTCATTATTGTGTAATTCGCTCAAATATGTCAGGTCATTGTGTAATGTAAGGTCTGGTCATTGTGTAATTTTCTCATTGTATAATATGCTCATTTTGTCAAATACTTTTCATCATTGTGTTATATGTATTAATCATTGTGTTTTACGTTTTTCAGCTAATTGTATAATTTGCTCATTATTGTGTAATTCGCTCAAATATGTAGGTCTGGTCATTGTGTAATTTGCTCATTGTGTATTATGCTCATTTTGTCAAATATTTCTCATCATTGTGTTATATGTAGTCATCATTGTGTTTTATGTTTTCCAACTCATTGTGTAATTTGCTCATTATTGTGTAATTCGTTCAAATATGTTAGGTCATTGTGTAATGTAAGGTCTGGTCATTGTGTAATTTGCTCATTGTGTAATATCAGTTCATTGTATAATATCAGGTCTGGTAATTGTGTAATATCAGACCTTATATTACACAATGACCTAATATATTACACAATAACCATTATGTCATCCATTTAAAAACAATAAAATGACACATGTCAAGCTCAGAATCCTTCTTACCCTTCTTATTTTTAAAACCCATTTTACCATAACATTACCCTTATATATACATACATTTAGTAAATAGTATCAACCGTGCAAGTCCATGAAACACAAGGTGTAACTTCTCAAAGCTACAATTATTTTATTATTATAATTAATTTTCAACATATTTTGTTTTACTTTTATTGCTTTAAAAATATTATATTTTACATAATTCCGAATACGCAATTGTGACGTGTTTATTTTTATCTACGTTTCGATATAAATTTTATTTGATATCGACCCGGATCAAATATAATATATTTCTAATTTCTTTTTTTCACAACGTAATGTTTTTTTTAAAACCCTCAATATACCGTTGCAACGTGTTTATTTCCATCTATGTTTTGATATAAATTTTATTCAAAACCAAGTCGCCGCAACGTGTTGTCGAAACCCACTACTTAAATATTATTTACCATGTCGTATATACTAAATTATATTTATATCAATAAAAGACTCATATAGACTTGCAAACTTAATCAAGCTTTGCGTATAAAGCTCGTTTCATTTTACGTTGGAGTTTGTTTAAACTCGGCTCGATTTGAGATTTTAGCGAGTCGATACCAAGTAGCTCACGAACGACTCGACTCGTTTACATCCATATAATAGGGATGGCAATGTCCTGGTCTTAGACGGGTTTTGTTAATTCCTATCCCTTACCCTTCTGGTAGCCGTTACTAATATCGAGTTACAAAAGCAACCAACTTATATTAACGTATTGCGATGAGAATCACATAAAATTGAATTACATAGGAAATAAATAAGTTTTTAATGATAAGGACGATTAAGGATCGATTACAGAAGGGAAAAAAGATTTTGGAGTAATTTTCACGGGCACTTCTTTTTGTTTCCTCGAGTTGTCATCTGAGCATAGCAATCGCAAGATTCATAGTTGCCCGAGGTTCCCGGAGGCACATAATTGCACCTTCCACAACATGTTCCGCATGCCCTGTAGCATAGGTTAGGTCTTTTTGATCGTATGCACCTTGCTTCACATGCCTTTCCACAATCTGCATTTTACATAAACCAATCTTTATTGATCAATGGTTATTATAAAGGGAAAATCCTCAAAATGTCCTTGTTACTAATCATGTGTTCTAATATGTGTTTTTGTCCGAATTTTTCCGAAAATGTCCCTTGAAATACCGTCGAAACCGACGGTACAACCCTGTTAGACAACGGTGTTTAGAACCCGACGTGTTACAAAATGGTCGGAGTCGCTGGTTTTTTTTACAAAATTGTTAAGGTGATATCTCATTGTATTTATATAAAATTATTATTTTTTTCCAAACAAGATTTTATTTTATTTTTATTTTTTACAAAATTGTTGAGGTAAAATTTTTTTAAACACCGTCAGACGACGCTAAAACACCGTTGGACTACGCTAAACACCTTCTGGTCCACCGGTCTTTATAAGCATACCGTCGATTCCGACCTTTTTGAGACACGTGACAGACTGTAGCTGGTTCTAAATACCGTCGTCTGACAGGATTGTACCGTTGGATCCGACGGTTTAAAGGGGACATTCTCGAAAAAAAAAATTGGTTAAAGAAACAGATTGGGGCAAATGATTGATAATAAGGACATTTTAGTGATTTTCCCTTTTATAAATAGTAGACGCTAAATTGCATTAAAATTTATCTAACTTGAGAAATTGTAATTGTATCGAACCGTAATACTTCTTTAGTATAACAAATTGCACCAAAATAAATGATGTCTTATCAAGTAGGATACATTTTTAAGGTAATTACCAAATAAAAAAAGATATTTGTTTTTCGGTGGTATATTAAATTGAAATGATACCTATCTTGACGGGTGGGTATGTGCCAAAACTAGTAGCATCCTGTAACAAAATTACAAAACGTCAATATTGCTAAAAGGAGAAGAAAAAACAAATCAACTATATAACATATCATCCAATATGCACTAAACTTAATTATTAATTATAATGATTAGTGGTTAAAAATATGTAAGTTGGTTTAGAATCTTACTAAAAGGGAAAGGATAAGCTTTTAATTTCATATGAGATAATACCAGAGGCGTCTCTACAGTACAATCAACTAAAGCAACTGTTTTAGGCCTTAAATTTTAAGGGTCTCAAAATATTAAAAAAAACTATTTTTTCTATATTTTAAGCTGAAAATATATCTGATAATCCATCATTTTTTGTGTTTTTAGAGAAAACTGATAAAAGATAATAAAATGATTAAATGTAATAACATTCGGGCTAAACATTAATATTATACGTTTTCACACTCTATAAAATTACATTTTAAAAACTTTCATATATTTAGAAAACTTTAACAAAAATGCCTCAATTTCAAAGTTGGTTTTAGACCACAAAATATGTTGAGCCGCCATACATGTTTAGTGTGTAAATAATAGGTTTATGCAAGCATATTAAGTATTGAAAATGAATATAAAGATGTATAAAGGTGAAGAGAATATTACTACTTGATTGGGATGGAGGGCTTGGGCAATTTGGAAGAGGAAAAGTGAAACAATAAGTGAAGCAACAAGAGCTTTGAAGATACCCATTTTGTTTCAAAGACAGGGATAGAGTGAAGATGAAAGTACCAATGTTTCAACTGCTATTTATAGCCGAGAGAGATGGGGTCATGAGACAACATAATGATTACTATAATTTTAATGAAATATAAAATTAGGAAAACAACTATTTTTCTTAATTCGGGGTGGGGAGTTAAAGGTGGAGCTTCTCCTGAGGTCAAGGGTTCGAGATCCGTTATAGATGAATTGGTGTAAATTAATTGTGGTATAGATTAGGTATCGTTAAAAAAATATATATATGTATACTTATATATCTATAGTTATCATATCCCATATCTACTTTTATTTATATATTAGACCTTACGTCTAATGATAGTACAATAGACATACCAGAAATTAAATAATACGCAAATCAGATTCTAATGTCATACTCTTTATATTCATTTATTCCTAGAAAATACGTTTTCGCCTTCCCATATTAAATGGTATACGAATGATATTCTAGCATCTGTACTTTGGTATCATCTCTCCCTAAAGAATTTCTTCTCGTCTGCCCATATTAAAAGATGATTGTCGATAGCCTCTTAACCTAGTGACACCTGGTGTCTATCCATGTCAAAGTAGTGCGGGTTCAAGTCCCATAAACATAGATATTTGAAGTAGATTTTAAGGGGTGTGCGTTCATTGTTAAAAAAAAATGATCAAATCATATTTGACTATATGTTTTTTTTAGATTCACATGTCACTAAAAATGTATTTTCTTCTTCCCATGTCAAATGATTAACACTTGTAGTATATAGAGATACTAGAATTGCAATTTCAATTGAACGTGTTTATATGTATTATTCATTATAGACTCTTGACTTTGAGTGTATATAACCCTACAATCAACGAACACATATGAAACGTCGTATCCTTTTGATCGACAGTTTCTAGGTTTAATTCTACCACGCTAGGACCCTTGGCAATTACATATTTATATATTTGACCCTAAACATATACTTTACAATAATTACATAAATGACCCACTAAGTTTGACCCACGTATATTATTAAATTAAAGTTCAAATAACAATTACCACTCAGGTGATTTTTCTATTATATTATCAAAAAAAGTATTAAAAATAGTTGATGTCATCTTTTTCTGTTATTTGAAAAATAATTATTGTGAAGAATCAAAATACAATAAAAGCATTAAGGAAACTAAGAAATGCCTCCTACAAGTATTTGGTGAGAGTGAGCTGTTGAAAGTGACAACAAAGCTGTGGGGAGTCGTGCATGGTTGGCATTATCATTGTTATACCAACTCTCCAAGTTTGGTCCTAGCAAAACAATAAACAATACGAATGAGAAAAAAAATGAAAAGTTTGATGGAAATATTCGAAACCAGAAATATTTGAGACGAGTAAGGATCATGTATTTTGGTATGAGTAGGAACGGCTTAATCAATTTAGGGGTTCCAAGCAAACTAAAAACTTTAGCTCCTTTTTCAAAAGTCATGTTGTAAACTTTTCTCCTTTTGGTGTCCATATCGACGTCTTGTTTCTGTTTTTTTCCGTATAAAATAACCGGATTTATCCTTTCGATTACGGTTTGACATGAAAAAGTAGAATAATTTATTACAATTTACAAACTAGGGCAAATTTATATGCACTTAGAGATGAAAAATCAACAATCACATATTTGTCACATATTATAACAACTTATCTAAACAACGACTCCAGTTATCAACAATTTGTCACATATTAGGTTGTTATCACAGATTTATCAACAGTTTTGTCAACTTAGATTATAACAGATTTAATCAAGAGACCTAGCTAGTAATGTTTCTATTTACACGGGCCGCTTAATTGCCCAAAAACACATGTATAAAATTATTTTTTAAAGAAATTGGGGCCCTTTTCAAGTGGGGGCCCTAAGTCCTAGCTTAGTTTGACAACACACTTGAGTCACCCATTGGTATGAGATTGATAAAAAAAAGTCACTAGTATAGTATTAGGTGATACTTGTTCTAATTACCTGAAACTATATATCATTTTACTCGAATCATATACCTGAAAAAAAATATTTTTATTTTTATTCTCTTTACCTTTGTCTAGTAATGCTTCACTTAGTAGCTTCATTATATTGAAATAACTTTTTTTAAATGTGCATTTGATGATATAATTTATATTTTATAAACTTAATTTTTGAGACTTATGTCATCATAAAATTCAAATGTTTAGTTATATCAAACATGTTATAGTGATGATATGTATATAATTTATCAAATTTTAATTTGTTAGAGCATTCACAACCGTTTCTCCATCTATATCTATATAATTTAACTAAAATACATATTTTTCTTTAAATTTTATTTATTTTTAAAAAACTTCTACATCTCATTCTTCATCTCTATCTTTTTGCCACTAACAAATGCTTATTTTATTATTTTTTCTCTTTCTTACACACTCACAATAATTATATAGAGGGTGAATAGTGGATCACTAAATGTAGAGAGTTAAAGTACATTCTCTAAAACTCATCTATAAAATAGAGAATGAGATGGAGATGTGAATTTGAGCATTTCTTTAAATTTTTCTCTAAAATATAGAGATAGAGTATTTATAGAGTATGAGATCTGAATGCTTTTATAGTTGTAAAAAACATAAAACTGAAAAATTAGAATGATAAGAAAAAAAATGTACTTGAAAAACTCAACAAATATTTTTAACAAGCTAACGAACATACCTAATTCCCGCGTGTAGGTCCGATGGCCAACATATATTGGGTTAGGTATGAGACACAATTTTATAATCGGGTATGAGATTAAACTACCAATGCTCGTTACAAACATGTCATGTTCCCGTCCCTAATAAGCAATCTTATAACATTTATTAAATCAAAAATAATTATATTATTATTACATGTCACGGAATTATACCTTACATATATTTCTTTTAATCAAAACTTGTTATAAACATTCGATGAAACATGATCATTTGAATATCAAATACTTAAATTACTCATAAAAAAGTGTAAAGTATAACACATAATTTTTTTGCCTCGTGTCACAATATGTGAATCGCCCCTCTTAGTAACCCTATTTTTAAAGGAATTGGGATCTGGCCTTCTTTTGATCGGGTAGTCATCCAAGTGGCAATTTCTTTTTTTTTTCTAAAAGAAAAAAATACACTGATAGTCCTCGTGATTTTTAAAAATTTTGGATTTGGTTTCTAAGTATGAAAAAATACACAGATAGTCCAAACTTTTGTAAACACGTAACATGTTTGGTCCTCAACTTGAATGAAAGTTAAATTTTTCTGTTAAGTGTGTGAAATGATGAAAATACCCTAATCCCTTACGTTAAAGAAACCTGGTTGACAAACCACTTAAACCCCCACCACTACACCATGGAACCACCACCACCTCTCCTACAATCACCATGGGCAACTACCATGCGGGAAACCACCACCGCCACACCATGGAACCACCACCACCTCTCTCTCCCTCTCTCCCTCTCTCCCCTAACCTTAGACCCGTCAGTGACCCCCTCTTCTTCTGTCGCCGCCCCTCTCTGTAAATCCGGCAGGAACAACAAACCATCTCCGGCGACTTCATCTCCCCCTCTGTTTTCAGGTTTCTCCCACTGTACCAACGCCCCACTGTCCAATACTACCGAGATGGTTTGTTCTGGCGGTGGTGGCTTCAACGACCCACACCTTCACGTAAAATTAAAATTATTCTTCGATTTCAGGGGTTTATGAGATATCGAAACCCCAAAATATGACGACGAAGACGAGACGTGTTGCATGTTCTGGAACGGGCGATTCGTGTGAATTGCTTCGAAGATACGAAACAGGTCGGATCAAAAGTGGTGGGGCGAAATCGAGTCGGTAAATCAATAGTGGAGATGAACATCATGATGATGAGACCGAATTTTTTTTAAGATTAGTATAATTTGATAAAAAAATTAGGTTTATAGGAAACTCAAAAAAATATTTAGGGTTTTGGGGTATCCTCTATACGGTACAGAGGATTAGGAAGAAAGTTATGGAGTTGTGTCATAGTGTTGCAGGAGGTGCAGGTGGGCCACCCTAATCCTCCATACCCACCAGAGGATTAGGAAGACCTGATTTCAAAAGTTTAACCATGGTTGAAGTTGTGTGGGTTATAAAATTTTATAAAATTTTGGGTTATAAACTTTTATAAAATAATGTTTGTTGGTTTTGCATTTATAATAATGTTTGATGGATTTCATAAATCTGTGGGTTTTTAAAAAAATGATGTTATTAATGTACACATTTAAAAAATGAGGTTTTTTTGTTATAAAATTTTTATTATCAGAAAAGTAATTAGTAATAACTGAAATCAAACACACAAAAAATAAACGTAAATTTAATAATAAAACGTACATAAAATAAAAGGAAAAGATATTCAAATACACGAGATATAAATAAAACTATTAATTTTGATTTTGCCGATATGGACATTTGTTGACCCTGTGCCCCGGTCTTTTACACCCCGAACATGTAGGAGTCGTCTTTTCTTCTGCATAGGTTGCGTCCATTTCGTTTTGGAACCTCCTTGCACGTCGTCTACCTCTTACAATAGTTATCTTTGATGGATCCGGAATGAGACGCCAATCAGCGTATAGCCAATCTTCTTTATGACGCACCGGAAAATACTGGTTGTTGTATTGTGCACAGTATACATCTGTATAGAACCTTGGATTGGCAGTTTCTTTTGGGTTTTGTCGTAAGTGGTGGGAAACTGCAACTGCATGGCTACATGGGAAGCGATAAATTTGCCACTTACCACACGAGCAGGTTCTTTCCTTAAATTCTACCGTATATGGACTACCGCCAGTTTCATCCGATGTCTGTAGGTTGGTCTCCACCATAAACCTCTGATCACGGGCTGAATAAGGGTATACCCTGTGTTGTTGTGCCCTTACTTCTCTATCATGGAAGATTGTCCACATTTTGGGGGGAAACTCTGTTGAGCAATTGCTTGCGATCTCCCAGTGTTTGACGTATTGCTCAACGTCTCTTTTGAATGTATATTCAATTAATGCCTTTATTGGGAGCATCCTTGCACCACGTAAGACATTGTTCATGCTTTCTGATATGTTTGTGGTGAGGACACCCCATCTGCGGTTCCCCCGGTCATATAAGACAGTCCATTTTGTTTTATCAATATCTTGGAGGTACTTCCACGCTTGTTTATTTGTTGCTTTGAGCTCATCCATCAGGCGGTCGTATTTCCTCTGTTGTGTTGTGCTTCCGATTTCCCAGCACATCCTTTTCAGGCTAACACTCTTGAACTTGTGCATGAAATTGCTTTTGATATGCCTCAGGCAAAATCGATGGTAGGCGTTGGGCTGCTTCCATGATTGTAAATTTTCCAGTGCGTGTTTTATACCCGCATGCCTATCTGAGATTACACACAGCGTTCGAGTTGCGGGATCTGCAACGTGATCCGCAAATTGTTGGAGAAACCACTTCCAGCTCTCGTTTGTTTCTTCATCCACCAGGGCGTACGCAAGCGGCAAGATCATGTTGTTTGCATTTTTGGAAACCGCCACCAATAATTTTCCCTTGTAAGTCCCCCTCAAATGGGTTGCATCTATGGAGATAACAGGAATGCAATAATTAAAAGCTTCAATACTGGGACGGAATGCCCAAAACACATACTTGAACACCGAGCAATCAGCTGGACTGTGCGGATGATGTAACCACTGCACAACGGTCCCGGGGTTTGATTGCTATAGTGCCTGTATGTAGCTTGGTAATTCGAAGAAATTATATTCCCAGCTACCATATATGTTTTCTATGGCCTTTTTTCTGGCCGCCCATGCCTTGCCGTAAGTGATATCAACATGCAGCTTCTCTTTGATTATAGCCTGAATTTGTTTCACCGGAAACGCAACTTCTTTAACAAGTTGCTCTTGGATGTGGGCTGCTACAACTTTTGATCTTAGGGCCCGGTTGTTGTTGCGAGCCACAGTGGTGAAACATGAATGAGCTGGTGTCCAAACCTTCGTTTTGAAACAATTTGAATTTTTCAATTTTCTTGCGGTGCATGTCCAACGACACGGTTCAGAGGTTTGTGATTGGCTGGTGTTATGCTCCTTGATGCTTTTACATTTTGCTTGGAACATGGTTGGTCTTGCATCCGAGATATAGATCTCTCTATTTTGACCGATATTCCACATTCGAACCGCGTAATCAACTTGTTTATATGTAGAGAAATACATATTTATACGTATTTCTGGATCTTGAGGGTTCCAAAAATCCATTTCATCTTCTGCCCCAAAATTATCTAGCGGAACATAGTCTTCATCCCTTCCTGTACCCACAACATTAAGTCCAACAAAGTGGGATAAACCCTGACTTTGATGTTCAGGTAAAGGAGGGATTGGTGCGTCGTCCTCTGGTTCACTCTCTGATGATTCATCCATTTCTTCAGCAGGAGACTTTTCGCTCTCTGATGTGTCTTCCATTTGTTCATCACCATCTGGGCCGGGGTATGTTGTTCGAAGTTCTTCTGTTTCGTAGCCTAGCTCAATGTTTTCATCTTCCACTTGCTGAATGTGTTGATTGATGTCTTCGGTTGTGTTACATGCGAATAAGGATGACCACTTGACATGTATATGTGCTATGAAATTTGGTACGGATGTGGCTAACTGATATAACATGTTCATATCATTTGGTGATCTGATAAACGTGTTATGAGAACACCCGCCGTATTCAAAAAAGAATGTTAACTCTAATTGAAAAGTTCTTATATCCACTTGAATATAATGAGCTATCATTTCAAGTAAATCCGTATATGTGATATTGTTTGAAACAAAGAACGAACATGTTTGAGTACCTCGGTGAGGAATGACAACCCCGTCTTCAAATGACACTTCACCTCCGTAGTATAGTTTTACTAGAAAACTAGGCAAACCGAAAGAAGAATTCATGTTTATAAGTTGGTTTTTGTTGGAAAATGATTTGATCGGTTTAAACTGCTAATTATGGTGGTGAAATACTTGTTATATAGGAGTTGTGATGCATGTGAGGCATGTGAGGCAACAGTACTATATTTATTATTCTTGACACAAAATTTTACAGATGCATGTGATGCATGTCAGGCGCATGTGATGGATGTCAGGCAACAGTAAAAATTATTATGATTTTGCAGATGCATGTCAGCCGCATGTGATGGATGTCAGGCAACAGTAAAAATTATTATGATTTTGCAGATGCATGTGATGCATGTCAGTAGCATGTGATGGATGTCAGGCAACAGTAAAAATTGTTATGAATTTGCAGATGCATGTGATGCATGTGATCCTCTTTATTTCTAACCTAAATTCTACCTACCGCCAGACCCTTTTATCTATGAAAGGAACGTATGAGTAATCCATGGGTGATGCATCACAAACACGAGCAAAGGTAAAACACATTCACTAAAATGGCCTATTCCTCTTCTAATGCAAACAAGGGCAAAGGTAAAGCTTCTAATAGCCCACCTAAGGGTAATCCATGGGTGATGCCAGCCAAAAAAAAGCCTAAGGTGTTATGCATGTATTGTTATGCTCCAACTTTTTACTACTATGACACAGTGATGTGTGTAAGTGTTTAATAATATTGGGTTTTAACTATATATGTTTTTTTTAAATGTTTCTACTAATTTAGATTGTTTTAGTCAAAGTGTGATGCTAGGCAACCAAAAGATTGGGAGATAACAGGAAGAAAACTAGCACCTACAGATGAGTTACTTTTTAAGCAAATGAATCCAGAGATGTTCGAGGACCCTGATGTGATGAAAAATATCTATGCTGAGGAAGACCAAAAAGCCAAACCTACTGTCCAACCAGCTGATGACCCGAACAACCCTGATTGGAATTTCGAAAAAGAACTCGAGAAAATGGAGCGTAGGAAAATAAGACGATACAACCGCATCTTTAGAGAAGGCGGGATGGAATCTGATGCATCTGATGATGTTGATGATTCCGATTAGTCAATTGCTCCTTGATAATGTTGTAATGTTGTTATGTCCCTAATGTTGTTATGTCCCTAATGTCGTCATGGTTATCTTTCTAATAATACAATAACTTAGAAATCAACTAAAATTTTAATGTTTATGGCCTGGTTGATTTAGGGGTCCGCCGGTGAAACACATAGTTGGTTTTATCTGTCTAAAACCGCGTCCCAGTCTTTCTTCTTCTGGCACTGCTTGCTCATATTCGGGCTGCTAATGTTCGGTTGCTGCATGGGAATGAGTCAGTTGGAGGTCCAAATTTATAGGTACCGGTGTAAGATGTTGGTAGCGAGGTTGTTGTTGTGGTGTATTAAAAGCATAATTCATATTAGGTACATGAGATGTGTAATCAAACAATGAGTCTAACCAAGTATTTTCTTGGTTGTTAAAATTTCTTTCGCTACCAACCATATGATTTGATGATCTGCCTCCATAATTCTGAAACGAGGGGCGGTAACCTTCACCTAAATTTTGTGTTGTGGCGATAAAATTTGAAGCCCCCCCCCCCCGCCCCATAAGTTTGGCTACTTCCCCCCTCTTGTGACGGCCCCGCATCATACATTTGAGAAGGACCTCCAAAATGTGGTGGCCCCTCCCCATAATTGTGTGTTTGGGAAGGGTGAGTAAAAACTAAAGGCCCATCATCATCATCATCACCATCATCATCAACATGAGGAACGGGGTTGTACCGAGATGGTTGTTGACCACGACGGCCACGACGACGCGGGGCGCGTTGGGGGATGGTGTTGTCATGTTCAAAATTGACTTCACTGCTCTGTAAATAAGTTGGATGATCAATTTGACTAACTGATCCAATGAGCTGAGAAGCCATTTGTTGGACCCCTCCAAAATTATCATAGTAAGCATCGGGGGCCATGTTCCTCATTCTAACTGCTTCATCACGAATGAAGCCTAACCCATCCACCTGCAATACCAACAAAATATAAAAATATAATACAATATATTTATTTCTAATGTTAGATATATTAAAAAACAATTAATAATTATACAATACCAGATATCTTGAAGTTCCACCATGATCATGGAACCCGGTAGGGACAGAACGACCATCATGCCTGGGGTCCTTTATGTACATAACAGTGTGACGGTGGAACCAGCCGTTGTAACTAGGGTGTGCAACAGGCATGCCTGTGAGCTGACCAACCACAACAGAATTATGTCTGTTGTTCCGGTGTGTGATATATCGTTCATGTTCAGTAGCCCAGTTAAGGTACAAGGAACCTTTCCGGACTCTGTTGCGGAGAGCATCCAGCTCCGTACGTTCCACAGGAAATGGGGGAGGGATCTCCTGGAGCAACCCAAACTGTCTCTTCACCCTCTCAACCGGATGATATTCAACCACAGACCAATAAATTAAATAACAGCGTGACATCCAACTCTTAAACCCAGACTTGCACTTTTTCGGAAGCTTATCAAACACGTCTAGGTAAGGCATCCAAACAAACTGTTACAAATAAAAATTCCATATTTAATATTTACTATTAAATTATATTTATTAGTTTAGGATGAAGTAAATTACATCGGACTCCCTGAGATTTTGTAACGCTGTTCGATGAGCGCTAATAACGTTTGACGGTGTCTCTAAGTTACTAATCCTGTTATCCGCCCATCTAAAGTCACACAATAATTACTAATAGAATACAAATAAACGCTATATATAAAAATATTACAAATGCAGGTAACTACCTTGCACCGTATGGTTTATTCCAATCAATATCTTGTTCGACGATTTGTGGAGCCAAAGTAGGAATCCGGGTCCATGCCCAAAGCTGTAGCAGCGCCATTGGCCCCCCTATGACCTTCCTACTCGGCCTGGTACCTTTATATAACTCTCTGTACAAACAAGCCAATGCAGCCGCACCCCAACTTTGTTTCCGAGAAGTTTTAGGGTCAATTAAATTATGAAGTAGATGTAAAGACACCATAGAACTATTGGTATCCGGTAATACAGTTGTACTAGCCAATAATAAGCAAATAAGACGTGCACGCTTTATGCACGTTTCCTCAGATGAATCATCCGTTATAGGATAATCCAGAATATGCTTCATTATAGTGGATACCTTTACCATATGGCATTTTTTTGTAATCGGACGGAACGGTAGGAAGGTCTAGGTAAGTTAAGCAAATATCTCTTCTTTGCTCGTCCGTGTAGGAATCCTCAACTCCGGTTAACGCCATTCCCTCGATGGGTAACCCCCACAAAACATTCACATCCTCTAACGTAACCGTTACCTACCCAATTGGTAGATGGAATGTGTTTGTTTCTGGACGCCACCTTTCAATGAGGGCTTCGATTAAACCCCGATCAAGCTTCTTATACTTGCATTGTAGTATACCACCAAAGCCGAATTCCTTGATGTATTTTACTATGTTGCGACAAAGAACAAAATCACCCGATAGATTTACATCGTCGTAAGCTAACAACCAAAAACCTTTATCACCCCGTTTTATATCAAGGGCACACTTTTTCCCTGAATCAGGATTTAAGAACAAGCTTCTGGCTCGGTGTTCGTCTTCGAGGTACAAAATCCTATCTTCTCTGGGACCAGGGTTTAGATCAAAGTTGAAGTTCATTTTTTATTGAGAATTTAGTTGTGGGATAATAAAATTTGGATAGTAGGAAGTATGTATATTGATAGAGATTTTTGGTTGTGATAAGTTTGGATGGAAATATGTATATATTATATAGAAGTTGTGAAAGTTAATATTTTATTATTATTTAATTATTATTATATAAATAATTAAATAAACAAATTAAATCTGCAACCAACATGAATGCCACAACCAAACAAATTAAATCTGCAACCAATATGAATGCCACTACCAAACAAATAAAATCTGCAACCAATATGAATGCCACTACCAAACAAATAAAATCTGTAACCAACATGAATGCCATACTGAGCATCGTTCAACCAACATGTGAATTCACTGCAACCACCACCACCATTCATTTCTCTGCCACCACCAACACCATTAATCTCACAACAGCTTTTCAGAACAATTATTGTGTAAAAATTGGATCCAATATAGCTTTTCAGAACCATTATTTACATCTCATGTATTTGAATATCTTTTCAGAACCACTCCATAAATTATTTTATAAAAGTTTATAACCCAAAATTTTATAACCCACACAACTTCAACCATGGTTACACTTTTGAAATCAGTTCTTCCTAATCCTCTGGTGGGTATGGAGGATTAGGGTGGCCCACCTGCACCTCCTGCAACACTATGACACAACTCCATAACTTTCTTCCTAATCCTCTGTACCGTATAGAGGATACCCCAAAACCCTAAATATTTTTTTGAGTTTCCTATAAACCTAATTTTTTTATCAAATTATACTAATCTTAAAAAAAATTCTGATGAGACCTCAATTGAATAAGTAAGCTATAATAATTGAAAAAAATCGAGTCTGTGTGCTTATAAGTTATATCTACAATTGATACATGTGTGGAGCAGAGTAATTGAAAATACGAAAACGAAGAACAAAAAGGAAGAGGATGAAGGCTACACGTTACAGATTATTGATTTTCGTTGGTTCGTTCTGGCGGCGGTGGCTTCAGCGTGCCCAGATCGGTAGCAGAGATTACGGGCGGCCGTGGTGGTGGTTTTATTACTAGAAAGAAGAAGAGAGGGGAGTAGATGGCTGGTGAAAAAGGGGGAAGAGATGGCGGCGGCTGTGGTGGTTGTAGGTGGTTCAAGTGGTTAGCAACTAGGGTTTCTTTAATGGAACTAATGAGGGTATTTTTGTCATTTTACACATACTTAACAGAAAAATTTAACCCCATCCAAATTGAGGACCAAACGTGTTACTTGTGTGCAAAAGTTTAGACTATCTATGTACTTTTTCATACTTTGGGACAAAATTCAAAATTTTTTAATACCACAGGGATAATCTGTGTACTTTTTTCTTTCTAAAAAGTCGAATCTTTATGTTATATACATTTTTCTCACATTGAAAACAAAAAACTGGTTGGTTGGGATGGTTTCAAGCGTGGAGGTTGAAGCTCTGCCCTTACTTCCCCGGTGACCCGAGTTTACTTCCCCGGTGACCCGAGTTAAATTCCCTGGATGAGCACCCATTTTTTTTTTTGCCTTTTTTTCCCCAATTTACTTAGTATTTTTTTTAAATGTTTTGCTTTTCATTAAGATCGCGTTAAGATCGCGTTGGATTTAGTTTAGTCTTAATTTTTTATGCCTCATGTTTTTCAATTACGTGTTGCCTTAGGTTCCTCTAGCACGCGTTTAGATATCTTGTATCGTGTAGGACTTCCCGCTGTAACACGCGGGGTCACACCCTCTAGTTTGTATTATTTACAATTCAGGTTCTTAATCTTTAAATTATTGCATTACTTTTAATTGATTGCACTTGGATTTTTGGATTAACTTATTGAAAACAACTTATAACTTTTTGAAAAACTAAGTACTTACTTACTTTTACTTATAACGTTTTCACCCTTTAAAAACCAACTTTTCCACTTTTACTCAAACAAACTTTTGACTTATTGACTTCTTAGAGTATGTAATAAGTCAATAGATATGTTTAAAAAGTAATCCCAAACACCCCCTAAACACGGATTAAATATTCATTAGATATTTAATTATCAAAAATGATTGTTAATAAAATAAATATTATAAATTGGTCAAGTGGGTATCACAACCTTCACCAAAAGGTTGATAGATGTCTTTATTGATAGGTCTTTTCAGCGTAATTGTACTTATATTAATTTAGGCTTTAGTTATACAAATCGCCAATTGTTATATGCACACACATGTATTATTGTGTTGGATTGAATCATACGACTCGTAATGTTTTCAAAACAGTCAAATCATGTTACGTTACGGGTAATATGATACCATACGGTTAAAGGTATACGGGTCGTATGGTACAATACGATCCGTATACCCTATATCTTTTAAGTTTTTATTTTTTATTTATTTTAAACTCAATAAAACTAGATAGATAAATACATGAAAAATTACAAATTAGTAGCTACTATTAGATTTTTTTTATGAAATTTTTGTATTAGTTTTTGTAGTTCTATTACTGTCTGCATTCTATTAAATGCTCCATTCCAATATTTTAGGCCTCAACACCATATCACCTCCCAACTTCCATACCATCCCCTTCGACCACCAACAACCATCTTTGGAATGTCGGATAAGCATTTGTTAACTTCACGACATATGAAATAGGCTGATTGAGGTTCTGGGGTAAAGGTTATAAATTGTATGTGTGTGAAGTGTATCAGATTCTGTGAAAGGTTATTCTACATCGTCAAATAAATTTGGATATTGTCTTTCACATGTAGATTGGTCGAACACCAATAAGTCAAAACCATGTTTCCTTGATATGTGAACACAATAAAGTCAAACTCTTATACTCCATAAACTTCTCTAACCGTCACCAAAAAATGGGAGTCACTGTAAAAGTTGAAAATGAAAAGAAAGGAAATATTGGAGAGTCACTGTACCTTCTCTACCTTTACTGACATTCTACGTGGTTTTGATTCAAGCTTCATGGGTATGTGATGTTTGGTACTTTGGTGTAACATCCCGAAAATAATAATAATAAGAATAAGAAGATTAATAATAATAATAATAATAATAATAGGAAATAAAGCTTACGAACGAAGTTCGAGAAATAACGAAAGAAGCATAAATGACTCGTGGGCTGGGCATCGGAGGCGTAAGGGGAGGAGTAAAAGCTGCCTTCCTTCTCCCTTGTCACACCACTTCATCATCCTCACCGCAACTTTTAGAGAGTAGAGAGAGAAAGCTCCATAACTCACCCGAGACCTTCTCGTTTGAGCCCGGGATCATTGTTGCACATTACAAAGGATCAAATAGGAAGGAATCGAGCAATAACAGGTACTAAATCAATCTCAGAATAGATTTTTAGATTTCAAAGTGGGTTTTAGGGTTTATGGCAAGTTTTCAATCAAAGTCGATATTTTTACGTTGGAATTGCTCTATAAAGTATATATCTAGCTTCATGGAAGCTAGATATAAGTTTTGGACGTAAAAAGATTTTAACTTGGATAAAAAACGAAGAACTTGATCAAGAACAGATGAATCATCTGAAATCTCTATGAATGGTCTGAAAACTCGGATACGTCCGAAAAGTATTTCAGAACACCATAGATTTCGGACAAGACTTTTCGATCGAAAAGTATCTCGGACAAAACATTTCGGTTGAAAAGTATTTTGGACAGAAAAGGATTTCGGACAGAGGTTTTCAAACAAAATAGTTCTCGGACAAAAGTTTTTGAACGAAAAAGTCATTAATAGAAAATAGTTCTAATACTAGAGTTTTCGGTCGAAATAGATTTCGACCGACAAAGATTTTGGACATAGGAGTTTTCGGATGAGATATGTAGGTTATAACCTTGTTCCATTCGTGACTCTTGAAACAGATATATTAGCATCCCACCTAGCTTAAAGCTTCAGTGCTAAGCGAGATAGTCATAGTAGAAGTTAGGTAAGTTCTTATTACCCTTTTCCTAAATGGTTTTGGGCTGACATGCATACTGTTAAAGAGATAGTTTTCAAGTTAAAGAAAATTTTATAAGAATTTACATATTTTTATAAAATAAAAGATAAAGAGTTAAAGAGTATAGTATTATCTTTTAAACAAGTTTTTGAAAGGTAACAATGAGTTAAAGTAAAGAATGATAAAGGAGCAGTATTTCGGTGCAGCTCGACAATGACAGTGACAGTGACAGTGACAGATATCATGTTATATGCTTATGTGTTAACGTGTGCTATTTGTCTATTTTAAAGTTATGTGATTATGTTTCTATTCTGTGTAATAGTGTGTAGAAGCATGTTTTAGTAACTATAGATAAAATTCTATGTATTGGTGTACTTAACTAGTACGCAGGAGGGTGTTCCTACGTACTTAGCTTGTACACCAGATTGGCCCGCGTACTTAGTAAGTACGCAAGGCTTTTGCCCTGCGTACTTGTCAAGTACGCATGAGCAATGCCCTGCATACTTAGCCAAGTACGCAGGAAGTGTTCCTGCCCCTATAAATAGAAGACTTGTCTTCATTTGTAGGTGGAACTTCTGGAACAAGGTTGAGAGGTGTCCGGGCGGGATGAGCTATCCAGCCCCTGGACTGTGAGCGTAGACGAGAGATGTGTACTTCTTCGGTATCCATAACAAAGAAGTCATCTCACATTACATACCGAAGAAGTACACATCTCTCGTCTATGCTCACGGTCCAGGGGCGGGAGAGCTCATCCCGCCCGGACACCTCTCAACCTTGTTCCAGAAGTTCCACCTACAAATGAAGACAAGTCTTCTTTTTATAGGGGCAGGAACACTTCCTGCGTACTTGGCTAAGTACGCAGGGCATTGGTCATGCGTACTTGACAAGTACGCAGGGCAAAAGCCTTGCGTACTTACTAAGTACGCGGGACCAATCTGATGTACACGCTAAATACGCAGGAACACCCTCCTGCGTACTAGCTAAGTACACCGATACATAGAATTTTATCTATAGTTACTAAAACATGCTTCTACAGACTCCCTCTTAACTATAACATCAAATTATATCTATAACTAACACTGATAATCATCAGTTTACAAAGAATGTCCTAACAGACTCCCTCTAAACTAATGACATATCATGTCTTCTGGCGAGACTTGATCTTCTGGCATTCCACTTGAGATCTTCAAATATTCAAACTTCAGTCTTTAGTTGTCGAGTGATGACAAACACGACTCCCTTTTAACTGTAGCTTTCATTGTAGAAAATACCAAGTGCTTCAATGAGAACCAACTAACCCAACACACCTCATTGTAGTTCAACCTCTCAGCAGTAGCAACCTCCACCCTGACTTAGAGTTCCTCCAAATCAGCTGGCATATGATAGAGAGTTTGAATTTTCAATAACCTGCATCAAACTAATCAACTCCCATAGGAATTACAGTAAGATAAACTTTAGTCTTCAAACCAAATATGTCCAACTCTATCCTGTATCTTCACGAGTCAACCAAATTCCCGAAGATGTTCATTTCCAATTTCCCCTTTCAATGTAAGCTCCATCTGACTAGACCAGAAACAAGGGAACGTTTCCTATCCCGTCGGCCAATGATAAAGGTTCCATCTTCAACTAATAATCCAAAGGATATCCAGCTTCATCCGGAAAACACATGATAGAATCTAACACAAAATCATGCTCAGCAGTGATCATCCTATATCCAAAGTCCAACATTCTTGAATTAGATCTTCATTCCTGGTTAACACCTCTTAATCGGTAACATTCACCACGGTGAAGTCCCATAACTAGGTTTTCTATCTGGATTCCGCCCAGATCCCAAATGAGAAATCCAATCATAACTAAATCACATCAAATCTTGAACACAGGCTTGACCAAAGAGCACGAAAAAATATAGTTTACACAAGAAATCATAGTGAGATCCATGTTACGTCAAAGAGGTATATATAGGAAGTAATCCACCACCCATTTAACGTCCCATGAATACTCTCATTTCTCTGTAAACTATGACCAGCTTCATCACCGTTTCATTCAAATCCTTAAAAACCACAACTAGTCAACTCTAAGATTTTTATTCTTTTTATTCCTTTGCAAAGATCCAAAACAGCAAAACCTTGGGTTCAAGTTGTTACAGTATTTATCCCCTATTAAAGAAGTATCATAGATACTCGTAGCCTACATATTCAGGTTTGAATACCTAAACAATATGATTCTTTTTGCAAAGACCCAAAGCACCAACATCTTCACAAATAAAACGAGACCTTTAGCCGATGACGACCCAGTTGCTCAACTTGATTCAGCATTCATTCCCTATTAAAGAAGTATCCCGGATACTCATAGCCTACATTTTCAGGTTTGAACACTTAAACAATGTACGACAATTGGTATCATCCAACAAAAATCTCGTCCTTGTTTCGCCAAGCCACATCTAATACAAAATTTGGTCCAGAAAAACCAAAACTGCTATCTTCTAAAAAATGGCCCGAAACAAGTGTACAAATGATCCGTCAAAAATTTGGCCAAGAAAAATTTTCCCGCCAAAAAAACTTTTTTTTAATCCTAGATGATAGTTCATGCGTACTTAATAAATACACAGATATAGGGTGTTCCTGCGTATTTAGTAAGTTCGCAAAGCCAAGTGTACATGCGTACTTAGTAAGTACGTAGGTCAACTCCTCATGCGCACTTAGTAAGTACGCAGGGTGAACCCATGCGTACTTAGTAAGTATGCAGAAAAGTTGATTTTGCGTACTTATTCATCACAGCAGCGTTCATTACTGATCTTGAGGAGAATGCTCGAAAAGTGTTGGATCTGAGAAATTGATGCTTCCAAAAGCTTAGAAATCATCTTCTAACAAACCCTCAGTCTTCCAAACACCAAATGAAGCGTTAACGAACTTGAATTTAAGGATTTTTGGTCTGAAAAAGGTACGACTCTTATGAACTCAGATCTGCTAAAAACCTTAAAACTCGAATCTGGAACACAAATCAACGAACACCGAGGCTCTGATACCAGTTGTAGGTCCAGGGAGCCTCGTCGCGCAGCGAAAAAAACAAAGATCCGGTCGTTGATTCGTGTGGTAACGAAGGAGACAAGATAGAGAAAAACACGAACATAAATACAAAAGAATCGACACAAAAATGATGCGTAATCCATAACAAAGAAGTCATCTCACATTACATACCGAAGAAGTACACATCTCTTGTCTAAGCTCACGATCCAGGGGCGGGAGAGCTCATCCCGCCCAGACACCTCTCAACCTTGTTCCAGAAGTTCCACCTACAAATGAAGACAAGTCTTCTATTTATAGGGGCAGGAACACTTTCTGCGTACTTGGCTAAGTACGAAGGGCATTGGTCATGCGTACTTGACAAGTACGCAGGGCAAAAGCCTTGCATACTTACTAAGTACGCGGGACCAATCTGGTGTACAAGCTAAGTACGCAGGAACACTCTCCTGCGTACTAGCTAAGTACACCGATACATAGAATTTTTATCTATAGTGACTAAAACATGCTTCTACATATTGTAATTACATTGCATAGTACAAAGTCCTGCAGACATGCTAAAGTAGAAGTTTTACACTTCGATTTGAGCAATGCTAAAGGAATCTTACACTTCGGTGTAAGCGAGAAAGCCCTACCTTGAGGTGTAGGAAATGCTAAAGGAGTCTTGCACTGACGTGTAAGCGAGAAAGAAAGTCCCACGCTGAGGTGTGGGCAACGCTAAAGTAAAAGTATTACCTTGAGGTGTAAGCGAGAAAGGGATCTGGTTCTCGGACCATGATCCATATGTGATAATTAAAGTATGATAAAGTCACTTGTCCTGTACGATAAACAGACAGAGTACCGGAGGGCACCCTAACGGGTTTCCTCAAAGCTAAAGTTTTTATAACAGACAGTAACGTAATAGTTTTATAATTGTAACGTTGTAAAGTTTTAAAGTAAAGCTAAAGTGTTTTCTCTGTTGCACAAATTCAAACACAAAATATTACTTTAGTTTATTTTCTTTTTCTATTAATCCACGTGAATTCAAAGACATGCCATCATTTTGATTTAATTTTACAGTTTAAAGTAAAGATAGAACTCACCAGCGTTATCTGACTTTTAGTATGCATGACAGGTAGAAAAGGTAAAGAGAAAGTAAAGTAAGGGAGCCGAGGAGGCTGGATAGCATGGACATCGGGCTGCAACACTGAAGACTGACATTTCTATTCCTGATAGCTCATGTTATAGACAATGTTTTACATTATCGTTGTTGAATGTTTTAATTTAAATACTTCCGCTGTAATAGATTCTGATTTCCGGTTTAAGAACTATGTTTTGTTATGTTTTGTGCCAACTAAGAGATGTACCCGGTTTGGGGCGTTTCATTTGGTCACAAATGGCAGCAACCTCATTCATTTTTATTTCCACATTTTCACTTCAATCCTCCGTTTACCCATAAAAAAGAATCTGACTTCTTACAAGTAACAAACAAGCAGTATATATTGTTTGACCATATACATTACAAAAGTTACCACAGAATGTTTGACCATATACATTGCAAAAGTTACCACATAAAGTACAATAATCGTGAAGTTAACAAATACGTATTCAGATAAAGATAACCCCTAAATTTGGTTTACGATAATTATATAACTTTTACATCGTCAAATAAATTTGGATATTGTCTTTCACATGTAGATTGGTCGAATACCAATAAGTGAGAGGTTCTTCTACCTCTTCTGGTTTCACCTTCTCTACCATTCATGATGCATTACCTTTAACAAAGAGTTTGTGGCCCGAATGGGATAAACGTACAAAACCCAATTGCTTACAAACTGTTTATAGGAGTGCAAGAATGACATATGAGATTCGGAAGGCTCTAGAGAAATGTGGTGGTGATCCTTGAAATTGACTAGTTATATGTACACCCCCACCTGTTATATGTACACACTATCATTGCGTCGCATATGGGTTGTATTGTACCATCTACATGGTTTCAATTGTTTGAGCATCTACATTGCAAAAGTTACGTAAACGAAGAATTTAGTAGGGATATTAACGTAAACGAAGAAATTAGTAACGAATACATAAACAAAGAAATTAGTAGGCATTAGAAAAGGTGACAAGCAACAAACAGAAAACACTGTGAAACTCTTGCACATCATTACCACAAAATGTTTGACCATATAAAGTCAGACTCTTCCACTTCACTACCAATAAGTGAGAGGTTCGTCAAATAAATTTGGATATTGTCTTTCACATGTAGATTGGTCTAACTCGTATTAAAACTAAATACATGTAAATAATTCAAAAATAAAAAGTATATATATATATATAAATATATCTAATATAATATAAACTAAAAAATTATTTTATCTTTTGACGTGCATCTACATTTCAATAAAATATAAAGATTTGAATAAGTAAAATACGAAGCCTAAACTAGTAAACGAACCAGTTAATTAACTACCTGGTCCGGTTCAACTAGTCTGACTGATAACTAGCAGGTTCAAATGAGATAGTTCAAATACACTCAATCAGACCTGTTTTAGGGTGAAATTTATATTTAGTGAGTGTGAGCAAAAAGTGAGTGCCACGTAGGCGACACCTCACTAACCACTCACTTGGGAGGGGAGTGGTTAGTGAGTGTTGGTGGTTTTTTTTAAAGTTATTTATTAATTAGTTTCAGCTAATTAATTTAATTAATTAAATAAAAACATAATAAAACGCTTACGATACCACCGTAGTGTTAAAAACCGCTTACGAAACCAAAAAATATACTTTTTGAAAATAACTCCGCTTTCATTAAAATTTATACCGGAATATTCAGAAAAAAGAAAATAAGACTATGTATTTTGTTTTTAAATTAACGAACCAAGTTTTTTAAGAAAAACCAAATTAATTGTTAAATGAGTATTAGAATAAGAAATTTTGAAAATCAATACATTTGCTTGTCACAATATTAGTTGAACGCATTTCCTTTTCAAACTGGCCACTCATGAGGAGGGGGGGGGGGGGGGGGGGGCGGTGTTCTTGTGAACTTGAGTGGCTCACGGGTCCCTCTCATGGAGTATACCGGTCGCTCGCTCTTAGAGCATCCGGTATACCACCAATTTTCACGTGGTGATCCGATGTGAAGGCAAAATCACGACGTGATGAAGACGGAACACCGCCCCCTTGTCGCGTGATTCCTTGGCGTGAGAAAAATCATAGGGTTATTTGTGTGCTTCAACGTACACAAAGCCGTTGAACGGCTATATTTTCAAAAATAAAGTTTTTTTTTATTTTTTTATTTTCATTATTCTCATCTCTATATAAATACAAATACCTTTCATATTATACCTCATCTCTCATCTCATACTATATAAAAAAGTTTATACTACTAAAATGTTTTCATCATCAAGCAAGAAAGCCTGGTTAATGTCGTTCGGAGTTATGGCATCGGCGACGGTTAGGTGGTGCCAAGAGGCGGAATTGTCCTCAAGACCATTAAAATGAAGCGCACGTCTCAACCGTGACCGGACGGCTGCTAACGCACTTTTACTCAAGATTACTTTGACGAAGGTTGTTTGTACGGGGAGGAGAAATTTAATACCCGGTTTCGAATGAGTCGGAAATTATTTTTAAGAATTAATAATGATCTCGAGAGAGACGTGCCTTGGTTCCGTCAACGGGTTGACGCGAGAGGTCGGGTTGGCTTCACCTTCATTCAAAAGTGTACGGCCGCGATTCGTCAAATGGCGTATGGTACCGCTAGTGATTCGTTTGACGATTACTTGAAGATGTCAGAACGAACGATCAGGTCATGTATTTACAAGTTTTCTAAAGCTATAATTTTATTGTACAGTAAGAGATATTTACGTAAACCGTCAGCTAGCGACATTCAACAGTTATATGCTTTTCATGAAGCTAAACACGGATTTATCGGGATGCTCGGTAGCATCGATTGCACACATTGGGATTGAAAAAATTGCCTCAATGCTTGGAAGGTCAGTTTGCACGCGACGATCATCCTCGACCAAGTATTATGCTTGAACCTGTGGCTTCAAATGATCTATGGTTTTGACATGCATTCTTTGGTGTTGCCGGTGCGAACATGACATTAATGTTCTTAATCAATCGTCTATATTCGATGATATGATCAATGGAACCACACCCGACTCATTGTTTGAACTTAGAGGATCATATTACAAGCGTGAGTATTATCTAGCCGTTGGAATATATCCAGAATATGCTACAATTGTCAAGTCTCTTACGTATCCAGAAGGTATTAAACGTAATAATTATAAAAAGGCTCATGAGTGGGCAATAAAAGATATCGAACGAGCGTTCAGTCACTTGAAGAATAAGTGGCATATAATCGAACGGCCAGCTCGATCTTGGTCTCAAATCAAAATCCGGAACATTATGTATGCTTGTGTGATTTTGCATAATATGATTTTAGAGGATTAAGGAGTGACAATTTGTCAATACAACCCAAACGAGGAGGAGGTTAAGCACGAAGAAATTGTTGAAGATCAAAAGTGTGTAAACCGACAAGAAATACGCAATCGAGAAATCCATAACGCACTAAAGGCGAACTTGATTGAGTATGTTTACGAGAAATCAAATCATTAGTGATGTAATTTTTATTTTAGTAATGTAGTTTTTTTAATTATTAATGAAATATTATTTATTATGTTTTATTTTATTTTTATTAATAAAATATTATGTTTTATTTTATTTAAATGAAAATTAAAAAATAACATTTAATTATCACACCACCACAATTACACAGGTATATCTCTTTTCAAGTGATGGGCGGTGTGATAATAAGGATAGTGACGTGGCGTCATGTGACGTGCACTTTATTATCACACCACACCACAATCACACCGGTATACCCCATGCTCTTATAGTCAGTTCGGGGTCCGTCTAGTTCTGAAAATATTGCTAAATAAAAGTCTAACATGAAGAGCCAATCAAAATCATATCGTAGTTGTCTTGATGATATTTACGAGATAAATAAAATATTTTGATCAATTTACAAGATCACCATTCATATCTTTCATCATCTATCTTCTCTCTTCTATATAACTCGGTCTCTATACACGAGGTAAAAAATATCAATACATAAAATTCTTAATTTTTTATGTATATTTTTTAAATATATAAAAATGTATTACATATACGAAGGATATAAATAAAATTCAAAATATATAAAAATTAATATATAATTGGGTTTCGAAAATACATTTATTAATATTTAATGCAATTTGACTTTCAACATTATTTGATTCAAAATAAAAGTTACATAATTATATTTCAAAGTTTCTTATAATAGGGGATAATTTAAAATAAATGTGTTTTATTAGTATAATTAGTATTTTTTTTAAAGATATATATTATTATTAAAATATAGAAATGTATTTAATAAGAGAGAGAGGCGGGAATAAATGATGAGGATGAATATGGAGGCGACACGTGTCATGTAAAAACTTTTATTTATTATATAGTATAGATAAGTAAACGAGTACGACACTTGTCATAACTCTGTGAGTTATCATTTATTTTTCCTGCTTCTCTTTCGTAATTAGTAAATCTTTATTACTAACTATCTAATATTTTCTTTATTCAACTCGTATAATATACGAGTTTATAGCATAATGTGTAAATAGAAGAACCCCATGGTATGTTTTGCTTGGTTTCGTAAAAATACATCATGTCATAAATCATAATATTCACTTTGAATTTCGTAGATTGAACTCAATACAAATTAGAAAAGAAAAAAAAATGCAACTTTTCACGGATTGAACTCAATATCAATTAAAAAAAGTGTTAAAGTTTTAAAAAATAGTTTTTTTTTAACGGCAACACCTAGATATTCTAGGATAATTGAGTTTTCCCGGGGCAACACCTAGAACATCCAGGGCAGCCCAACACAAGAGGAACCCCCCCAACTGGGTAAACCCCCTGACCTAGCCACAGACCCATTTTTTGCTGTTGCCAGGATTCAAACCCAAGATATATTCTATGGGAAGTATTGGGGCTACCATTGCACCAAATGCCCAACGGTTTAAAAAATAGTTGACAACTAAAAGGAAGATGTTGGGTGTTCTGTTATAGAAGTAGGGGTGAAGCAAAAGTTTATTTTACGTTAGTTTTACTAGGATTGTTTAAAGATTTATAACTTTTTTGTAATTTATTTGTCAAATAAGTTTTATTAAGTGTTGTACACCTCTATCGTAACTATTTCATATATATAGCAATTAGATATGCGGATTTGTAATCACAATATACTTTTACTCGCGTATAATTCTTTTAGTTTGATAATAATACAATAATCATGATTTATTCGAGTAAAAAAAATAGATATTCGTATTTGATCTGTGTATCACTTATTATGGATAGAAAAAAAGTAATTTTTAGGGTTACATAAAAACAAAATGTCGAATCTGATTCACATATTATTTATTAATAGGAGATGAAAGGGTAGACACTTAAATTTGATTCGTGTATTATTTACTATCTTAGAATCCCGTGTATTACACGAGTTGAATAAATGTAATGTTATATACTTAGTAATAAAAAGTTTATGTTTTTAATATAATGTAATCTATTAACACATACACTTATCAAAATAGAACACTGTGAATATGTATATGATTAAAAGTTTTTTATTTAAATCCTAGCTGGCTATAAAGTTGTTTTAGTTTGTAGAATTCATAAAAATAAATATGATTGAACAAACTAATTGATGACAAACACAAATTGTGTAGATAAAAATTGAAACAAAAGATTAATTTAGTTGCTTAAAATAGTGGAGTTGATTATTAATAGAAAAGAGAGGCAGTAAAATAAAAATGAGAAGGCCTAGAAATGTGACAAGTGTCCTCCTAATTTACTTGTTTATTAGGTAGCATAGATAGTGGAAGACGAAAAAGGAGATATACAAATTATTTTAATTCACGTATGAGGCGAAAAGACATATATTCAAATACAAAATACAAATGTACAAATCTAGTTCGAGCATCGAGAAAAAAATGCAAATACTTGAATCGGTTTCGCCTATTATTTATTATAGGAGAAGAAAAGGTAGATACTTAAATAAAAATGCAGATACTCGAATCTCATTCACATGTCTTTATTTTCTAGCATGATTTTTTTTGACAATATTATCAAATGTAAAAGACGATACACAAGTAACATAAGATGTGTGACCAAATATTCACGTATCTCATAACTATACATGTGAAATTATTTTTAAATGATAATATAGACTTAACACATTCACTACATGTTTCAGCTATTGTTACACCTCTATCAAAATCTTATATACAAATAATAGCTAAAAGTTTCTTATAGATTTTTTTAACATCAGGAATTTATATAAAACAAAGTTAGCGAGAAACTAGCAAATACAGATACAAACCAAGTCGTCTTTCGGTTGTACTACACTTGAAAACTGAAATTAAAATTACACCATGAATACCAATCTAGAAGATGTATCTTTGCTAGGGGTGTTCAAAAAAATCCGAATTCGAAACCGAACCCGAATTATCCGAAAATCCAAATCCGAATTATCCGAAAATTCGGATATCCGAATTTTCGGATTCGAATTCGGATAGTGATTTTCGGATATTTCGGATAGTTCGGATATCCGAATATCCGAAATATTATATTTATATATTTTTTTTAATTGTTTTTATTATTTAAAAATAAGAAAATTTGAATCAAAACCCGATATATTATATTTATATATTTTTATATGTATATTTTCTAATGTTTTTAAGGTTTTTAATTGTTTTTGTAATTTAAAAATATTATTTTTATAAATTTTTTTAAAATATTTTCGGATATCCGTTTCACTATCCGAATCCGTATCCGAATTTTCGGATATCCGAAATTCGGATATCCGAAATTTCGGATTCGGATTCGGATAGTGAAATCCACTATCCGAAAATTTCGGATATCCGAAATTCGGATATCCAACTTTAAACACCCCTAATCTTTGCTATGTTTTTTGTCCAAAGAAACGAGGTTGATTTAATAGCCTCCATTACCACGTTCAGTTACTGGGAATTGTTAAATAATTTATCATTTCTTGTCTTTCAGATGAACCATAATGCTACTGAAACAATTCATTTTGGAATTCTTATAGATAGCTCATAGCTTCGATTATCACTTCAATCAATTTTGTCAAACATACTCTTGTGAGTTATTTTTAGTAAGTTGCGAGATTTTTCTATGTAATAATTGTTTGATCCTTTTGAAGTTATTTATTTATTTTTATTATTTTTTAATACGACTCACACCCCTAAACAACATCAATTCTTAATCTACCCCATATCAAAATTTGAATATTGATCTTCTTCAAAAAAGTCTGACTCTTACTATTAGAGTACCAACCCAAGTGACTCAAATTATTAACTTTATAATGAGTTATGTTATATTATCATTTTATAAAATGACAATTTTATACTATTTAAATATAATTATGATCGTACCATCACATTTTAAGAATTCATTTAATTAAATATAAAAAAAGGTTATAACCAAACACAAAAAGTTGGCAAAGGCTATGACCAACAAATACACCTTCCTGGTTTCTTTTTTAAGTAGATGACAGCTGTTATTTGTTCCTACTCCTATCAACTTTTAAATTTTAATCCCAAAGGGTTTAGGTTTGATTGGGACTAAGCCTCAATCAAATTTTGTTTTGATATAAAATGAATATTATCCTATTTATTTTAGGTAGAATTATATATATTCTTCTATTTTTAACCCTACTCAATTCAAAATTTAAATTACATATATCCCATTTTTTTTTATAAAATTAGGATTTTAACTTTACAATAAATACGACTATTTTATTCCATCGATCCCAACTATAACCTTCTGATTTCCACTTCCGATCGATTCCAACACCCAACGTCGCTTCTGATAGATTTTATCATCCAGTTGGGTATATATGTAATTAATGAAGGGATATACGTAATTAAAATTTTGAGTTGAGTATATATGTAATTAACGAACTTTTTGGGGGATATATGTAATTGCCTTTTTATTTTAACTTTAAACTTAAAAGCATTTGAATAAAAGTAATATAATTTTCATGTATTAATATTAAAAAACTAATTAAAAGTAAAATTTTATTCTAAAATATATGCAAAAATAAATCTATACAAGTAACAAACAACCCCGACTCTACTAGCAACGACCACCACCAGCGACCACCTCTGCTTTTCTCCCCCATGATCACCATCGTCACCGCCTCGGCTCGCCCTTTGGGAATCAACCCTTCCACCTGGATGCCACCACCTCCCATACGACTTCCCCTGTATATTCCCGGCTAACGGGTGGGTACAAATTCGATTGTTTGTAACCATTGATGCTTTCCTTTTTATCACATGTTCACCATATCCTTCAAGGGGCATTGGGCACCAGGACGGGTTGGATTACAAGTTAAAACGGGTTATGTTAACTCTGATTTTATTCATAAACAAGATATTTGTCAATTACGCATTACTCACCAGCTTGAGATACGTGTTGATTGTAAGATAATAATTAAGATATTAGGTTAAGAGAGAGATCACGACATAACAAAGATGTATAGTGATTCACCTAGATGTTTATTAATCTAACACCCACTAATCTAATAACTTTTTCACCATCTTCTTTTCAAATCGATATAAATCACAATTTAACAATCTTTTTCCTAATATGGTAGAGATCACTAATAATTCTCCTTAATCTGGATAGGAATCATCAATTCTCTCTCCAATCACAACAAGGTATGTTAAAGCATACAAATTTATGACAAGCATGAGGCTCACACGCGATAATGTAAAAGGTTGGGAGACCATCCTATGGTCTAGATCATTGAAATGAGAAACCAAACCAAAGACTATGTTAAGTCAAACAAGATATTTACAAAACACATATCGTGTTGAACTTAGGGGACATGATGCAGTAACCAGACCGATGTTGTTTTGGGCCTATGAGGAACGGGTGAAGCAAAGTGAAAATAATATAGTGACGGGAATTCACAAATCATTAACTTTTGATCATTAGCTTTGAAAGGTCAATTTTAGAGGTTCAACTCATGTTTTGTCTATGCTGAGTAGCTCCTTACACTCGACTTTGTGTAAACACCGACAACGAGCATCTTCATACATTGTCTTAGCGTAAACACCTATGATTACAATTCCATACGTTGTCTTGGTACATCCATTAAATGCATATTTTGTTCAATATATAGATAGATAAAAGGGACATATTTTGTTGAGCAAATACTATACAAAACCAATATACCTTTTGTTTTCCTCACAAAAGTCGCTCAATAATTTTTTGCACATAAAAAACTAACATACTCTTTTTTTTCTCACAAAAGTCACTCAAAAATTTTTACATATAAAAAACCAACATTTTTTTTGTTTTCTCACCGAAGTCCCTTGACAACTATAATCATGTTAATTTTACATTCTTTGCCAACCTTCTGCTGATTCATTTGCTAGAGTAAATAATTGTTGAGAGATTTTTGTGAGAAAACCAGAAAGTATGTTGGTTTTTTGTGTGCAAAAATTTGTTGAGTGATTTTTCTGAGAAAAAAGAGAGATTGTTGGGTTTTTATGTGTAAAAAATTGTTGAGTAACTTTTGTGAGAAAAAATAGAAAGTATGTTGGTTTTTTATTGACGTTTGCCCGATTTTGTTTAGAGCTTTGAGGCTTTATAAGTTAAGAAAACCATAGTATACATTATATGCATTCTAGCACGAACAAAAGCAATGAAGTGTTCATAGGATAGAATGTTCAAGATTCTTGCATTATCCGGAGGGACTTACCGTTATTTGGAGCAACTCTCTAGCATGCGATGAGGCACTCCTTGTTGGGTGATGTGGAGCCTTGATGGCACCTAGGGCAGTTGGCCCTAGGTTAGTCGATATTGGCAATTGCCAATTTAGAAGTGGCGACCCCTTATTTGCTATTCTTTAGCCACCAAGTCAAAATAATCGACGTAAAGGAAAAAAGAAGAGTAAATTACAAATTGTGTCCTTTAACTATATATGAAATTGCAGATATTGTCCTTTGGCTTCAATAATTACACTAGATGTCGTTTTTATGAAACTTATGCAAACATTTCGTCCTTTTCACTAACTGGTGTTGACTTTTTCTATTAATTTTAGTCATGTGTCAAGCACATGAGGATAGTATCATCATTATTTAAAACCAAAATTTAAATAATATTTTTTTAGTTCAGCAACATTGATTCACCAAAATTTAAAACCCACTTAAACCCCACCCCACTTCATTTCTTCATAAACCCACCCACCCCTCCACAGCCTCTGGCTACCACCGCCTCCACCGCAACACCTTCTTTCGGCGACCACCATGAACCTTCTCTCAGCCCTAAGCCACTTTTTGCAGTCTACCACCCATCTCCGCCGTCCTCCTCCCTGCCGGCCGTTATTCACCCTCCACCACCCTCCGTTTCAGGGTTTTTGTAAAAAGGAAAGAACCAAATAAAAAATCACAGTCGTGTTTTCCTAACTAACTCCCAACCGTCGTGTTTTCCTAACTAACTCCTAACCGTCGTGTTTTTCTGCTCCTAGATTTGTTTCCATCGATTGCAGATTAGAAAGAATGGATTGAAACCACTGGAGAAGCAAGACCTTGTTTTGGGGGGTTGCAAAAAAACATAAAGGTTCGATTGAAGGCATTGATTGACCTTGTTTTCCTCCAATTTCTCCAATAGGTGCCGGAGGTGGGTTTCAGGCAAGGTGTCGGTGTCGGTCTCTGCATGGGGATAGCCGACAGTACCAACACTACTCACCATCCAAAGAAATTCTCAAAAATCTATGAAGCTTCCCGTAGTTATAGCAAGAGCTGATTTTGGGAAGGGGTGATAATGATGTTGATGTTCCATTTAAGAGGTTGTGATGATGCAATCAAGAGGTTGAACAAAATCGCCTAACACCCCTCGTGGTTTTATTGTTTTTTAGCTCCACTGGTTTGCCCACCAAACGACCAGACTTCATCTTCTTCATTTGGGTTGGTTTTATTTGTTTTTTCATATCCAAGAAAGGGTTGGCTATGGGGGTTGAAACATTGTCAGAAAAACGGGTGATGATGGTGGTGGTACTAGCAACCCCAATCTTCAAGTCGGTTGATTTCGGATCCTCTTCCTTAGCCCGTGAATTACGGTTTACAAAATGACTGGATCGATTGGGGTTTTATTAAGTGTATTTGAGAGGGAAAATGAGTCACAAATAAAATAGGGGTAAAAAAAATGAAAACGCCCCTCATGTGAGGGGCATCTGACAAGAGTTAACAGAGGTTTTGGATGGGGGTTAGTCAAAAGGACGTAAAGTGTGCAAACGTATCAAAATAAATACATAGTGTAATTAATGAAGGCAAATGACAATACTTGCAATTTGCCTAATAGTTAAAGGACACAATTTATAATTTACTGAACAAAAAAATAATTTAGCAATTTGAAATTTATTCGACAAGCTCTTATTTCCAAATTAAATTCAAGGTTGCCCTAATCTCACTAGTCTATGAATATAGGATCATTACAATTAAATATATATTAAAAAGAAAATGTCAGCACACACACAAAAATCACTGTAGAAACTGAACAAGTGTTTGAGCATCATATACAAGTATACAATGCAGCATTAAATATGAAGGTTACATCTTTTCATATTTATTTAGTACAAACAAAGAAACAAATTTACAAGACGAGGCGGTAGAGCAGCTGGTCCGCGTGTCAAGTAGGAGTACCCTGGAGACCTGTGTTCGAAACCCCGAGTCATTCCCAATGGTTTTTTTTCATACTAATTTTTTTGTTGCGCCTAATCTTATACACTTTTCTCGCGCAGAGTGAGTTTACGTAAAGTTTTTTTTCTTTATTTTATAAGCTTTCTAGGGAGTTAATTTCCGCCGCAACGTGCGGGACGTGATTATTTCTACTTACGCTTCGTTTCGATTGTAACCGAATTGTCAGAACACGTCACCCGCCGCAACGTGCGAAAAGTGCAAGTGTTTGTATAGCTTTTACTCGCACAAGGTGAGTTAACGTAAAGGTTTTTGCTTTATTTTATACGTTTTAGAGGACGTTAATTTTCGTCGCAACGCGCGAGGCCTCTTTACGTGCTTATTTCTATCTACGTTTCGGTTCGTTTGTAACCGAATCGTCACAGCGCACCACTCGCCGCAACGTGCGGGGTATAATTCTAGTTGTAATTTAAAAAACATCTCAGATAATAGCATACTCACTAGTTGCAGCCCGTGGATATAAATCAGATTAATTGAACCACGTTAAATCCCATGTCCTTTCATTTATCTGATTGTTGTGTTTGCAATTTATGTGTGTTTGATTTGTTGTTTGCGCAAATCACCACCGGTCACCATCATTGTTTGTTGTTGCTGCATTGCCAGTCAACCCAGATCAACACTGACTAGTCAACTGTTGCAAGTCAATAGCAGTCGTTCGCTGTGTTTCTTTGGTCGGATCAGAAGGATCAAGGACCAGAAACGAGGTTTAACCATAAATTAGTCGGGTTTGACCAAAAAAAGTCAACAGAAAAGTTAGAGTATTAAGCAGTCTATACTTGATCTCTAACACTCATCATCACATCACTACAATAAACACATTATCTCGTGAAAGTTACTAAAATAGTAACGAGCTTTGTTGCCTATATCCATAAAGAAGGTAAGCATTCAATACTGGACTACCCTCTAAATATATCCTTCTACTCACTCTCACACAAGAGCTTGATCACGATATATCCTATAATTTCACTAAGAACCAAGAAGCAAACAAATTGAACACAAACATCTTGCATTTTGGTTTAACATAACAAGGCTTTCCTATTTTCCCATGCCGAATAAAGGTAAATGCAAACCAAAACTCGAAAAGGTAATTGTCCATAAACAAAGCATTAGAAAGCATGATTAGTATCATAATTAAAGGTGATTTTTCTTAAATTTGAGTAAAATTAAGGTTGTAAATAACAAAGGCACAAATGTACATATCACCCATCCATCCACCTGACTGACTGAAGGTAAAACTAAGAAGTAAATGTAGAGTTTAAAGCCACCATTTCCTCAAACTTACTACACCACTCCAGAAGGTAGACGCAAAACAAGTTGTCCTCCAAAAACACTGGAAAAAAACACAAAACATTATGAGACCAAATTAGTTGAAAAACCCGAACTGGACCGTAGGATTTTGGGCTATATAACATTTTATATTTTACTTGGGCCTTTAAGTTTTTTAAATTGGACTATACACATGATTGGGCTTTGGGAGTCCGGCTTTTAAGTTTTAACTGTTGGAAAAATATCAATTCTTTATTTTGATCACATTTTATGCATTCTTTTGCCTAATAAAGGTAAATGCAGCCCAATAAGCCCAAACAGTGAAACGAAACCGTTAGTAATGGTTTGGTTCAAGTTAAATATTCAACGGTTTGGTTTTGGTTTACAACGGCCAAAAACCGTTACTAACGGTTTGACCTAAAAACCGTCAAAATCGAACTGTGAAAGCTCCTAATCTTACCTTTTCACGTAATAGTAACAGAAATCTGCTAGAATGAAGGTCTGAACGATCTCTGAGATAAGAACCATAGATGGCCATAATCCATAACCTAGAGCTGTAAGTAGATGCCCGCGGCTATCCAAAACCTGTCCAATTGGTCCCAAGAATTACTAAAATATCCAAAAGTAGGTTTAAAATAGATATTAGGGATATATTTGTTGATTAAAACTTGGTGTGTTTCATATCAAACCTGAAGAACCCAATGAGCACAGCTCAAGAACCTTGCAACACCAAGAGCAAATACATAATGAGCCGTGAATGGTTCAACAATCTGTGAAAAGGGCAGAAGTATAAAAGTCAACCGAAACTCAACAATCTGAAATAAACACCAATAGTCTGTCGTAAATGACAAATACCAAACCTTTGTGTTCTGCATAACCCTGAGTTGAGGTAGGACTGAAACCGCTTCAAGATAAACGCAAAATGCCCAAAATATCCTGTTGATAATATGATGGGAAGTCGATGGATGAATTAACAAAGCTAGCACAGCACAAGGAACTGCCTGCAACAAAAGTCGTATCAACATAAGATTTGTTCTTTTTTCTCATATACAAATCATCAAGAATTTGTTCAAAAAATAATAGAACAGTTGATATCTCAGAAAGTAAAAATAAAATATATAAATGTACACGAATCATTAAGAAATTGGACCGCAATCATGATACACGAGGCTTACCACATAGTAAGTTGGAAAGTTGTCTTTGTCTTCCATGTAGCTTGATTTAAGTTTAAAACGAATCATGAAGATAACCCACAATGTTGTAACCAATGTAGCCATATCAAGCAAGGTGTGTATATCATATTCCATTACAAAGCTGCAGTATAATCTAACAGCCAAGAACATAGCTGTTAGTTCTTGTGTTTTCAGTGACAACCCTACAAACGTGCAACACTGAATCAAATTAACAGTCTTGTATATGAACAAAATGTGGAAATAGATCAAATTTAATGAAATTTCTAGCCCTAGTTAAAATACTCAATAATTTCCAATCAGGCCTGTGTGTTAATAAAATGCCTTTAAATCCTGCAAGTTTAGAATAAGGTTAAACTCTCACATAAGTAAGGAGTATTCAATCTGTAAACCATTCTATAATCGATGTCCTGATAGATGTAATTTTGACCAAGAGTTGTGACTTGTAGTTCTATGTCAAATAATAATATTACAGTTTTATTGTTGATTTGTCATTTGATGATAAACTTTGTAAAGCTACACTCACTATATGGTGAATATAAACCAACTTAAATCCTGTGTCTACATACACAGAGCTTATTTTTAAAAAGTTATTGATGAGTTGAAATAAAAATATTACACTAGTTACAGTGATTTGTAAATGTTATTTCAAATTAATGAGATTTAGAATATTCTAAAATCAGTGTTTTAAAATATGAAAATGTTCCAAAAGTAAACTGATTGCTCTCATATAGTAAATGAAATGTAAATATGTAACAAAGCATGTCCAATAAATGTTTATGTAGTGTGTTGTACTTGTTCATCCACATGGAAAAATTCTTATATACAGTGTACATTTACCATATTGATGTGGATGTCTTTTGAGGCTATTTTAATGGGAGAGATAACTGTCATCAGTCATGCTATCATTTGTACAAATTTCAATGTCAAATCATTTTGCATGACTATTGTGAATTCATTCACTTGTAGACTGTAGTGAAGAAATGATTTTACTTCACCTTAAAAATTCATTGTAAATTTAAAAGAGTGACACCACTTGTTCCATGAACCATACCAAGAGACAATTTTATCAGGACAGATTCTATATAATTGAAGACAGAAATAAGTCATAAACATGCAAAGAACTCTGCACTTAATTTCAAGCCACATTAACTTATTACTTGACTGTAATTATAATTTAAACAAAACATAGTAACAACCAGACAGCCATTTAAAAGAAAACCCAGAATTATTACAGTTTCGCAAATCACACACATGTGAACTATTTAGACACTATACACAGAGGGAGGGGGGGGGGTACTTTTGCTTCTGATATCCAACTACAACTCAATAAAAGTATATAATAGAACAAATTTGCAAAAAAAAAATCTCAAAACAATGTATCACCAATAATCAATTTAAATTACCCATTACGTGGTTTGGCGCTAAGCGACCTCAGGTACAAGTCCATTCACTTTTGTGTACGTAAGGCGCGAGCTGTACGAAAAGCGCAGGTGAGGCGGATGCCTCGCGTACAAAAAGCGCAGTTGTGTATCAAGATGTTGTACAACAAACTTTTTAGGTCGTATATGTAGGTAATTTATATATTAGATCATATATAAAGTTCAATGCATATTGAATTCATTAAAATCTAACATCAATTCTCAAATTAACAGTTAACTCTATAAGATCTAACTCAAAAACAATATCCCCAACGGAAAACCAGCAACCAATTTCATGAAAAAACTATCACTGTTACACTAAAAACCCTATAAAATTAAAGTATCAAAAAAGTAAAACAACTGAATTTCACAATTTGTCTTCTTAATCGCATCTTAATTACTTACCAGCACAAGTTTTCTCCTTCATGAGCTTGTAGATAAGGACGGAGATTCCGATGGAGTGAACAGCTTCGGCCGCAACGAAGAGATTGTCATGATCGTGCACGATCACACGCAGCAACACCAAGGCCAGCATGCCGGTGACTACGGCGAGGAAAGCTTTCACCTTCGGTGGTTGCCGCCGTACCCATGACGATATCATCTGGATCGTCCGCTTTGGTGGCCTCATGGTTGATTTTTTAAAAACCTTGTGCTTGTGTGTGTTCTATGTATTGCTGATTTAACGATGGCGGAACGGTGGTGGTGGTGTTGGTAGGGGTAGTGAGGGTTTGATTACGGTGGAGATTGGGTGACCGCTTTGGGGGGAGAATATTGGGGCAAAGTAGGTGAACGAATATTTGAGATCGATTAATAAACGGCAGTGTGGAAACGAAACGGAAAAGGATGTGATTTTGTCATTTTAAATTTCGATATTTTTTCAAAGCCTAATCCAAAATAATTTATATTATATTTATTGAGTTAGAGTAAAAAAAATATTTAATATAAAAAGGGTAAAAAGAATTTTGGTGTTTATATGTGTTCTTTTATTGTTTTTGAAATAAATAAATATTGGTAATTGAGTCAAATACGTCAGGTCATTGTGTCTAATGTCAGGTCATTGTGTCAAATATTTTTCATAATTATGTTATATGTATTCATTATTGTGTTTTACGTTTTAGATAATTTCGTGTTATTTTTGTCACTGTTTTTTAGGTATTATATATAACACAATAAAAAATATTTGACACAATTACCTGACATTAGACATAATGACCTGACATTAGAAAAATATTTGGCATTAGACACAATGATGAAAAATATTTGACATTAAACACAATAACCTGACATTAGACCCGATGATGAGCAATAATCATAATAAGCTGGAAAACGTAATTTTTTTCGTTTTTGTATATAACGACACTATACTCGTTTTAAAGATAAAAAACGTTCGTTTTCATCATTGTGTTTTATGTTTTAGATAATTTCGTATTATTTTTGTCACTGTTTTTTATGTATTATATATAACACAGTGATTGAAAAATATTTAACACAATGATCTAACATTAGACATAATGACTTGATATTAGAAAAATATTTGACATTAAACACAATGCTGAAAAATATTAAACACAATGACTTGACAATAGACATAATGACCTGACATTAGACACAATGACGAACAATAATCACAATAAACTGGAAAACGTAATTTGTTTTTCATTTATATAACGACACTTTACTCGTTTTAAAGATAAAAAACGCTCGTTTTCATCATTATGTTTTACGTTTTAGATAATTTCGTGTTATTTTTGTCATTGTTTTTTATGTATTATATATCACACATTGATTGAAAAATATTTAATACAATGACCTGACATTAGACATAATAACCTTACATTAGAAAAATATTTGACATTAAACACAATGATGAAAAATATTTGACACAATTACTTGACATTAGACACAATGACCTGACATTAGACACAATGACGAGCAATAATCACAATAAGCTGAAAAACGTAATTTTTTTTTCGCTTTTGTATATAACGACACTATACTCGTTTTTATGGTGTAATTTTTTTTTAAAATAATGTCGTATTTAAAAGTTATGAACGTTTAAAAAAAATAGGGGAGAGCTTGATAAAAAGTCAACAAAAGTAGTCATGACTAAAATACCCTCCCAGCAACCTTTTCTTCTACAATTTGATCTCAATCATTAAAAATATATCCAATGACCCTGAATCTTTCCCATCCTTTTTTAATTTAAAACCCCTTTTTATTTGAACTTTTTCCTATATTTCATATGTAAATTTAAGGGCAATATGTTGGAAATCCTCGTACCAGTTTTAACTTTTAAAACAAAATATATTTAAATCTTTTAAATAAATAGATCAAATTTAGACAGGGGAAGCAATTAGTACTATTAACGGTTCTAACCCGGGATCCTGCCAGTGATCCGATTACACGCATATAAACAATAAATTAAATCCAACCATAACGGGTAAAACGATATACCTTCGACGATTAACTGAAAGATCAACACTTTGGTACAACGGGCGTCTCGCTAGTGACAGTTCACAAAAACCTACAACAATGAAAACATCTCACGTATAACGGAAATCCGGCGACGGCGACAAGGCGGCGACGGAAAGCGGAGAACACCAACAGCGGCGGCGGCGCAGCTACGGCGCTGCGGTGGTGGCCGGACGTCGGTCTAGTGGCGGCTTCGGCGGCGGACGGAAATCGGAAAGGGAGGGGGCGCAGGTTTTAGGTGAAGGCAACTAAAAGTAATTAGGGTATCAGGTTAAGGTTATATTTATAACCTTCCTAATTACAGACTGGGTCTCCTAGGGTATTAACAATTAATCCCAACTAATTAACTCTTAACTACTATTAACCCTTGCATTTTAACTAATTACAGATAATTAGTAAAAACTTAATTCTTTAAATGTTTAACACTTAAGCATTAATTCCCCGTAAATAATTATTTCACCAAATAATTAATTAACGCTTTCTTCGATAAATATAAATATTTATTTGCCGTTTGATAAACCGTATTTCGTGAACTATAATATTTAACAATTAAATATTATCAATTTGCTCGTTGCCAAAAATGTAACTTTTTGTATCGTGCCTCGATAGTAACGTTGACTTAATTGACGATCATACATCATATATCCAACAATCTCCCAGTTGGACGATTCATCAATTAATCGGTTCAACGTATACAGTGATGGACGCCTAGCTGCATCTCACTGACCCTAGCAAGGTATGACGTATTACAATGGTCAATTATTTCTTTATGTTCAAGTAACTCTTACCTGACCAAGTACAACAGTCATGGCAAACTTATCTATGTATCCTTTCTGTTTAGGGCATCCGTTGAACATGTGACATGGATGCAAGTTATTTCTCATATGTTGTTCGACCATTCTTATTCTCGTTCTCCAATTCAAAGTGGTCTAAACAAACTACTCTTAGTTTGAGCATGGTCACGTGTTTTATACCAATTCGAATCAATGAGAGCGCCAGAATGTCTAACTCCTGATCAAAGGAGAACAGAATTCCTTTGGTCACGTACAACTCCCACTTAACTTCAGATTTATTCATACCCTTATTACTGCCTTTCACGGAACAACGTTAGATATGGTCAAAGAACAAACTTCAGTTAAAGTTAGTTCTAATATGTGCCTCGGGTCGAAGGATCGACAGATCTTACCATATTCAAAACTTCTCAAGACCTTGATCTATGAAGATAGTTTCGAAACGAGTTATGTCCAATATTCACTCTCTAATGAATATCTGTGAACATGATCTCCAACTACTTGGACTTTCATTCATAATGAACCAATCATCTAATTCACAATAGTCTTACATTCAGATTGATTCCCATGAATCTGATCGACTACGAACATTTAGAATACAATATTCAAAGATTCTAAAACGTATAAAATATCGAACATAGAAACATCTATTTATAATGCATTTAACCATTAAATCGAGATAAAATTGTAAGGCCCTAAACCCGGGAGTCCTCACTCGTTGGATTTACTGGTTCACAAACAGTTCTTAAACTTGAATATCGAATAACGCAAAGGAAAATTTCATTCAACATAACATCGACATTGTTCAACATGCGGAAGCGTAGACATTGTCTAAAAAATAAACACATCATCACTAGAACATAATGGGATGCCAGTTCTCATGATCAGTCGGGTAACTCTTCTCGTTTACCAAGCATCACCGTCCATCGTCCATACCTGTCCTTAACCTTAATGTGCATCCTAAAAGTCAGCTACGCTGGTGAGTTCTAGCTTTAACATAAAACCTTAACTTCAAATATTTTGCCAAAAACATAACATTTAACTTCATTGAATAAAAGCGTACGTAAAGTATGCAATAACATAACATAACACATAAGTCAACAAACATATCGAATATGCGCCTTCTCGTAACCGTCAATAGCAAGTTCAAGTACGATACCTCATAGGGCATCCGTACCAAACTTCAAGCACGGCATCACAAGGATGACACATAACAAATTTCCAGCACGATACTCCGTGGAGTAGTCGTACCTAACTTCAAGCACGATTACCCCGCAAGGTAAATCGTACCAACTTCAAGGATCATGGTAATCCCCATGGTGACCATCATCACCCTAGTTGTACAACAGTTGACCAGCCACAAAGGCCCCTAAAAGGTAAGGCCCATAACATACATCCCATACCCATAACCTCAATTCCCTAAGGAATAATGACAGATTCGTTAGTTTGTGACTTTCATAAACATTCACTTCTTTACTTCAAAACTTCAGTTAAAGCATTCGTACGTTTTATTAAAAATCATTCGTTCGTAAACAAATCGTAAACCTCATTTGGAAAAACATTTCATAAACACATCGTTCATAACCTTTCTTTCCAAAATATAGTTCATAAGCATCGTTTTATAAAACACATCATAAACATCAAACATCGTTTTATAAAACCGTCACATCGTTACGTATGCACACCAGCCCGAAAACATTATTTAAAACATTTAAAGAAGGGCTTCTAGAACTCACCTGAGATGAACACGGTCAAAGGTCTCTAGAAGATCTTCTAACCTGTACGTACACAACCTAACCTTAGCTTTACATACAACTCATTACATTTTATCCCTTCATACCCAGAACTTTAAAAGTACTCGGCTCTTTCCCGTGAATTTAGGAGTACATGGTTCCTTCCCGTGATCTTAGGGGTTCACAGTTCAAGGGAGTTCTCGGGGGTTTACCCGTGAACTAGGCCCGAGAATCCTCAGCCGTGAAACCTACCCGGGAATACCAGCCGTGAACCCTACCCGGGAATCACAGCTATGAACCTTACCCGGGATCCCAGCCGTTAACCCTACATGGGGATCCCAGCCGTGAACCTTCAGTTTTCACCCTAAAACCCTAGTTTTGCATGGACTCAGATCTGGATCGATTGATTCGTCAAGTTTGGAACTTTTTACGTTCGAAACGTGTATTTTCCTCTCGTGATTCCAGATCTGAAGTATTTCATCGATTAACCCTTAAAAACCCGACCTTTATGAGCCAAAACCCGTAAAAACCCATTTCAAGGAAAACTTAAATAAATGAGAGTTTCTTACCTCAAAAGGACTCCTTCCTTCAACGAACCTTCCCTCGAGTAGTGTAGCAAGGTAGCGGGTCAATCTTTAGCTCAATCCAAAGCTTTCTCTCTCTAGAAATTGTAGGGAGCTTGAATAAAGGTTTAGGGAGGAACATGTTTGGAGGCTAGGGTTTAAACCCACCTCCCCTTAATTCCCGGCCCAGGTTTGTGGCCCAGCTGATGGCCCACGAGCCTCCACCCTTTTCGCGCCCTTTTATATCGTCTTCATCAAGCTTATTGCTTCGTCGTTATTTTCGGGATGTTACAAGTCTATCCCCCTTACAAAAGGTTTCATCCTAGAAACCTGTCATAAGTCAAACAATTGAGGGTATGACTCCCTCATTTTCGTCTCTGTCTCCCAAGTGGCTTCAGACCCCTTTATGTGCTACCACTGTACCTTGACCATATGGAGGACCTTATTACGTAAACGTTTCTTCTTTCGGTCAAGGATGGCCACGAGTTCTTCGATATAGTTTAGGTGGTTGTTAACCTCGATGTCGGTAAGTGATACGTGAGCAGATTCATCCGTCAAACACTTTTGCAAGTGGGATACATGGAATGTAGGATGAATCCCACTTAACTCATCAGGAAACTCCAACCGGTAAGCGACCTCACCAACCCGTGCCAATATCCTGAATGGTCCGACAAATCTCGGACCTAACTTTCCCCTCTTTCTGAATCGTATGATTCCCTTCCAAAGGGATACCTTCAACATCACTCTGTCCCCAACATTAAATTCAATAGGCCTTCGTCGTTTATCCGCGTAGGATTTCTGACGTCTCTTTAACGACTTCGAGACTTCCCAATTCTTTTTGTCCAATTGATGTCGGTCAAACGGTCTATAAAATTAAACACAAACTAACCTAGACACTCTAGTTAAACTCTAGACAACCCTATTAAACTAGACCACAAAGACAGACAAGTGTACCTATCAATTGTAACACAGCTAAAAGAAGTCCAGATATGAAACCCACGAGACACTGACGCTAACACAAATTAGACTCTAACTAGGACTTAATATTTGGTTTGGATTGGGGGGAATTCTACGAACTACGATTAAACTAGGAAAATGATACTAAAGAAGACAAACGACTATCTAACAAGGACCGAGATGAAACCAGTAAGACTGGAAAGGACTACCTAGGATGTGAATCATGAATGCTAAGCTCGGCTTCTATTGGTTAAGGAGTATGATATGGAACTGAGATCTAAGGATATGACACCCTCAAGACTGACTAATGGATTCCCGATCACTCTCGGTCTCAGGATGTGACCAGAAGGCAACTCAAAGGTTATTAAACTCACCAACTATCGGATCACCTCTCGGTATCACCGATTATGCTATAGACTCGATATACAGCTTCCCTCTCGGTTACGCTATCTCAATACATCAAAGATGCAAGGAGCAACCTGAATTCACTATGTTTGAAATGGGTCAACAACAATACCATACCTCTAAGGAAACGCCCTCTCAGACAATTCGCATGCAGAAACCCTAACACTGAAGACTAACCGATTACCTATCACTTTTTCAGATATTTAGATAAGAAGAACACTTGATTTTAATTGATTATTAGTTGACAATCCTATGGTGACTACGTCTAGACAACCATAAACTAATCGCAAACACAAAGTAAACGATCTACTACACACTCATTCATGAAAGACATTCAACAAAGCATGTATGGACGAATCAACCAACAAACAATCAATAACAAGCATGCATATTCATCAAACACATCAAATCAGATCTGGACTAAAGCATAAAATCAAATCAATATCCCAAAAACCAATAAAAATCCAATCTTTAACATGCAATCATCTTTAACCTAGGTAGCTCTAAAGGTTTTAGCCAATAATCATAGTAAAATCAGAAGATCCAGAATAAAAACAAGTAAACATGTTCATAAACAAAGAGCAAACACCAATCAAACGATTAAACGTGACCGAATGATTGATTCTAACCCGTATCTTCTTCAATTCCTTAGACTCTTGATCAAAATCCTTGCTTTCTTGCCAAAATTGCCCAAGATCCAAGCTTTGATAGCAATTAGTCGATATCTTTGAAGAATGGCCGTCATAAACATTAAAACCCTAAAAATTCCTCAAATTTCGGATTTACGGCTCTCTCGCGTACCACGAGAGATTTCTGGCCGATCCCTCGCGTACCGCGAGGGACAATTTAGTTGGGGCATGTTTTGGCTTCCCTCGCGTACCGCGAGGGATTTCTTCTCCTCCCTCGCGTTCCACGAGGGGCATAAATTCTCAGAAAATTAATATTTTATTCTTTTGCTTTGCTCTCCAACTCCGTGTGCTGATTCCTTCATACTTTAGCTCTATTTTCCACTCCTTTAGCACACTATAACCTGTAACTATGACCCAAACTCAGCACGAACTCAAAACAATACAAAACGATTACAAAACTATACGAATACGCACAAATATACACGGATAAACACATGTGTTTTGCAACACATCAAACACCCCCACACTTACACTTTTTCATCCTCAAAAAAGATATCTGCAATGGAATCATATCTGCACAAAGTATTAACATTCTCAATTTTTGATCAACATAAATATAATAATGTATTAAAGTGCAATAACCGGTATTTCTATCCGACTAAACCCAAAAACCAAATATCAATCCCCGATAAGTGTTCTAATCTAATTTATACAACGAGTCAATCAAACTATGGATCTCAAACTTAAAAGCTACACTTCCATCTAATCCCGTCTTACGGTCATGTTTAGGTCAGGGTTAGATCATATAGATCTTCCCACCACTGTACTCCAAAAATATTTATGTTTTCTAAATATAGATGATTTGATGGAATGAAATGGAATGAGTATTATTAGATGTATGAATCAACCTTACGTAGTGGTGCATCAACCGGGTCACTATCCTAGAAGGTAGCACATAGGCTGCAGCCTTATCAATCAAGCACATAGGAATTCAACTTTGAGGCGTATCCACAGAGTCACTATCCTCGTGGGAAACACATAAATCAAACCTTATTTATCCCAATTATTGATCACTCAAGTCAAGTCCCATGGGTGTATCAACCAAGTCGCTATCCCGAAGGGTAACACGTAGGTCGAAACTTAAGCTTGCAATTATACTCATAATGAATGGAAAAAATGGAATGCGAGCGCCACTAACTCTCGAATTCATTTTCATAAACGAAGAGTGGTGTGTCAAAAATGTAGGTCCTGAGCAGACCTGAAAGAACAGATATGCGGAGAAATTCTTCAAACAGTCCGGATCGAGAGGCGGAATCTCTGGATCCGGTATCACTCTCGAATCAGAAATGGTAGAGACGGGTGCGGGAATTACAAACACGAACAGAAACATATGAAAATGAAAAGAACAGATAATTGAAAGCATAAAACGTATGATTCTTTGATTGAAATGAAAATTAAAAGGCTCGATCATACACTAACAATTATCTCACCCTAGGGTGAGCTCCCCCTGGGGTGGTGATTCTTTCTACAGACACACTCACTCCTAATGGGTATTCTACTATATATAGGAGGCCTCATGTGCCTTGTTTTCCAAGCCACCTGCCAAACAGGCCTGAAAAACAGGCATCGAAACTAGGTAGTTTCGATTGAACAAATGTTCAATCGAAACAACCGAAACTACTAGTTTCGATACTGTAGTTTCTATTGACAGCATCAGTCTCATTTCTATACCCAACAAAAAATATTTCAGAAACATAAAAACCTTAGCTTACCGTGGTACCTATCACCCTATGTTGACAGTTTCAGTTTCACCGTTTCCCTAAGACGAGAACCCATAAGATTTCATGATTTAATTTAGTTATTAATCCTAAGCAACACTTTCAGAATATTTAAGCTTTTCAACCGGCTGGGCCTACCAATTTATCACAAATTAGACACGCTTTCTATTGTTTATTTTTTTTACTTCACATCACACAATGCCCAGTTTTACCTATCATCTTCCATGCGCGTGCAAGACTCTAATTCAAAGGACATTTTTGAAAAAATTCTACAGTTTACAACAACAGACTCAAAATACAGAACCTAGACGAATGTCTCCCATCCCCACACTTAAAATTTACATTGTCCTCAATGTGGACCAAGAAACGAAGATTAAAAAAAATAAAAAATAAAATAAATAAGAGAAAAAAATACAAAATAAACTAAACAGATAAAAATAAGCTAGAAAGAAAAATAAACTGTAGAAAAATCGGAATATCCCTGGTTAAGATGACTATGATATTCCTCGTAAGTCGTGTTCCTTAGCCTTCTAATCGAACGCGCTCAGCTGACATGTATTCAAAGTAACTCCTCACGAATGAAAGCAGCTAAATTCTAAATCATACTAGCAACCACGTCTAATATATAATAATGATACAACAACAACACACAACCAACCCTGTCGAGCCCCCAATATGTACAAGAATATATATATATATATATATATATATATAAAAGTTTATGTACATTAACGGAAATACAGAAATGAAATACATAAAAATAAATATAGAACTAAAAATACAAGAAATAACTGTACAACCCGGCAAAAGGTGCTACTGATGATCACAGCTGGTCACTTCCCGTCTCTAGCTGATCCTGCTGCTGGTCTGGTGCCCTGAAGAACGGTGGAATCTCTATGCCCTGGTGTGTCATCATGTACCGGATGGCATCATCCTGTCGATCCATCTGATCAAAAACTGATCCGAGAGCTTCTCTAGGGTGAGTGGTGCCGGTGGCCTCATACGGAGTGGGTGCTGTACCTGGGGGCGCTCGATGTGATGTGGTATCCTCTGTCGTGGTGTGGGCGCCCCCATCTGAATCGCTAGACCAGCAGGCGTCCCTGCCGGTGGTGTGACCTATGGATCTTGCCTAATCTCCATCAAACGCGACAGATCGTCCATTGTGACGATCCCCGCCAAACGTAGCTCGACCAACCTAAGCTGGCCTCCGACCTACCTCAACGACCCCCGGTAATAGATGAAATGAGAATGCTCTCCAGGTTGGCCTCTCGGCGACCAACAATGCAATAGAGGCAAAAAAGATCAAGCTGACTGCACTTCTCAATACCGGACCGGCATCCGATGAGAGTGCAAACCAGTATCCTATGAATTTTGCGGATAAGGGGTCGCGAATGGACGACTCCACAAGAGATAAGGAGTACGGTCCATCAGAGATGGAATGCCAGAAGTTGCGTAACTGACTGTCGCTGACCCCCTGGTCGTGTCGCCTCCTGATTAACCCACGTAAGCTCTGTAGAAACGGCTGTGCTGCCACCTCGGCCTCGATGTACCACCCTGTGGTAACCGCGAACTGTGGCACTGACATCTCAAAAACCTGTCATCCCAATGCAAACGACACTGCAGCAGGCTCCTCGAACTGGCCTGTGACGTACCGGAAGGTAGTGTGGAACTCGACGGTGAGCTCCAAGTACTGTGTGGCGTCACAGGCCAATGCTGTCGTCCAACGGGCATCAATAAGCTCCTGTAACCTCTGGAGCTGCCCTAACTCCTCGACGAGCCCCCAATCAAACCCTCTGTGCTGATATAGCTCCATATCCACGAACCTCTCTAGCCGGACAACCTCCTCTATCATGAGATCGAATCGGAGGAGGGTATGGTGTTGTAAGACCCTAGCGTCTAGCGAAATCGGCTTCGCATCAGCTGCTGGACGTGCCTCAGGAACCGCGTATTGTATGACAAGCGGCGCCCGACGAATCGGGCGCGACTCCTCTAGCGCACCCCTCGGTGCTGGAATCAGGCCCCGCCTGCGCTTCGGCGCGCTTGAAGACTCACCGCGATCAGACATGCCTGCATGCACATGTTAGAAAACAAATATACAATAACAAAAATATATATCACGGGTCGGACGACCGTATAGCATTTCATTCGCGGTCGTCCGACGTGTCAGAACCTCAAAAGGACACTACCAAAATAAAAAAAATTGAAAAATTCAGGATACCCTTTTTGTTTATTTTGAAAACCAGACAATCCCGCCCGAATGGAGATTGAGTACGGGCGAGGCGGCCTAAACCTGTAGAGAAATTCATGGCATATCCCAATACAACATTCTACAATTTTACAATATATGACAATTAACTCAACTAAAATAATCACCAGACTATCATTTACAATTGAACTAAAATGGAACGCTTAGACCCTAATCGAAAGGTACAACTGACTATTTATTAGCAATGGGGACCTGTTACAGCAATTAACACACAATATATATTAATTCGAAACACTAATTTACAATTAGACTGACCCGACTGCAATAAAAATATACAAACTCTAATGGACTCGACTAATTACACCTAATTTATCCAATTTACAAATATTACCAATGACCTAATGATATTAACTTTAGCCTAATCGAACCGACTCAATGTACAAAATCTAATCTATCTCTACTCACATACTTTAATCTACAATGACTCAATTTGACTCAATTACATAGTGAATCAGGAAAACATACCTCGATGTAGGGCTAATCACAGAAAAGAGTGAGATGGAGTATGTGGGTTCGAACCCTGGGTGGTTTCGGAAGGTCCTGAAGGTGAGTGTGGTGGTACGGTGGTGAAGAGATGGTGGTCGAATGGTGATAGGTGGGTTCCGGTGAAGGGTTTCTCGGGGAGGTGGTAGATGGTGGGTGTGACGGTGGTGATGGTGATGGCGTCCGGAGTTCTGATGTGTAGGTGGTGGTGTTAAACAGAGGTGACAATGGTGGTGGAGGTAGAAATCACCGGTGGTAGTGGTCGGATGAAGGGAGAACAGGTAGTGGTGGTCACCGGAAGATTGCGATGATGGTGGTGATGGTTGAAGCTGATGGTGTTCGACAGTGGAAACAGGTGATGGTGGTCGGAGGTGAATGGTGGAAGATGGAGGACGACGACGGTGATGTGGTGAAAAAAAAACACAGAAGAGGGCTTTTTGTTCTAATTTTTTTTTCCTGAAATTTCTACACTCCCGCGTACCGCGAGAGACTTAAGGTTACAGTCCCGCGTACCGCGGAGGGCAGTTGGGCGGCGGTGGCTCTTCAGTGCCCCGTGTACCGCAAGAAACTTTTATGGAATCTCTCTCCAAAATCCGGCAAACCCATTTGTCTCTCGCGTACCGCGAGAGACACTCCCCTATTGTCTCGCGTACCGCGAGGAGCCCCCATTCACAGAAAGTTATGGCCGATTTTATACTTAGAAAAAATTTCACCACTTAAGATTTTTTTTCAAACTTAGTTTCAAAACTTGTTCCAGCCTTAGAATTTTGAGCAAACTTACGTGGAACTTTGTTTTTGATGTTTTTCCTTTGCCACTTTGGCCACGATTCCCTGAAACACACGAAAACACAAGAACACACAAACCAAAATATACAGAAACTATATGAAAATGAAAATGAAAATAAAGAACTTTACAAACTCTACACTCGGGTTCTTCCTTGAGGATTGCCTCTCACTCAAATCTAGTTTCCAGTCTTGTCAAAGAGGATCTCATCCCCCTCGACATTCTCAATCGGTCCCCCGATGTATTGTTTCAACCGGTGACCATTTACCTTCCACGAGCTACCTTCTCCATCGTGTAGTTCCACCGTGCCATAAGGAAATATCTCTTTGACCGTGTATGGCCCTGTCCATCTCGACTTAAGCTTTCCTGGGAATAGTTTCAGTCTAGAATTATATACCAACACCCTATCCCCACACTTGAAGTCTTTCACTCCCTTCAACCGACGATCGTGCAATGCCTTTGTGCGCTCTTTATAACTCCATGAACATGCTTTGTCGCGTAATTCATCCATTCATGCAACTGGAGAAACTAGTGTCGTGATGCTTGTGGCAAGTCAAGGTTGACTGCCTTTAAGGACCAATAGGCCTTGTGCTCTAGTTCCACCGGTAGATGACACGCCTTGCCATAGATCATCCTAAAGGGTGTTGTCCCTATAGGTGTTTTGAACGCGGTTCTGAACGTCCAAAGCGCATCATCTAACTTGTTGGACCAATCCTTCCTATTCTTCCTGACAGTTTTCCCCAGAATCCTCTTAACTCCCCTATTCGCATTCTCGACTTGCTCATTAGTTTGTGGGTGATAGGCAGTTGAAAGCCGATGGGTGACCCCATAGCGTGACAACACCTTCTCCATCTGGGCGTTGCAAAAGTGTGTGCCCCTATCATTGATTAGGGCTCTAGGAGTACCAAACCCGCTGAACAACTTCTTCAGAAATCCCACCGCAACTCGTGCATCATTTGTAGGTAGAGCTTGAGCCTCAACCCACTTAGATACATAGTCTATCGCCACGAGAATGTATCGGTTCCCTCTTGAGATGGGGAACAGACCCATGAAATCAATTCCCCAAATGTCAAACACTTCAACTACTTGAATCAGGTTTTGGGGCATTTCATTCCGGGATGAGATATTACCGGTGCGTTGACACGTGTCACACCGCTTCACTAACTCATGAGCATCCTTAAACACCGTCGGCCAATAGAATCCAGAATCAAACACCTTCTTGGCGGTGTAGGAGGGTTCGTTGTGACCTCCCGTCAAGCCCCCATGACAATGCTTAAGGATATCTACACCTTCTTCCTTGCTCACACACCTCCTCAGAACTCTATTAGCTCCCACACAAAACAGATGTGGAGCATCCCAAATGTAGTAGTTGGCATCGGCAAAGAATTTACGCCTCTGTTGTGAAGTCATGCCCTTCACCACTACACCATCAGACAAGTAGTTTGCTATCTCAGAAAACCATGGCAAACCTTGCGCCTCAGCACTCATGTAAAACACCGGGACTATGTCTGGTCTTACACTCACCATCATCAAGGACTCATGGGGAAATGTGTCCCCTATGGCCTCTTCCCTGATCTCTTATCTACCGGGGTCCTCTAGCCTCGACAAATGGTCGGCCGCCACATTCTTCGCTCGCTTCTTGTCTTTGATCTCAATATCAAACTCAGAAAGCAAGAGGATCCATCGAATCAATCTAGGTTTGGCATTCTTCTTTGCGAACAGATATCGCCATGCTGCATGATTAGTATAAACGATGGTTTTAGAGAGTACTAAGTATGAACGAAACTTGTCAAATGCAAACACCACTGCTAACAACTCCTTCTTGGTAGTCGTGTAATTCTCTTGAGCATCATTAAGAGTTTTACTAGCATAATAGATCAGGTGGAAGTGCTTCTCTCTTCTTTGGCCTAAAACAGCCCCGACTGCATAATCACTCGCTTCACATATGAGCTCAAAGGGTAAGCTCCAGTCGGGGGAGATCAAGATAGGAGCACAGACTAACTGCCCCTTCAAGAACTCGAATGCCTTCAAACAGTCCGCATGAAACTCAAATAAGACGTCCTTCTCCAAAAGGCGGGTCATGGGTTGGGTGATCTTCGAAAAATCTTTAATGAATCGTCTATAGAAACCCGCATGACCTTAGAAACTACGAACCAATTTCACAATAGTCGATTGTGGAAGACTACTGATCGTGTCCATTTTTGCTCTATCCACTTTGATACCGGCTCGTGAAACTTTGTGTCCAAGCACAATCCCCTCATTCACCATGAAGTGACACTTTTCCCAGTTAAGCATCAACTTTGTCTCTATGCACCTCCTCATCATCTGCTCGAGGTTCTGCAAGCACTGACCGAAAGAATTCCCAAACACAGAAAAATCGTCCATGAAAACCTCCATGGAAGTCTCGATCATGTCCTGAACGATAGCCACCATGCACCTCTGGAAGGTGGCTGGAGCATTACATAACCCGAATGGCATACGCCGGTACGCGAAGGTACCGTACGGGCATGTAAAGGTGGTTTTCTCCTAATCCTCCGGTGCAATGGGTATGTAGAAATAACCCGAAAAACCATCAAGGAAACACTAGAATTGTTGCCCTGACAGGCGCTCCAACATCTGGTCAATGAAAGGAAGGGGGAAGTGGTCCTTCCTAGTGGCATCATTCAGTCTCCTATAGTCAATGCACACTCTCCAACCGGCGACTGTCCTCGTAGGGATCAACTCATTCTTCTTATTCTTCATGACTGTCATCCCACCCTTCTTCGGGATGACCTGAGTTGGGCTAACCCATGTGGAGTTAGAAATAGGATATATCAATCCAGCATCTAGGAGTTTAAGAACCTCCTTCTTCACCACATCTGACATGTTCGGGTTAAGCCTCCTTTGAGGTTGCACAACTGGCTTGTGCTCCTCCTCCATCAATATCCTATGCGTGCAGAGGTCGGGCTGATGCCCTTTATATTAGTGAGTTTCCACGCAATGGACAGTTTATTCGCCTTCAAGACCTCAATCAATCGCTCCTTCTCCTCCTCCGTTAGTGCATCAGAAATCACGATGGGCAAACCAACCTCGCCATCCAAGAAAGCATACTCCAAATGAGAGGGTAGCTCTTTGAGCTCAAGGGATGGTGGTGCCTCAACCGAGGGCTTATTCTCATCCTCGTGGTTTTTATAAACCTCAAAAACCTCTGGGTACTCAAGAGGTTTACTAGCCGGGTGGCTCGGACTTTGCTCAGGAAGAGCATCAGTCTCCACCTCCTGGTCTTCCTCACCCAGGTGTTGTGTGTTAAGCAGGTCAGCGCCATACATGTAGTCAAGGAAACGATCCATGTGAGATATGAAAGTGTCTAGAAAGAACACTGAATCATCCTGACCACTAGAATGCTTCATCGATTTCATGACATCAAAGGTGACATTCTCATCCCCCACACGAAATGTGATCTTACCGTCGAAGACGTCGATCAATGCCTTGGCGGTGCGCAAGAAGGGGCGTCCCAAAATGAGTGGGACTCTATCGTCAACCTCCATATCAAGAATGACAAAGTCCACGGGGAAAACAAACTTATTAACCTTCACTAACAGATTCTCCACTATTCCTCGTGGATATTTGACTGAACGGTTGGCCAAAGATATGCTCATGCGCGTAGGGGCCGGTTCTCCAAGGCCTAGCTTCTCGAAGAGATTATGGCATCAGGTTGATGCTAGCACCGAGATTGGCCAACGTGTGGTCCAAAGTTGAACCACCAAACAAACACGGGATCGTGAAGACACCCGGATCTGCTAATTTCTCCTGTGGCTTGTTCTGGACCACCGCAGAGCATCTTTCATTCAGAGTGATAGTTGAAAGGTCCTCCAGCTTCTTCTTATTGGACAGAAGATCTTTTAGGAATTTAGCATATTTTGGCATATGCTGGAGGGATTCAATAAATAGCAGATTAATTTTTAGTTGCTTAAACAACTCCAGAAAGTGTCCATAATCCTTATCATATTTCTGCTGTATCAGGCGAGCATGATATGGAACACGAGTAAGATCAACATCAGGGGTCTTCTTCTTCCCCTCACTCTTCACCTCTTCTCCTATCTTCGCAGTAGGAGACTCTCCCCTGTGCACTGTACTTGCTGGGACTTGCCTATCGTGCACCCCTCTAGGAGCCTCCATCTCTATCTCCTCATCAACTGGCTTATCGTCATCATATGCCGGTGTCTGCTCATTTTCTCCTCCCTTACCACTACGCATGGTCACCCCCTTCAATGTGGCTTTTGGGTTAGTCTCAGTACTACCCGAAATCGAACCTCTAGATCGGTCAGTCAGCTGGCGTGCTATGTCTCCCACTGTGCGCTGCAAATCTAAGAATGCAGACTGCTGACTCCACAGTAAATTATCGTGGTCCTTCAGCTTATACTGAGTCTCTTGATCCGTCTTCACCAACTGAGCAAGCAATTGAGTCTGGTTAGCTATCATATCCTCAATCCTCTTCTCCCCAGCACTGCTACCAGAATTTTGTCCTGCTTCTCTATCTTTACCATACTGATTTTGAAGGTTTTGAAACCCAGGTAGGTTCCCGCCTCTCCAATTAGATTTGGGGTAGTTTCTCCATCCCGAAATGAACAGAGGTGGTTTTTGGTTCCCCAGGAAGTCTACCTGAACCTGTTGAGTGACATGACAATCGATGGTATCATGACCTCCTCTACATACCTCACAATTCATCGCGCTCATCTTCAACTCCTTAATATCCTTCACCGTAGCTGCAAGTGCAGCAACCATGCTAGTCTCAGTAGTGACCTGATGAACACCTGTAGTGGCCGAAGTAGGTGTCCTAGCACTAGGAGTGGAATTCCAGTAGAAGGCTGATGTTGCTCAGCTTGAACGAAACTCTCAAACATCTCCTCACACTCATCCGGCTCCTTCTTTTCCATGATGTGGCCCCCTGCAGCAGTATTGAACATCTGTTGTTTCTCAAATGTAAGACCATTTTAGAACTTTTCAACCAATGCCCAATCAGAAAGGCCATGCTGGGGACACTTGCTCAGCAGAGTATTGAACTGCTCCCAAGCCATGTGGTAAGGCTCATCGGGGTCCATACGGAAAGAGTTGATCTGATCCCTCAGACGGGCGGCCTTAGATGGTGTATAATACTTCTTCAGGAATTTGGTCTTCAGATTTACCCAAGTGGTAATGGAATCCTGGGGCATGGTATCCAACCAAGTGGTGGAGCGACTAGATAGGGTGAACGGGAAAAGACGCAACAGGATGGCGTCATCAGAGGCACCAGTAATGCGAAAGGTGTCGCATATACGCGCAGAGCGGGACAGATGTCCTGGCGCATCCTCGTCCTCGAGTCCGTGGAACTGAGTAGAGTTACTGATAGTGTTCATCACATATGAGGGAATCTGCCAAGTATTAGTGTTAGGCAGATTAGGACGGGTAATAGAGGACCTAGTACCCGTGAAACCATCACATGCCCTCTGGTGGACGGTACGCCTAGTAGGTGGATCGACATCACCCATGTCAACAATAGGAATTGGAATGCGTACCTTTTTCTCAACTAGCTCGCTCAAATGACTACGAAACTTTCGGCTGCGCTCCCGAAGCTCTCGCTCTGAATAGGCTTCAAAGTCGGGTGATCCCTGTGAGCGAGTATGTTGCATAAACTAGACAGAAAACAAAGGGAAAACAGAAGAACTAATAACAAAGAAAAGACTCAAACTAAGACGCACACAAATAGCAAATAAGGACACAAAAGAAAACAAGCAAATTAAGGAAATAAACTAGAAAGGAAAAATAAAAACAAATAACCAAACATGAACTAATCAAAGCTAATTTTGCTATCGCCAAGAGTCCCCGGCAAAGACGCTAAAAACTTGATGTCGGTCAAACGGTCTATAAATTAAACACAAACTAACCTAGACACTCTAGTTAAACTCTAGACAACCCTATTAAACTAGACCACAAAGACAAGCAAGTGTACCTATCAATTGTAACATAACTAAAAGAAGTCCGGATATCGAACCCATGAGACACTGACTCTAACACAAATTTGACTCTAACTAGGACTTAATATTTGGTTTGGATTGGGGGGAATTCTACGAACTAAGATTAAACTAGGCAAATGATACTAAAGAAGACAAACGACTATCTAACAAGGACCGGGATGAAATCAGTAAGACTGGAAAGGACTACCTAGGCTGTGAATAATGAATGCTAAGCTCGACTTCTATTGGTTAAGGAGTACGATATGGAACTGGGATCTAACGATCTACTACACACTCATTCATGAAAGACATTCAACAAGGCATGCATGGACGAATCAACCAACAAACAATCAATAACAAGCATGCATATTCTTCAAACACATCAAATCAGATCTGGACTAAAGCATAAAATCAAATCAATATCCCAAAAACCAACAAAAATCCAATCTTTAACATGCAATCATCTTTAACCTAGGTAGCTATAAAGGTTTTAGCCAAGAATCATAGTAAAATCAGAAGATCCAGAATAAAAACAAGTAAACATGTTCATAAACGAAGAGCAAACACGAATCAAATGATTAAACATGACCGAATGATTGATTCTAACCCGTATCTTCCTCAATTCCTTAAACTCTTGATCAAAATCCTTGCTTTCTTGCCAAAATCACCCAAGATCCAAGCTTTGACAGTAATTAGTGGATATCTTTGAAGAATGGCCGTCATAAACATTAAAACCCTAAAAATTCCTCAAATTTCGGATTTGCGGCTCTCTCGCGTACCGCGAGAGATATCTGGCCGGTCCCTCGCATACCGCGAGGGACAATTTAGTCGGGGCATGTTCTGGCTTCCCTCGCGTACCGCTAGGGATTTCTTTTCCTCCCTCGCATACCGCGAGGGGCATAAATTCTCAGAAAATTAATATTTTATTCTTTTGCTTTGCTCTCCAACTCTGTATGCTCGATTCGTTCATACTTTAGCTCTATTTTACGCTCCTTTAGCACACTATAACCTGCAACTATGACCCAAACTCTGAACGAACTCAAAACAATACAAAACGATTACAAAACTATACGAATACACACAAATATACATGGATAAACACATGTGTTTTGCAACACATCACTAATCTCACCCCAATAGACCGGGGTCCTGCACCTCCTCCCATACAACATCTCATAGGGCGGCATGCCTATCGTCGAGTGATAACTGTTGTTGTAGGAGAATTCGGCCAATGGCAGATGACTATCCCAACTACCACCGAAGTCTATAATACAAGCACGGAGCATGTCTTCCATCGTTTGAATGGTCCTTTCGGACTGACCATCCGTCTGCGGGTGGTATGCCGTACTGATATTAAGCCTCGTGCCAATAGCTTCATGAAACCTTTTCCAGAACCTCGATGTGAATCGTGTGTCCCGGTCAGATACAATCGATAAAGGCATCCCATGCCGTGCTACTACATCGTTGATAAATACCTCCGCTAACCGTTTTGACGAGAATGTTTCGCGAATGGGTAGGAAATGAGCACTCTTCGTCAAACGTTCCACAATTACCCAAATGGTATCATGACCTTTTGCTGTGCGAGATAGCTTGGTTATGAAGTCCATGGTAATGTGCTCCCACTTCTATTCCGGTATATCAAGTGGTTGAATTTTACCATACGGTTTCTGTTGTTCAGCCTTTACTTGTGAGCAAGTCAAACACTTGCTTACGTGTTTAGTCACTTCATGTTTCATCCCAGGCCACCAGTACTCCTTCTTCACATCTTGGTACATTTTGTTGGTACCGAGATGGATAGAGTAACGAGACTTATGAGCTTAATCCAATATTTTGGTTCTAAGCTCGCCACCCATAGTTATCCATACCCGAACAAAACGTGTCCTAACACGAAAGGTGTTATATTCCAACTTGTCCTGTTGGCCAATGATGTCGTCCAGACGGTCTATATAAAAACTAACAAAACCTAACCCTAGACTCCTAAGTAATAAATGGAGTACCTTCGAACTAAACCGCACCGACAGGCAAGTGTATCTATCGAGTGTAGCACAGCTTAATGGTAAACCGCAATATCGAACCCTAGAGAAACTACTTTAGCTAAACTAGACTCTGACTCGGACTAAAGATGATTTGGTTGGGGGGGGGGGTTTACTACATTACTGATTAAACTAATAATGCAGAAAACTAAGAACGATTATAACTATCAAGACAAAGTACTAAGGAAGATATCAGAGATGGGAGAATACCACCTAGGTCGAAATCCTACTTGCAAAGCTCAACTTCTATCGGTTCTGGAAACTATGATGGATCTTGGTTTATAAGGATAACAACTCTAGACAACCTAGTGGATCCCTAATCGCTCTCACGGTGTCACCAACTAAGGAACCTAAAGTATACTAAACTCACCAGATAGTCGGATTACCTTTCAGTCTCTCCAACAATGATAATGAACCAAAAAGACAGATCACCTTTCAGTCTCACTGTCCACAATACATTCGAAGAATGCACGGGGTAATCTCAAGATAACAACTATGACACAGTATAGCAACAAATACTAAGACCACCTAAGGGAAACTTCCTCTCAAATAATTCACTCAGAATCCTAATACCGAAGACTAACTGACTACCTCTCACTTCTCGGGTATTGAGATAGGATGAACAATCGAATCTAATGACTATCAACTCCAATTCCTATGGCTACTACGTCTAGCAATACCATCATGAATGACCACAATCACAAAGATTATGATCTAGATATGTAAATCAAACTGGAAGACATCCACAATTGACACACGGAATTGAAATCAACATAAATCAGATTAAAGCATGCATATTCATCACAGTTATCATCAAGAGACTGGTTACAAAATCATTAGTCCACTCAGTTGAAACCAAAACCGATAAAAATCTAAACTTTATGAAGTATTCATCTAATGACCTAGGCAGTATTAGTGTTTTAGCCTAGGATCATGTTTAAAACATCCAAACAGAAGTAAATAGACAAGAACATGGGTTCAAACAACCAAATCAAGAACAAAGATTAAACGTTGAAACCGAAAACGTTAAATCAACGAACCTGGAATCAAAAGATCCAACCTTTAGCTTCAATTCGACTTCCACAGCCCCAAAATAGCCCTTGGACTCTCTCCAAACGGCAGAATAATCGATCTCCCCATATTGTGGCATTAGAATCCTATTAAAAGTCGATTAAGGTTTTTTTTCTCGAATTTCCCGTCTCTCGCGTATCGCGAGAGATCATAGCCAGCCCCTCGCGTACCACGAGGGCCAAAATAGTCGCGCCCGGTTCTGAAGATCCTTGCGTACCTCGAGAGTTGTCCTGTTCTTTCTCTCGTACCGCGAGGGAACCAAATTCCAAGTTTTTTCACTTGTTTCTTTGGCTTTCTTCTCATGCTCGTTTTCCTCATGATATAGCTTCCTATTCCACACGAGCTCCTAGAAATATACAATAGACTCAAATACAGACTTAAACGACTCAAAACGAATATAAAACTAAGTAAAACTAAGTAAAGCGCACGAAAACTATAGGATAAAAGATGTGTGCTTTGTACTACATCAGCCAACCATTCTCTCTTTCTTTATGTTCTATTTTTAAGTGCCTCATCTTGAGCCTTTTCAATTTCCCTCATCATATCCGGTGTTACCACCAACTGGCAAGCTTTCACTCTAATAGGAGCAGGCACGCCCTCTCAGCTTAGAGCATCAGCTACCACATTCGCCTTTCCAGGATGGGACATGATTACACAGTCATAATCCTTTAGAAGTTCCAACCATCGTCTCTGCCTCATATTCATCTCATTTTGTTCGAAGGAGTACTTCAAACCTTTATGATCAGAGTATATGGTAAACTTCACCCCGTAAAGATAGTGCCTTCATATTTTCAATGCAAACACAAGAGTGGCAAGTTCCAAATCATGAGTCGGATAATTGACTTCGTGAACTTTCAACTGTCGTGATGCATACGCGATCACTTTCCCGCGTTGCATTGACACACACCCCAACCCCTGACCCGAAGCGTCAGAGTATACTACCAAGTCTTCATTGCCTTTGGGGAAGGCCAAGACTGGAGCTTGAGTTAACTTCTCCTTCAGTTCCTTAAACGCCTCTTCTTGGGTCGCACCCCATTTGTACTTTACCTCCTTCCATGTCAACTTTGTCAATGGCGAAGCTATCTTCGAGAAATCCTTAATGAATCTCCGATAGTAGCCTGCCAATCCTAAGAAACTTTGGATTTCCATTGGCGTCTTAGGAATATCCCAATCCCTTGCCATTATTATCTTTGCTGGGTCGACCATAATGCTGTTCGGGTTAATGACATGACCTAGGAATTGGACTTCCCTAAGCTAGAACGCGCATTTGATGAACTTAGCATATAGTTTCTCCTTCTTCAAAGCTTCTAACACCTCCTTCAAGTGACATGCATGATCACCCTTATTATTAGAGTAGATGAGGATATCATTGATGAACACTATTACCGATCGGTCTAGCATCGGTCGACACACCCTATTCATCAAATCTATAAACTTTGCGGGGGCGTTTGTCAATCCGAATGACATTACGTGGAACTCAAAATACTCGTAACAGTGCGAAACGCGGTTTTCGGTATGTATTCTTTCCCTTACCTTCAATTAATGGTATCCGGACCGAAGGTCAATTTTCGAGAACCAACTTGCGCCTTGTAATTGATCAAACAGGTTGTCGATCCTTGGTAAAGGGTACTTGTTCTTCACCATACATTTGTTCAACTCCCTGTAGTCAATACACATCCTCATAGAGCCGTCCTTCTTCTTTACAAACAGCACCAGAGAACCCCATGGTGAAATTCTCGGTCTGATAAATCCCTTCTCATGTAACTCATCTAGTCGCGTCATAAGTTTCTTCATTTCCACCGGTGCTAGTTGATACAGAGCCTTGGCCACGGGCTGGGCATCTGGTACTAAGTCGATTCAGAACTCAATCTCCCTGTCTGGTGGTATCCCAGGAAAATCCTCCGGGAACACCTCCGGATACTCACGTACCACGGGTACATCGTCTAGTCCCTTTATTTCCTTACATTTGTCAATCACATACACCAGATAGGACTCGCATCCGCACCTCAAGTAATCTATTGCCTTAATCATCAAGATGATGTTAGGCATCGGGACGTAGCTATCCCCGAAGACTTCGACTTCGCTACCATATGGAGCCTTGAGTCGGATTATCTTTCGTTTACATATAATTTGTGCTTCGTTGGCAGTTAGCTAATCAATACCTAACATGACATCGAACCCTCCCAATACCATGACAAAAAACCTGATGGCGAATCTATGATCTTCTATTTTTATCATGGAATTCTCAACTACTTTGGTTACCCTTGCGGTTATACCCTCAACGGTTTTTACACTAAAGGCCCTTTTCTAGTTTACTGACTGAGTATTTCACCCGCGTACAGAAAGTAGCAGATATAAAACTCTTACTTGCGCCCGAATCAAATAACATAGAAACAAAAGTGTTGTCAAGGATGAACGTACCTGATGCCACATCGGGGTCTACCCTGGCATGTTCTTACGTCAGTGCATACGCTCGAATCTTCGCTCGGGGTCTCTCTTCTTTCTTTTCCAGCCCTATACCTTTTCCAGCTTCGCCCATCCTCGGCTTAGCGCATTCTCGACTCATGCGGCCACTCTCCCCACAGTTAAAGCACTTGAAGCCTTATGTGTATTCACGAGAGTAATGTCCCGTCTTACCGCATTTGAAGCACAGATTCGACCCAAGCCGGCATTCACCGGCATGCCTTCCCCCACACTTCCCACAGACCGCTGACATGCCTACCCTGGCCTGTTTGTCTTGAGCCCATACAACTTCCCACCCAATCGTTTGGAAGGAAAGCTCAACTTCTTCTTGGGCTCGTCAATGGCGACGACATTAAGCCCCAGATCATCAAATACCACGCCACTTAGTTCTACCACCAAATCATAGGTAGTAGGGGCGTTTGCCTTGACATAGGTGCGGACCTGGTCCTGCAGTCCTTGAATGTAGTAGGCAATCTTCCTCTCTTCAGTCATGATAAGATGTAGCACGCGTCGTGCTAATTCATTGAACCGAGTGGTGTATTGCCAATGCGTCATGCTCCAGGCCTTCAACACCAGAAATTCCATCTCTACCTTCTCGATCTCATTCCTTGGACAAAAATTCTTGATCACCAGAGTTTTCAAGTCATTCCATATCATTGCGTCAACAGCCTCTTCCCCCTTGGCTTGACACACACCTTCCCACCAGTGTGATGTGTCACAACCTCAAAATTCACCTGTAGGGTTTTACCACGAGACGTGTGACAAACCAGGATCTCAGTCATTAGTCATATCAAACGACACTATATGAGTTTAATAAAAACCATTAAATGTTCAGAGTAAATGCGGAAGCGGAAATACCACAACAAGAATGCAACAAAACCACAAATAGGTTACAAGTGAACTGTCTATGAATGCTCTAGAACATGATAGTGATAGACAGGCATACACATGGATATGTAACAACGGTATGGGGGAATCAGATACACTAATGATTAACGAAAAGGAACCTTGACATCAGATTTAAGAATTCCCTAGTTTGGTATTTAGTAATAACGTGGTACGCGTGAAACACCACTAGGTATGTGGTAAACAATATTAAATAGTAACAACTACGTTTTCGTGACAAAAATAATTGTTAAAGTGATAATATAAATAAATATATTATTCTTAAAATAAAAATAATACGTAGAATTAATTAGAAAATTTATCCCGAGCACACGGTCGTTTTTAGGTAACAAATTGGACTAATATAATATTAAAATAATATGGGGATTGATTTTATTCAAAAATATAGTTTGAAAAGCTGCTCAAAAAAATAAAACCTGTTGTGGGATTCAAACCCGGGTCTCACCCACAACAACCTAACGATCTAACCAGTCCCGCTCGCTAGGGTATCACATCCAAGATCAGTTCCGTTTGGTTTTATCTTCCCCATTCGCGAATCCGATCAAAGCCACTCCCATATCCTTCGATTTCGTTCACGACTGAGTATGAGAGCTTGGGGGTTTTGTTAATCAGTGGATTGCGAACCTACTAGTAAGTTTAATTGCAAAAACGTCAACTTTAGATTGTTTAGTTCCTGTTCGAAACATCCGAAACCCTAGGTTTTTAACACTGGATCAAATTTGATTAATTCGATAATATTAGGGGTTGGATTCATAGGGCTTTCGATGAGTGATGAATTGCGAAATTATCTGTATAATTTAATTGGATTGAGACCATGTGTAGGTTAGGGTTCGATTACTCGTTTTATGTGATGAACCCTAGAATTGGTTCTAGTTCGATTTGATGTTATAAGCCCCAATTATGTTAGGGCTTTTGTTCAAGAGATGAAAACAAAATTGTAGGTGTGTTTGATTACCTGAATTGAGTTCGAATTGATAGAGATCGACTAGATAGGGTTCCGACTTCGAATGGTTTGGTCTCCGGTGACTCCGACTGCTTCTCCGGTGAAACTGATGTGGGGGAAATGATTAGTGGGACTCGTCTAGCATGCGTAGGGTGTTTGATTGCAAAATGGTAAATGAATTTGATCGATTTGAGGTGTTCTTGTAAGGTTCGATGGTTTTGGTTTTAATGGGATTGAATTTGCCATCATTGCCGATCAAAAACGTCTAGAAATGGTTCAATGATAATCAATATCATCAATGTTGCTCATAACAGTCACGAATTCGAACGGTCTTGTGAGTTATGGATTGAATTTGGATCAAGAATGCTTGATTTTGACTTTCAAAAGTCAAAGAATAGAGTTTTGGGTATTTACAGCACTAGTCCCTGTAGTTTTATGTGTATAAGTTTAAATTATGGCAAATTTAGTCCTTGGAGTTTGTGAGATAACTGGGTTTAGGTTAACGGTGTTAACCTGAAATAGTCGGGTGTCACATGATGCTTCTTCCCTCAATGAATTAGCAGCAAACTTCACAACTTGATTCGCTTGACATTCGCTGAGACGGATGGAAGTCGCGGCTTCCATCTGGATCACCCAATCAAAAGTAGCCACCACGTCTTTTTTTTCCAGTCAGGACCGGCGGGTCACTAGCCTTAAAGGACTTATAGTCGCAACTTCGAGCAAGCGGTGCATTGACAGCCTCATTGTTCGGGGCACCAATTGCCATATTAGACCCGCCCACCTCATTAGCCTTATTCAACGCTTCTGCCAATAGATCTGGCAATGAAGACTTCATCAATTCAGTAAATTCGCGTGCTAGAGCCGCTTTCACTTCCGGTTCGAAAGTGAAATGTTGTTCTTCAACATGAGTCTGCGTAGTCCCATGCACACTAACTTCCAGTTCCGTGTGGACACTTCCCTCTTCACTGTACTCCCGACGAGCAGGATTCCTACCTCGGCCACCGGTACGACCACCGGTACGGCCCCACCACGCCTTCTGTTTCCTCTTCTCAACATTTCGTTCTATAGGACAAGGAATACAATGTCATCACGCTAGTTAACAAATAGAATTCAACAGGTCCATCTGCAATTAACCATTACACTACCTCTTGACTTCTATTCGACCACCTTTATAATTTCTTCATAATACATGTCCTAACCTACCCTTTCTAAGGCATTCTATACAACATATATATAATACCTTCATACCTGATGTTGTGGCTCGAGTTACCCGTACTGGCATCCGCTATCGGTCCCATTCACAGTCTAAGTTCAGACACTTGGAGTGTCCAAATCTCTCAAACTATTGCTCTGATACCAACTTGTAAGGCCCCAAACTATCACTCGTTGGATTTACTCGTTCACAAACAGTTCTTAAACTTGAATATCAAATGGCGTAGCGGAAAATTTCATTCAACATAACATCGACATTGTTCAACATGCGGAAGCCTAGACATTGTCTAAAACATAAACACATCATAACTCGAACATAACGGGATGCTAGTCCTCATGATCAACCCAGTTAACTCTTCTCGTTTGCCAAGCACCACCGTCCATCGTCCATACCTGTCCTTAAGCTGAATGTGCATACTAAAGGCCATCTACGCTGGTGAGTTCTAGCTTTAACATAAAACCTTAACTTCAAATAATTTGACAAAAACATAACATTTAACTTCATTGAATAAAAGCGTACGTAAAACTTGCAATAACATAACATAAATGATGTGTCGTTTTTAGTATATAAAAATATAATAAATATATTTTTAGAATGGTCTTACGAGATCAGGTTTTAAATTTATAAAATGATAATTACTTTAACATAAAAACACACACAATAGGCAAGTGTACCTATCGCAGCGTAATATAGTTTAGGTAAGAACCAAGTATCGAACCAATGGACACGGTCGAGTTCCAATACTCAACTTTTGTTAACGTTTAGCCGGTTTAATTAGTGAGTGAGTTTTGTGTGCTTGTAGAACAGGAAAGTAAATGACAGAAAAGTAAATGGCGATAAAGTAAATAGCAGAAAAGTAAAAACGTGCGTGAAGTGTGTAATAGAAATGTAACGAACAGAACAGTAAATAACAGGAAAGTAAATAGGTCGGAAATGATCAGATTACGAATAGTATTGCTTTGGGTTTCGAGTCCGCTTGGTACGTGATAATGTTAAGTTGACTGATCCAGTGATATGACTACTACAAATATGTAACCCGGGTCACCGCTAGAGCCTCGTCCTCATGACATTTGATTTGCAAATTTAAAAACTTTAACAAGTGGTAGTGCCTCCCGTTAAGGACAACAATTACCCTCAACCCTTTGAATGGTCATCTCCAGGTTGGTTTAAGACATCGAATGTAAAACGCTTTGTATTAAAGTTAAATAGGTGATTATATTTTGCTCACCGGGAGGCGGTGTAACAATGGGACCAAGTATAAATACGTACCGTTCTCAACATGAGTTCACCAATTCTTGGTCGCATAATAAGTTCGTATAAAGACGTACGATCTTAATAGTGTTAACCAAGCCTTGGCTTATCAATCTCTACTTGTATAAAGACGTACAAGCTTCAAGAGAAGTTTGATTAAAAAGTTTTACACTTTAAAAATCAAGAACACTCACAAATATAAAGATGGATTTAGACAATAATAAAAGCCCACCAAAATGGTGGTTTTAAGGACGAATAGTTAAAAACATAAATACATCACTTGGATTAATACGTTAAACATTAACATGCACCAAACTTCATATTCACCCTAGCAATACAAAGAGTTTAGCCACGAATAGCCATACTAACTAGCATAACGCTGAGTTTCGTAGGCTCCCCTATTGCGGAACAAGGAGGAAGAGCCCCTCCGCTCACTACTCTCTACTCTAACTACGAAATACACTCCCAAAACGAGGTATGGATGCAAGTTCTTTTCTCTGAACTGGTGTGTGGAATGAAGAACTCAAGCCATTTATTTATAGGCCTTAGAATGAGCAATACACGGCCGTGAATTGGATTGCACGGCCGTGCAAACACCTCGGGAATCAAACAGGGTACACAGGACAGTGTACTGGACCTTGGGGAGCAAGACAGGGCAATGCACGCCCGTGCATTGGTATGCACGGCCGTGCATCCCCTTCCTGCTGCCCAGTTTTGTCTTTTAGCTGCTGATTGACTTCTTGTGTTCCAATTTTGACTTCTTGGGGGTCAATGCTCGGGTTTGGTCCTCCAAAAGCTTGATTTCTTCATGTTTTAAGTTGATTTTTGCTCTATTCATCTTTGGGATACCGAATAAGTTGCATTTATGAAATATTAACATTTTAAGTATTAATTTCAAGGTTATTAATCAATTAGTACCATAATATGGGGATTATTATGCATGCAAAACATGTATAATTTAGGACATATCATAATACCCCACACTTAAACTTTGGTTGTCCTCAAGCAAACTCATGCATGATCATACCCATAACTAAAAACTTTACAAGGGAAATGGAACTCCAAGTAGTTGAAAATTCTGGGATAACTCTTGAGTTACTTATTCTATTTTTGAATTTTTCTATGATGGAATCCATGACAAGCCTACTAGAACTTTAATTATGCATAAACTTTCACTCCTCACAATGTTCACTCAACTCTAAGGATATATATGTATGGATAGTGTAAGTTAAGTGGAACACTCAAGTTCGAATCGAATTATGCAATGATCATAAACTTGTATGCAAATCAAGTCTCAACCAATTAACTAAGTAGTATGCATGAATCAAGAGGACTTTAAAAGGGCTGTAATGTGGCTAAAAATAAAAATAAAGGGGTGAAGATGAAAATATTTTTGGGTTTTTAGGGATATTAAAAGGTTTGTAAGGCTGCATCTACCGTGAAACACATAGCTACGGCTTCATGGCTTAAAATGGAAAATACTAACAGGTCCCTTTATAGTACTCGGATCATGAGGGTATAACTAATCCGAGGGCTCCTTTATGGTCAGATTGCCAAGACCAAGATCTCTCATTAGTGCCAACTCTTTCCTTACTGCGTAGTACACATTGCTGCCTCTCCGTATGGAATTTTCGGCTTGTAGCCTAACAGCTCCAACTTTGATCAGATGCGTATACTCACTTTGGGAATGAGTTTGATTCTTGCTACATTTTCCATCGTGGCTCCAGTTTCCACACTTCACACATTTTTCGTATCTTTTGGCTCTTCTTTTGGCGGCACTTTTTGACAGGCCGCATAATGGTGGTAGTTGTTCTTGCTTGCGCCACCATTTTCTTACGTCACTAATTGCTTTGAAAACTTTCTCTCAGAGTTCGGGCGGTAATTCAGGCTTTGTGAAATGAAGACAAAAAAGCAAATTGAAATCAAAAGAATGCATATCCATCTCTTTAAGGTCTAACCGGTAAAAGACCAACTTCTTCTCCTTTTTTTTGTATTAAGACAATTCCTTCAATAATTTTTTTTCCTCAATTTCTTTGAAATAATATTTCCATAAATTCCTTGCAGATAGTTCGGCTGTTTCTTCCTAATACATCCACCTTTCTATATATTCCAACTCTTTTGACTAAAACAAATTATTTCTGAAGTTGCCTAAATGGTAATAAACTTGAAATAACGACATAGGATAATTTTTCCATTTTGAAGACAGTTAGCCAATAACCGGTGTTTACGAAAAGCTGGTTGGGTGATAATTGTGGGTAGTAGAAAAGAAAAAGCCAAGGCTCAAAGGGCTATATAAGCGAATTATATTTTTGGGTTTTTTGGATTTAAGGATAAGGTTAATAAAGTCCTAGGTGCCTCAATCACTTTCAAACTTCTACTAGTTTATGGTCTTGATATGTATAAGTCAATCAAGTTATAATTATGCATAAAATTCAATCGAAAAACACTCAGTAATGCCAAACGAAAGAGCATGCGAATAGTTATATACTGCGCCAAAAATTTGATGCTGTGTAATAGGCTTGATTTTTCTCACATGAAGACGGATGGAATAGGGTTTAGCAAATCGTTATGCATAATATTCATTTGTTTCTACTTGCCATGTATTCATTTTACTTTATTAGGTGCGAACTCAAAGATGTTTTAAATATTAGGTTTAAAATTTTGAAAATTTTTTGGGTTTTACAAAAGGTAGGTTTTTTGTTATGTTTTAGTCAAATGGGTAGAAAATCACAAGTTTAAATTTTACTGCTTTGAGGTTACAAGTAGTCCTGAATCTCTTAATTCCCCACCTCACACTTAAAACTGTGCTTTGCCCTTAATGTACAGATGCATGTAATGAAATGCTATGCAGGAATTTAAATGCATGAAGTTTTAAGGGAAAAAAAACTTGTACTCCCCCGGTCAATTCGGTGTATAACCTAAGGCCAGAACTTATTGGTGCTGTCAACACTTTGCTTCAAAGACTTCATCGAATTTCACAGAAATTTGACGTGGTTTTCGATTCCTCAGGTTGTAGAGATGGAGTGTGATTCCTCAAAAAAGTAGAGAGACTATCTGGTGATGCTATTCTACCTAACACATAAGGGAAACATAAAAGCAGACAAGGAAGTAGTTAAGCTACTAAGGTCCTAGTATCGAGAGGGCATAACTGGGGCTGAAGTATGAGAAACTTAAATTTGAAAAGTCAAACTTGAGATCCATGATTCTGCCGTATGCACCAACCTCTCAATGTATTCATGATCATCGGGTTGCCTCCCGGAAGCACTATGTTTATTTAAGGGTCTTTAGCCCGACCCGTACGTGTTTCATTAGTCTTACTCCTCCAGTGGATCCTCGTCCACTACTTGATCAATTGGTCCTTCGAGGTAACACTTGACTCTGTGGCCATTAACTTTGAAAGTTGTCCTGTCTATTTATTCTGGTTCCAGTGTTCTATAAGGGAATGCTTTTCGAATTATGTATGGTCCCATCCACTTAGATCTCAATTTTCCTGGAAATAGTTGTAATCTTGAATTATAAAGTAAGACTTTTTCTCCTTCTTGAAATTTCCCCTTCCTTAGTCTTTTATCATGAAGTCTCTTTTCCCTATCCTTGTATATTACTGAGTTCCTATAGGCCTGATTTCGTAGTTCTTCCAATTCATGAACTTGTAGAAGGAGGTGTCTCCTGCACTGGATAGATCTAGGTTAACTACTTTAAGCGCCCAGTATGCTTTATGCTCAATCTCTATTGGCAGGTGACATGCCTTTCCATAAACCATTCGGTATGGAGTGGTTCCGATAGGTGTTTTGTAAGCCGTACGTAAGGCCCATAATGCATCTTCCAGTTTATTAGACTAGTCTTTCCTATTTGGACTTACAACTTTTTCCAAGATACGCTTGATTGCTCTGTTTGTAACTTCCACTTGTCCATTTGCTTGGGGATGATAAGGTGTGGATAGCTTATGGGTGCAACCATGTCGTTTAAGTGTCTTTTCTAATTGTGAATTGCAGAAGTGTGTTCCTCTATCACTGATTAGAGCTTTTGGTGTACCGAACCATGTGAATTATCTTTTGAGAAACCGGATGACGACTCTTGCGTCATTAGTTGGTAATGCTTGTGCTTCAACCCATTTTGACACTTAGTCAACTGCTACTAGGATGTATTGATTTCCGCGAGATGGAGGGAATGGTCCAATAAAGTCAATCCCCTAGACGTCGAATATTTCACAAACTTGGATGCTTGTCTGGGGCATTTCGTCATGCTTTGAAATACTTCCTGACCTTTGACATGAGTCGCATTTGCTTATAAGCTTATGTGCGTCCTTCAAAACAGTTGGCTAGAAAAATACGGCCTTAAAAACTTTTCTTGCACTATAATTGGCTCCATGATGCCCTCCTGATGGTCCTTCGTGACATTGTCGCAATATCTCGTGTGCCTCCTTCCCATGCACACATCGTCGCACTATTTGATCTGTACAAGCACGGAATAGATATGGATCTTCCCAGAAATAGTGCTTGAAATCTGCGAAGAATTTCTTTCTTTCCTGAAATGTTAATACTTTCACTAGTTCTCCGCTTGCTAAGAAATTTGCGATGTCTGCAAACCATGGGTATTCATTGATGTCTTGTACGTGCAGTATGTATTCACGAGGGAAACTATTATTTATGGCAGACTTTTGATTTTCTTGAATGGTTTCAAGTCGAGATAGATGATCTGCTGCCAAATTCTCTGCTCCCTTTTTATCTTTTATCTCGATGTCAAATTCTTGTAGTAGGAGGATCCACCTGATTAACCTTGGTTTAGCATTTTGCTTGTTAAAGAGATGTCTTAAGGCGGCATGGTCGGCGCCGACTATAGTTTTTGATAATACTAGGTACGAACAGAATTTATCAAAGGCGAAAACTACAGCTAGCAATTCCTTCTCAGTAGTAGTGTAATTTTCTTGAGTATCATTTAAGGTTTTACTTGCATAGTGAATTGGGTGAAAATGCTTTTCGCTTCGTTGACCTAAAAATGCTCCTACTGCGTAGTCACTAGCATCGCACATGAGTTCGAAAGATTTAGTACAGTCAGGTGCCATCATGATAGATGCATTGATGAGTTTCTTCTGGAGAGTTTCAAATGATACTAAGCAATCGTCAGAGAATAGAAAGGGTCGATCTTTCTCCAACAGTTGTGTCAAGGGTCTGGCGATTAATGAAAAGTCCTTTATGAATCTCCTATAGAACCCCGCATGACCGAGTAAGCTTCTGATCCCTTTTACTGAATTTAGCGGTGGAAGCATTGATATAGTTTCTACTTTGGCTTTGTCAACTTCAATACCATTCTTTGAAATTTTATGTCCTAATACTATTCCTTCTTTAACCATGAAATGGCACTTTTCCAAATTTAGTGCTAGATTTGAATCTTCACATCTTGCTAGCATTTTTCTAAGTTTTGTAGACAATGGTCGAAGGAGTTTCCAAAAACTGAGAAGTCATCCATAAATACTTACATTGATTCTTCTATCATATCATGAAATATAGCGATCATGCACCCGCTGAAATGTAGCAGGTGCATTGCATAGTCCAAATGGCATACGCCTATAAGCGAAGGTGCCATAGGGACAGGTAAATGTAGTTATACCCCTTTTTTTTGTAGGTGCCATAGGTTGGTATTAGATCATTTTTCTCATTTGTGATTACTGTTATACCCCTTTTTTTTTGTACAACCTGAACTGGACTGACCCATGCTGAATCTAAAATAGGGTAGATTACTCTTGCTTCTAGTAACTTGATAACCTCATTCTTCACTACCTCTTGCATTTTAGGGTCCGGTCGTCTTTGGTGCTTCACACTTATTTTGTAATTTTCTTCCATAAGTATCTTATGAGTGCAGAATGAGGGGCTAATTCCCTTAAGATCCATTAACTTCCAGGCGATAGCTTTCTTATATTTCTTCAAAACTTGTAGTAGTTTTTCTTTCTCGTTGTTTTCCAACCTGGAGGAGATAATAACTGGAAGCTTGGATTCTTCATCTAGGAAGGCGTATGATAAATTAGGCGGAAGTTCCTTTAGTTCAAGTGTAGGTGGTTCCTCGATACACGGTTTTGCCTTCTCACTCTCGTCTCTATCTTCCAACTCCTCAATGTGTGTTGTTTCATCATTATGATTAGTGTGTTTTTATCATAAATCCTTCGCAAACTAGATATTCTTCCTGTTCCTCTGCTAGCCATTCTTCTTCCTTTCCCTAGACGTCATGTATGTAATAACCTACTAGGTAGTCGAAATCATCAAAAAGAAAGGCTAGATCGTCATGACTACTTAGTCGTTGCATGGCTTTCTTTAGATCGAATGTGATTCGTTCTTGCTGGATACTTAATGCCAATCTTCCTCCCTAGACGTCAATAAGGGCGAGGGCTGTATTGAGAAATGGTCTCCCGAGAATAAGATGGCATCGTGTTCCTCCTTTTATGTCGACCACCACAAAATCCACAGGGAAGACGAATTCGTTAATCTTTATAAGTACGTCTTCAGTGATTCCCTTTGGATAGCAAACTGCCCTATTGATTAGACATAGTTCTAATTTTGTGGGTTGAAGTTTTTTGAGATTCATTTTGTCAAATATTGCGCTAGGTAAAATATTTACACCTATATGTAGGTTAGCAATAGTATTACCTTGGATTGAGTCGCTTATAAGACAGGAGATCATAAATTGGTCGGGAGGTTTTCTTCCTCTCATAATAGTTGAACATTCTTCGTTCAACACGATTTGCGGCTGTTCTTCCATTTGTTTCAGTTAGTCAGCATATCCTTGAGAAATTTTGCATGAGCAGACATCTTATAGAGAAATAGTTCGTAAGGGAGATTTAGCTGAATTTGATTTCATAAAGACTGAAAGCGTTTGAACTGTTTTTCCAATCTTGGTGGTTCTAAGGTTTCTTGTATGATTTCAGCCCTTAATACGTCATCTTCACCTGTATTCTCCGTGTTCCCCATGGGAATCATGGTTATTACCTCTACATTCTGTTCTTGTGATGCTTGATTTACTTCGACACATGGTGGATGATCCAGAATTTCAGAAGGATCTTCATTTGGTTCCGTAGCGTAGAGTTTAATGATTTGACTCTTTATTTCCTTCAAATTACGAAATAATGTGGCTGGTTTCCAAGGATCTGGTTCGTAGGAAGCACTGTCTGTGTTTACTGATAGAGGTGGTGAAGGAAGTAAATCCTCAAATGGTGATGGGTGGAGATTTATCTCATGATCCATAGGACGCCATACGGAGAGATAACACTCCTCAATGTAGTGTGATCCCCCACATAATTCGCACCATGAATCTGAGAAATTTTTGTCGACTCAGTAAAGTTTTCATTATAAGGATTCATGATGATATTTTTGTGCGATTTTTACTTTCAATAAGGCTAATCCATTAACTTGAATTTTTCTTGAAATCACCGTGTCTCCGGCAACGGAGCCAAAAACTTGATGTGTCGTTTTTAGTATATAAAAATATAATAAATATATTTTTAGGATGGTCTTACGAGATCAGGTTTTAAATTTATAAAATGATAATTACTTTAACTTAAAAACACACACAATAGGCAAGTGTACCTCTCACAGCGTAATATAGTTTAGGTAAGAACCAAGTATCGAACCAATGGACACGGTCGAATTCCACTACTCAACTTTTGTTAACGTTTAGCCGGTTTAATTAGTGAGTGAGTTTTGTGTGCTTGTAGAACAGGAAAGTAAACGATAGAAAAGTAAATGACGGTAAAGTAAATAGCAGAAAAATAAAAACGTGCGTGAAGTGTGTAACAGAAATGTAACGAACAGAATAGTAAATAACAGGAAAGTAAATACGTCGGAAATGATCATGTTACGAATAGTATTGCTTTGGGTTTCGAATCCGCTTGGTATGTGATAATGTTAAGTTGACTGATCCAATGATATGAATACTACAAATGTGTAACCCGGGTCACCGCTAGAGCCTCGTCCTCACGACATTTGATTTGCAAATTTAAACACTTTAACAAGTGGTAGTGCCTCCCGTTAAGGACAACAATTACCCTCAACCCTTTGAATGGTCATCTCCAGGTTGGTTTAAGACATCGAACGTAAAATGCTCTGTATTAAAGTTAAATAGGTGATTATATTTTGCTCACTGGGAGGCGGTGTAACAATGAGACCAAGTATAAAGACGTACCGTTCCCAACATGAGTTCACCAATTCTTGGTCGCATAATAACTTCGTATATAGACGTACGATCTTAATAGTGTTAACCAAGCCTTGGCTTATCAATCTCTACTTGTATAAAGACGTACAAGCTTCAAGAGAAGTTTGATTAAAAAGGTTTTACACTTTAAAAATTAAGAACACTCACAAATATAAAGACGGATTTAGACAATAATAAAAGCCCATCAAAATGGTGGTTTTAAGGAAAAATAGTTAAAGACATAAACACATCACTTGGATTAAAACGTTAAACATTAACATGCACCAAACTTCATCTTCACCCTAGCAATACAAAGAGTTTAGCCACGAATGGCCATACTAACTAGCATAACGCTGAGTTTCGTAGGCTCCCCTATTGCGGAACAAGCCGCTAACTACTTTCTACTCTAATTATGAAATGCACTCTCAAACGAGGTCTGAATGGATGTTCTTTTCTCTGATTTGGTGTGTGGAATGAAGAACTCAAGCCATCTATTTATAGGCCTCAGAAAGAGCAATGCACGGCCGTGCATTAGATTGCACGACCGTGCAAACACCTCAGGAATCAAACAGGGTATATAGGACAGTGTATTGGACCTTAGGGAGCAAGACACGGCAATGCACGCCCGTGCATTGGGATGCACGGCCGTGCATCGGGATGCACGGCCGTGCATCCCCTTCCTGCTGCCCAGTTTTGTCTTTTAGCTGCTGGTTGACTTCTTGTGGTCCAATTTTGACTTCTTGGGGGGTCAATGCTCGGGTTTGGTCCTCCAAAAGCTTGATTTCTTCATGTTTTAAGCTGATTTTTGCTCTATTCATCTTTGGGATACTGAATAACCTGCATTTATGAAATATTAATGTTTTAAGTATCAATTGCAAGGTTATTAATCAATTAGTACCATAATATGGGGATTATTATGCATGCAAAACATGTATAATTTAGGACATATCAATAACACATAAGTCAAAAAACATATCAAATATGCGCCTTCTCGTAACCGTCAATTCCAAATTCAAGTCGATACCTCACAGGGCATCCGTGCCAAACTTCAAGCACGGCATCACAAGGATGACATGTACCAAACATCCAGCACGATACTCTGCGGAGTAGTCGTACCTAACTTCAAGCATGATTACCACACAAGGTAAATCGTATCAACTTCAAGGATCACGGTAATCCCCATGGTGACCGTCATCACTCCAGTTGTACAACAGTTGGCCAGCCACAAAGGCCCCTAAAAGGTAAGTCCCATAACATATATCCCATAACCATAACCTCAATTCCCTAAGGAATAATGGCAGATTCGTTCGTTTGTGAATTTCATAAACATTCACTTCTTTATTTCAAAACTTCAGTTAAAGCATTCGTACGTTTCATTAAAAATCATTCGTTCGTAAACACATCGTAACCTCATTTGGATAAACATTTCATAAACACATCGTTTATAACCTTTCTTTCCAAAACATTGTTCATAAGCATCATATTATAAAAACATCATAAACATCAAACATCGTTTTATAAAACCGTCACATCATTACATATGCATACCAGCCCGAAAACATTATTTAAAACATTTAAAGAAAGGCTTCTAAAACTCACCTGAGATGAACACAGTCAAAGGTCTCTAGAATATCTTCTAACCTATACGTACACAACCCAACCTTTGCTTTACATACAACAAATTACATTTTATCCCTTCATACCCGGAACTTTAAAAGTACTCGGCTCTTTCCCGGGAATTTAGGAGTACACGGTTCCTTCCTGTGATCTTAGGGGTTCACGTTTCAAGGGGAGTTCTCGGGGGTTTACCCGTGAACTAGGCCTGAGAATCCTCAGCCGTGAAACCTTCCCGGGAATCGCAGCTATGAACCCTACCCGGGAATCCCAACCGTGAACCTTACCCTGGATCCTAGCCGTGAACCCTACCTGGGGATCCCAGCCATGAACCCTACCTGGGGATCCCAGCCGTAAACCTTCAGTTTTCACCCCAAAACCCTAGTTTTGCATGGACTCAGATATGGATCGATTGATTCGTCAAGTTTGGAACTTTTTACGTTCGAAACGTGTATTTTCCTCTCGTGATTCCAGATCTGAAGTATTTCATTGATTAACCCTTAAAAACCCGACCTTTAGGAACCAAAACCCGTAAAAAACCCATTTCAAGGAAAACTTATAAAAATGAGAGTTTCTTACCTCAAAACGACTCCTTCCTTCAACAAACCTTCCCTCAGCAAACCTTCAAGGTAGCGGGTCGATCTTTAGCTCAATCCAAAGCTTTCTCTCTCTAGAAATGGTAGGTTCCCTGACAAGGTTTGTGGCCCAGCCGGCGGCCCACGAGCCTCCACCATTTCGCACCCCTTTATTTCATCTTCATCAAGCTTATTGCTTCGTCGTTATTTTCGGGATGTTACAAAAATACCAATGTATCTATATTGTTTGAAAGCACCCATGTGACAACCCGACATTTCAGGTCAATATCCGTACACATTATAAACAAGTTTACATAATAATTATTTTTGTGATTTATTTAATTTCGCAAACAAGGACTTTAGAGTCTAACAAAAACCGAGCATTGTCTCAGTTCACATTTGGTAATTCTAGGAGTTACCGGTTCACATACACTTATAACCCGAATAAATTCGAACACTAGTGGTTAAAATAAATAACCAGAAAAATATATATATATTATTTTACACAAACTTGACGTAGAGCGATAAATTATTTTGGAATAAATTTATTATACCGTAGGGAAAATAAACCGAATTAAACTACCCCTTTTTAAACTCTAATTGGTATTAATATCAAAAATCTAATTGTTTTATTATTATAACCCAAACCCCCCCAACCCACCCTTGACTTCTCGGCCGAAATGCAGAGAAAACCATCCCCCCCCCCATTCTCACGTCCCATTTTACCATATTTTCAGATATAACCCATACCATTTCAATCAAAAACCCTCACAACTCCATTTTATCACTCATTTCTTACGGCAAATTTTCTCAGTCCTCTCCAAATCGAAGTCAAATTCCAAGGCAAAACCTATCCGCATTCGGTGTTTTAAGAAGAATTTTAAGAGTTTCTGCAAAAGAGTCAAGACCATTCTCTGTTTTCTTCATCATTTTCATCTCGGTTTTAAAGGTAAAAACTCGATATTTTTCATATTATGTTCTTTAAAACCGTAGCTAAACTTACATCTTATTTAAACGCAAGAAAGATAACAAGAAAAGAGTGTCAAATTCAAGTTTTAAAACAAAATATACAGGACTGATTCTGTCAAACAGAAGTCCAGTAATCGAAACTAGGAGTTTCGATACCTGTCGCTCAATCGAAACTAGGAGTTTCGATACCTGTTGGTCAATCGAAACTGGGAGTTTCGATACCTTTTACTCAATCGAAACTAGGTTGTTTCGATACCCAGTTTACTCAATCGAAACTAAGAAGTTTCGACACCTGACTACTCCATCGAAACTAAGTAGTTTCGATGCACATTTGTCCAATCGAAACTAAGAAGTTTCGACACCTGTATAACAGTCCCATTTGGGCAGTAACTCAAAACCATTTTATAACTAAACATATGTTGAACAACTAAGGAGATATTCAAACAAAAACGACCAGATTTACAAGGTCGGTGAACAATTTACAATCAAGACGTTGGTCTTAACAACAATTTACCCTTGGTATCTAGGGTACAAATAGTCAAGGTTGACTACAACAAGTATTATTTCAAGTATATACACAAACTCAAGGTGAGTTTCACGGCCCCTTTTTACTGTTTTCAATATTTGGTGGAAAAACATACTTACAATTATTTTATGGGATAACAAGAGAATAAGACACGACTTGTATGTTTACATGAGATGAGAACAACAATTTGAGGCCGGAAAAGTCCCCTGGAACAACGTAGTAACCATTAACTGTAGCCTAGGGTCCTATGAATAGTACTATGGAGAGTGACGTCTCCCGGTCATGGTTAGTCGCGCTAACCACAATCTGGAGGATTTATGGCCGCATAGAACCGGATAACGAAATTAGGGGCGTGTACAATTGTCATGGTTTGGTTACGCCTCATGTAGGAACATATTATTTGTATTCCTAGCTAGTTTACAAATGGGTCAACAATTCTTATTCTGTTTATCACATACAACTGAAACTATTTACGAACAATGAAATTTTGCAAAGAACTATTTGATTAAACCTGTGAACTCACCAACCTCGTGTTGACGATTTTAAGTATGTTTTTCAGGTAACTGAACGTGATTTCAAGGTTAGCAATGTAGATTACATGCATGCACGATGGATACTACTCAAGGAGGATTTCCCTTGTATAACTCATTGAATTGAGTCATATTTGTGAAATCTTAATGTTTTGTAAACTCATTTTACATTTTGTAATGTAAAACTTTAAACTCATTTATGTATCCATTTATCATGTATGTGTTTGCGGTAATCATATGCTTTGGAAACCATAAACGTCGCGCCTCGCGTTTCCGCCTTGGCGGGGTGTGACAGAACTTGGTATCAGAGCCATTGATTATAGCGAACTAGGAATCTAAATTGGAACCTAGTCTATAATCTAAATGACTCACTAAAACGTTTTCATTGCATAAGCATTGTATAACCAGTCATTTTGTCATATGGATATTGTAGTCATAAGCATGTCGTCACATTCATATTCTGATCCCGTCTCTGACACTGAATCAAACGAGGAACTTTCCACCTCACATCCCAAAAATCGAGTACAAACCCGTAGCTCCACACCACCTAAAGTCGCCTTGGGAAAACCGCCTATCGTCTACCGAAAGAAAAGCGGAGGACCAGTTAAGGTGCAAAGCGCTAGAAATAAGTTTCGACTTCCACACAAAAGGAATCTAGCAGCCCGTGACCCAGAAGACTTGGAGGCTGGTGAAGAACCACCTAGGCAAAGACCCTGCTACCACCCGACTGTGGGAACTATCCGTTGGATGCCACGTACTCTGGCCCGATGGAGGGAGATGGAGAGCATCCCATCTACCTTTGAGATTGGAGAGTCTTCTAACTCCCCAACACCCCTACCCCACACTGGAGAAGCCATAGAGCTCACAGTGCCTACACTAGTAGCACGCGTTCGTACGCATGTGGAGCGTCTTGATGATCTCCTAGATGACATCCGGGCACAGGGGGATGCAGCCACGCGACTTCGTCAAGGACTCGGATCTCGAGTTCAGACTCTAAATGACCGCACCCGAAACAAACAGGATGCCACTAACTATCTGGAGTTGAGAGCCGACATGGACTGGCAGTTCACTGTCACTGTCCGAGACATGGTGGAAGCACTGGAGGAAAGGACTTTGGCTGCAGAATTTGTGGCTAGAGCAAGCTTTGTTATGGCAGGACTTGCCATGATGATTGGATTGTACTCTCACTTCTTCTTCTAAACCTATTATGGGCGGGTTGTGCCCATAGTACATTATGTAGTTTAAAAACTTTAGTACTGATGTGGTCATGTGAACCCATCCTTTTTGTATCCTTATCTTTTGGGAACAATGTACTATATATGTTTTGACTATGTATGTAATGGTTTATATTGTAATGATGGTTGTTTGCATTTGATGTTGTGGTATTCTTATGTCATGTGCTATCATTATTGTCAAATAATGTTGTTTCTTTTTAATTGACATGTTAGAAAGAACGTCATGGCACCAAAGCGTAGCACACCCCGTAACACTACTGGAGACAACAACGAGACAATTTCTCCAAATGTGGAACAACTTATAGCACAGCGAGTAGCTGCTGCCATGCAACAGTATGAGGCGAATCGAAATAGTGGAGGAGGAAACGGCAGTGGTACCGGTGCAGGAGGTGCAGGAGGAAGCGGTACAGCTGGAGGTTCCGGAGGTTCCGGAGGTAATAGAATAAATAAGCCGTAACACATGGTCATGATCCGAATTATTGACGTTATGACTTGTAATTCTACAGATGCTCCAAATAGAAAGTGCTCCTACAAGGCCTTTCTATCTTGCAAACCCCGTAACTTCAATGGCACCGAGGGTGCAGTTGGGCTAATGAGATGGATAGAGAAGATGGAATCAGTGATTGATATCAGTGAATGCACCGCTGACTGCATGGTGAAGTATTCTACATGCTCACTCACTGATAAAGCTTTAACTTGGTGGAATTCACAAATAAAGACTTTGGGAAGGCAGACAACATATGAGTTGTCATGGGAAGACCTGAAGGCCATGATGATCGAGGAATATTGTCCTCGAAATGAGTTACAAAAGATCGAATCTGAAATGTGGAATTTGCAAATGACAGGAGATGATGTTGCTGGCTACACTGACCGATTCAATGAGTTAGCAATCTTGGTTCCACACATGGTTACCCCAGAATACAAGAAGGTTGAAAGATACTTGTGGGGTCTCGCACCTCAAATCCGAAGTCTGGTGACTTCATCGAACCCTATGGATGCCAAGAGCGCCATAACTCTAGCTTTCAAGCTGAGGGATAATGTTGTACGTGATGGTTTGTTTGAGAAGAAGGAGACCGAAGAAGGAAGGTCGGGGGAAAAGAGGAAATGGTTTGGAAAACCAAGTAATCAAAACAGGAATCCAAGTTACAAGAGACCTGAAACTATGAAAGCCTTTGTCGCCAACACTGTGGGACAAAATGGATACCTTGGGGCACTACCAAGGTGTGACAAGTGTGGATATCATCACAGTGGAAGGTGTACTCAATGTGGAAAATGTAAAAAGTATGGGCACCTAGCCCATAACTGTTGGAGCAATGCAAACTCTAATAAGACAAATCAAGTAACAGGAAAGGGCAACCCAGGAACAGGGAGGATGAATCAGGGATGCTTTGAATGTGGAGATCCAAAGCACTTCAGAAAAGACTGTCCAAAGTTGAAGAACCAAAACGACAATCAGGCCCGTGGAAGAGCATTTGTGATGGGGGCTGGTGACGCACGACAAGATCCAAACATTGTCACTGGTACGTTCCCGATAAATAATCACTATGCCTCTATACTTTTCGATACGGGTGCTGATTTGAGTTTTGTGTCAAATGACTTTAAGTCCCTACTCGGTATTAAGCCCAGTAAACTAGACCAAAAGTATACAATTGAATTAGCGAACGGAAAATTAATTAATACCGAAGAAGTCATTCAGGGTTGTACCTTATGTCTTAAAAACCACACATTTAGTATAGATCTGTTACCCGTTGATTTAGGAAGCTTTGACGTTGTTATTGGCATGGATTGGTTGTCAAAGAATCATGCCGAGATTGTTTGCTTTGAGAAGATTGTCCAAATCCCACTCTCAAACGGAGAAGTTCTTTCGATTCAAGGTGAGAAGAGTGGAGTAACGTTAAGGATGATAAACCGCATGAAAGCTCGTAAGTGTTTACGTAAAGGCTATTGCGTGTTTCTGGCTCACGTCGTCGAAAAGAAACCCAAGGAACGTCGACTTGAATATATTCTAATCGTTAGGGATTACCCCGAAGTTTTTCCTAAAGACTTACCTGGATTACCACCACCGAGGCAAGTCGAATTCCGAATCGATTTGGTACCAGGATCCGCACCGATTGCGCGATCGCCGTATCGATTAGCACCTTCTGAAATGCAAGAATTATCAAATCAACTACAAGAGTTGCTTGATAAAGGTTTCATAAGACCGAGTTTCTCACCTTGGGGAGCTCCGGTCCTATTTGTAAAGAAAAAGGATGGAACCTTTAGGATGTGTATTGATTACCGAGAATTAAACAAGCTTACAATCAAGAACCGATACCCACTTCCTCGAATAGACGATTTGTTCGATCAACTACAAGGTTCTAGCTTCTATTCAAAAATTGATCTACGTTCAGGGTATCATCAATTAAGAATCCAAGAAGAAGATGTACCAAAGACAGCATTTAGGACTCGTTACGGTCACTACGAGTTCCTAGTTATGCCATTTGGTTTGACGAACGCACCAGCTGTCTTCATGGATCTCATGAACCGCGTGTGCAAGCCATACTTGGATAAATTCGTGATTGTATTCATCGATGACATATTAATATATTCACGAACTAAGGAGGATCATGAACATCACCTGAAATTAATCTTAGAACTACTCAGAAACGAGAAACTTTACGCTAAATTCTCTAAGTGTGAGTTTTGGATCCGAGAAGTGCATTTCCTTGGTCATGTCATCAACAAGGAAGGAATTCACGTTGATCCATCTAAAATTGAAGCGATCAAAAACTGGGAAGCACCAAAGACTCCGACAGAAGTACGTCAATTTTTAGGTTTGGCCGGTTATTACAGACGATTCATCGAGAATTTTTCAAAAATAGCCTTGCCTTTAACCACATTAACCCAGAAAGAAAAGAAGTATGATTGGAGTGACAAGCAGGAGTCAGCTTTCCAATTACTGAAACAGAAGCTGTGTAGTGCACCAATCCTATCCCTTCCGGAGGGAATCGAAAATTTTGTCGTATACTGCGATGCATCACACCAAGGACTTGGTTGTGTGTTAATGCAAAGGGACAAAGTCATCGCATATGCCTCACGACAACTAAAAGTACACGAAAAGAATTATACGACTCACGACTTGGAATTGGGTGCAGTTGTGTTTGCGCTCAAGATTTGGAGACATTATCTTTACGGTACAAGATGTACTATCTTTACTGATCACAAGAGTCTTCAACATATCTTCGATCAAAAGGAACTTAACATGAGACAACGTCGTTGGGTAGAACTACTAAACGACTATGATTGTGATATCAAGTACCATCCCGGTAAAGCCAATGTCGTAGCAGACGCCTTAAGTCGTAAAGAACGAGTTAAAACTCTTCGTGTTCGTGCCCTAGAATTGACAATTCACACGAATCTTACTACTCAAATTCGGATGGCACAACAAGAGGCAATCAAAGAAGAAAACATTCAGAATGAAGCTTTACGAGGAATGATAAAGCAATTGGAGTCTAAGTCAGATGACACTTTATACTTCATGAATAGAATTTGGGTGACCCGTTTTGGTAACTTACGGGAGTTAGTTATGGACGAAGCCCACAAGTCTAGGTACTCCATTCACCCAGGTTCAGATAAAATGTATAAGGATCTAAAAGAATTATATTGGTGGCCCAATATGAAAGGAGATATTGCCACATATGTCAGTAAGTGCTTAACATGTTCAAAAGTAAAAGCCGAACATCAGAAACCGTCTGGTTTGTTACAACAACCTGAAATTCCCCAATGGAAATGGGAACAAATTTCTATGGATTTTATCACAAAATTACCCAAGACATCCAGTGGTTATGATACCATATGGGTAATTGTCGATCGATTGACAAAATCAGCTCATTTCCTACCTATGAAAGAAACTGATAAAACCGAGAAACTTGCAAAGCTTTATATCAAGGAAATTGTGGCTAGGCATGGAGTGCCAATTTCTATTATATCGGATAGAGATAGCAGATTTGTGTCTAGAATCTGGAAATCATTACAAGAAGCCATGGGCACACGTCTTGACATGAGCACGGCATATCACCCACAAACAGATGGTCAAAGCGAAAGGACCATTCAAACTTTAGAGGATATGCTACGTGCGTGTGTAATTGATTTCGGAGGAAATTGGGATACTCATTTACCATTAGCTGAGTTTTCCTACAATAACAGCTACCATACGAGCATTAAGGCAGCTCCGTTTGAAGCTTTATATGGTCGTAAATGCCGCTCACCGCTATGTTGGGCGGAAGTTGGTGAAAAACATTTGACAGGCCCTGAGATTGTCCAGGAAACCACTGATAAGATCTTCAAAATTAAGGACCGTCTGAAAGCGGCCCGAGATAGACAAAAGAGCTACGCTGACAACAGACGAAAACCATTAGAATTTCAAATTGGTGACCGAGTGATAGGGTGCGAAAGCACACGTCTTTATTCCTTTGTTTTAATGTGTTTTAAGTAGTTTTATATTAGTTTTGAGTCAATTTTATGTACATTTGAGTCGTTGGTCTTATTTGTAGGAGCCCGGGAATATTAATGAAGAATACGTGAAGAAAACGAGCGAAGAAACGAAGCCCGGAAAAGTCCAAAGATAAAAAGACAATTTTCTGAAATTTAGGTCTCTCGCGGTACGCGAGAGACGAGTGTAATAATTCTCGCGGTACGCGGGAAACTCCAGGAATCCGCCCGACTATTTTGGTCTTCGCGGTACGCGAGGATCCAGTCAACATTCTCTCGCGGTACGCGAGAGGGCCGTTTTCCGCAAAACCCTAATTTTCTAAATTAAAAAGAATTAAACGGCCATTATGAGCGGGTTCGATTCTAAGCCGTTCCAGGGAAGAAAAAGAGGCGATTTTGAGCTTGGAAGTCAATTGAAGCTGAAGATTGAAGCTTTTGGATTCCGGGTTTGTGTAGTTGCATTCTAGGGTTTAAAGATTCAAACTTTATCTTTGATTTTGTGTTTTGAACCTATGGATCTTGCTATTTGCTTCTGTGTAGATGTTCTTAGTATGATTCTAGGCTAGATCCTTGATCTACCTAGGTCAATATGATGATTATGTGTTAAAGTTTCGATTTTTATTCGGTTTTTGGATTTGAATGTTGGATTTATGATTTAGTAAAGGTTTGAGTTTGTTTATGTGTGATGTTAGTGCATGTTTAATTCTGATTATGTGGTTGATTATGCTTTTCTGCGTTGATTGTGGTTGTCTGCCAGTTTGATCTTCGTTTCTGGTTCATAGACTTTAGGGTTTGTGAATTAGAGTGGTGTCTAGACGTAGTAGCCATAGAAAACCTAGTTAATTACTGATTAGAAGTGAATGTGTGTCCTAGTTCAATACCCGAGAAGTGAGAATTAGTCGTTTAGTCTTCGTCATTAGGAATCCGAGTGTCAGCTGTCTGAGAGGAAGTTGGTATTAGGTGTCTAGTGATAGTTGCTATCCGAATCATAGTATCCATTCTAGAACTACCCCATGCATTCCTTGAGTGTATGGTAAGCGGTGAGACTGAGAGGTAATCCGTTTATTAGGGTACTTGTCATAGTAGGAAATACCCGAGAGGTGATCCGATCATCTGGTGAGTTAATATCCTTAGGTTGTCTTCTGGTCACATCCCGAGACCGAGAGTGATCGGGAATCCAATAGATATCTTTTAGGTGTTATATCTTTAGAAACCCAGATCCAACCTAGTTCCAAAACCGATAGAAGTTGAGCTTTACACATAGGATTCCGACCTAGGTAGTGACTTCTCCATTCTTGATTTCATCTTTAGTTTACTCTTGATAGCTTGAATTGTCCTTAGTTTATTGCATTCTTAGTTAATCTTTAGTGTAGTAAACCCCCCAATCAAATCATACTTAAGTCCTAGTTAGAGTCTAATTTAGTTATTCAGTGTCTTTTGGGTTCGATATCCGGACTTCGTTTAGGCTATATTACATTGATCGGTACACTTGCCGGTTGTGTGGTCTAGTTTTAGGTCGAGTCTAGGTTTTATAAATTTAAAGCTAGAGAGTCAAGATTAGGTTTTATTTGATAGTTTTTATAGACCGTCTGGACGACATCAAGTTTTTGGCGCCGTTGCCGGGGACACTTGGCAATAGCAATATTAGCTTTGACTAGTTCTTTGTTTGATTTTTGGTTTATTTGAGTCTTTTGTTTTCTTTTGAGTCTTGTGTGCTACTTGTGAGTCTTTATTCTGTTTCCTTCTTAGAGTCTTTCTGTTTATGCCCAATACTCGTTCGCAAGGATCACCATCTTTTGCATCTTTTCAAGAGCCCGAACGAGAGCTTCACGAGCGCACCCGCGACTTTCGGGAGCGTTTAGAGGAGCTGGTTAAATCTAAGGTACGTTCTACTAGCCCAGTTCCAATTTCTATCATGGGCGACGCTGATCCTCCAGCGAGGCGTACAGTGCACCAGAGGGCCAGTGAGGGGGTCACGGGCGCGAGATCTTCGATCACACGCCCCACTATACCGAACACCAATTCTTGGCAGATCCCATCACATTTCATGAATACGATCACTCATGCCACTCAATTCCATGGCCTCGAGGATGAGGATGCACCCGGACATTTGTCCCGCTTCGCGCGGATATGTGATACATTTAATATCACGGGTGTATCTAAGGACGCAATCTACTTGCGTCTCTTTCCATTCTCTCTTTCTGGGCGTGCATCTACTTGGCTCGACACTCTTCCCGACAATTCTATCACCACATGGGAGGATCTCGAAGCCAAGTTCTTCAAGAAATACTTTCCACCTTCCAGGGCCGCTCGCCTTCGGGACCAGATCCATTCGTTTCGGATGGATCCCGACGAGCCTTACCACATGGCCTGGGAGCGGTTCAACGCGCTGTTGAGCCGATGTCCCCAGCACGGTCTCCCCGACTGGGCACTTGTGGAGAAGTTCTATAATGGCCTCACCTTCGAGACGCAGCAAATGTTCAACACAGCTGCAGGAGGCCATATCATGGATAGACTCGAGCCTGAGGAGTGCGAGGATATGTTCGAGAGCTTCGCTCAAGCCGAGCAGCAGCACCCACGTTCTGTTAGGGATTCCATCCCTACTGCTAGGTCACACGCCTCTTCTCCTAGAGGTGTGCATCAGGTCACTCCTGATACTAGCGTGGCTGCTGCCCTCGCCTCGATGGCGAATGAGATAAAGGAGCTCAAGCTCAGTGCTTTGAGGTGTCAAGTGTGTAGGGGAGGACACAACACCCGAGATTGCCCTGTTCATAATCAAGAGCACGTGAGCTATGCTGGCAACCAATACCAGAACCGAAATTACAACAATTCTAATACTTTTGGTTCGGGATGGAGATCTGGATTCACTGGTCGTCAGCAACAGTATGGAGGAGCAGAAGAAGGAGCGAGTTCTGGGAGCACTGTTGGGTCACGAAGGATTGAGGAGATGATGGAGACTCAGACACAGTTGCTTGCCTAGCTGGTGCAGAATAACAAGGATGCTCGGCTAAGACTGGATAGCCATGACACTTTGATGAAGAATCAGCAATCGGCGTTGCAGGATTTGCAACGCACGGTAGGAGACATTGCTAGGAGCATACATGATAGACAAGGAAGCCCTTCTACGGGCCCGAACGCTTCAGTGATGGCCGTGTCTATAGAGAGTGTGGAGAGTAAAGTGGTTGAAGAGGTTGACCCCCACTCTAAGGAGCATAATATTCCCTCAGTGGAGGAGGTGAACAAGATTGACTGGGAAGCTCGATTTGCTGAGATCGATGCAAGGATGCTGAAAGAGACCGAGTCGAATGCTGTTTCGACAAGGAGCATGGGAGAGAAGGAAGATGAGAGCCCACCGGTAGTAGTAGAAGAAGAGCCGGTGGAGGAGGAGATAGTGGTTGAGGTGCCTACCAAGAAGGCACAAGAGAAGAAGAAGGGGGTGGAGATGAAGTCCCCCGAGATTGACCTGAGCCGTATTCCTTATCCCACACGTGTGTTGCCACATAAACACGCTAAGGAATACGGTCACTTCCTTGATATGTTCAAACAACTCAAGGTCAATCTCCCGTTTGTAGAGGTCCTCCAGCATATGCCCAAATATGCCAAGTTCTTAAAAGGCCTTCTTTCCAACAAGAAGAAACTTGAGGAGGTCTCTGGAGTCTCACTTGGTGAGCAATGCTCGGCAGTGGTGCAAAATCATTTGCCAGAAAAGTTGTCTGATTCGGGTCGGTTCACGATCCCGTGCTTGTTGGGCAACCTACCATTACACCACGCGTTGGCCGACCTAGGTGCTAGCATCAATTTGATGCCCTATTCATTGTACAAGCAGCTGGACCTAGGTGAACCACAACCAACGCGCATGAGCATTTCCTTGGCTGACCGCTCAGTCAAGTATCCACGGGGAATAGTGGAAAATCTATTAGTGAAAGTGGGTAATTTTGTTTTCCCCGTGGATTTTGTGATTCTAGATATGGAGGTGGATGACAAGGTCCCACTCATCTTAGGGCGCCCGTTCCTACGGACCGCAAAGGCGATGATTGATGTCTTTGACGGGAAGCTCACACTTCGTGTGGGGGATGAGGTCCTTACATTCAATGCTGTAGAGTCCGGGAAGGATGTTGGCGAGCACAGCCACTCCGTGTGCATGCTCGATTCTTTCATGGACCACCATTGGGACCCCGATCCGGTGATAGAAGTAGGTGAACCCGCCCCGAATATAGAAGAACCATATGATTGGGCGTTGGAGTTAGAAGGATTGCTAGATGAGCCAGACGATTATGGAGATGAGGTGCCTGATGATTTGCTGGAGATGATGGCAGAGTTTGAAGAGGTCATAGGGAAAACCCCAAGTGTGGGGAAGTTGGTGGAGGTTGTTGAGGATCCCGAGGATCCTGGTGAGATTGTGGAGGTCATTCCTTTAGAAGTGCCCATTCCTAAACCCCTACATATCTTCACCACTGTTTGTGCTTTGGGGAGAAAGATCGAGTCACCCCCTAGGTCTAGGCCGCCTCGTAAGAGGACTCGAGAGTTAATTGACTTAGGCAACGTAAATAGAGTGCTAACCCCAAGTGTGGGGATATCGAGGAGTGACAAACTGCTTGGTTATTTAATGCGTATTATCTTCGGACCGGGTAGATTTAAGTTGTGGTGGAAGGAGATGAAGGATAGAAATCCATGGTGCGGTAGGAGTAGTTGTTTGCTGAGGCTGTGGAGAACCGGTAGGCCGCGAAGGATGAAGGCGGGTACCGGTTAGGATCAAGGAGAAGCCTCCTGATAGGTTTGCTTGAGTCCTGGGCAAGTGCCCGGGATGTAAAATTTGTGTGCGTTCATTGGTATGAGTCCATGTCTTTTTCTTTGTTTTTCGGTTTGTGTTTTGGTTGTGTCAAGTTTTGCAGGAATCCATGCTCGATTCGGTAAGGAAAATCGTCGGGAATGAAGCCCCAGGTATGGTTACATGTGTTTTTATCCTTGGGACAAGGTTTTAAGGAAGTTGGGTGAAAATTTTTTCTTAAATGGCAAAATTTTTTCTAAGTAAAAAAAATTGGAAAAACTTAAAAACTTTCTGTTAACGACACCCTCCCGCGGTACGCGAAGAACGATATGGAAATCTCTCGCGGTACGCGAGAGACAAAAGTCTCGGCCGGCCTAACTTTTTGGCCTTCGCGGTACGCGAAGAATATCCCCTTCGACTTACGCGGTACGCGAGGGACTGCTGGTGTCACCCTATTTCCTTTGTTTCCCATGGTTTCCCGTACCCGTTTCTGTCCCCGTTTTCACTCACCACCACTATCCACCTACCACCATCCGACCACCATGACCATGGGAAACTAGAAACTGTTTATGACCGATGTTCGACCTTGCTGTGGTATTCATGTCTATGTGTTTGCCACACGTTGAGTATGTGTTCTCTGCATCTATCTATCTTGAGTCTTTTAGTTTTCTTGAGTCTGTCTAGTCTCTATATTTTATTTGAGTCAGTTTAATGCTGTGGGTTTGTATGAGGTTTATTTTGCAGGTTTTATCATTCTGTCCGTACTCAATCTCCATTCGGGCGGGTTTGATGATTACCATTACTATCTTGTAAAGGCAACCCAACAGCTGATGTGTAACCGCGACCGAAATGCTATACGGTGCACACAAGGAAGAACGAAGCTGCATACTAGATTGCATCTACATTACCAGCTAAGTCGCTTCCTGTTCTGTTTTGTTTTTTTTTATTTTTGCATTTTTTTTTAGTTGTGTTTTGCTTCACATTGAGGACAATGTGTCTTTCAAGTGTGGGGATGTGAGTGTCTAGTTTGTTTAGTTTGTGTCTTTAAAAATTCAAAAATACAAAAAAAAAATTGAAAAATTTGAAAAATGTTCTTGAAAATAATTGCATATATTTGGAAAATGATAGTAGAACTGGATCTATTTATGAGTTTAAAAGATTAAATAATTGAAAACGTGTCTAATTAGTGATGTTTTGGTAGACCCAGCTAACTAGTAGAGCTTAAATATCCTGTTTGTGTTATTTAGGATTAATCACGGAATAAAATCATGATATCTTGTGGGTATTCATCTTAGAGTAATGGTAATACTGAAACTGTCAATATAGGGTGATAGGTACCACGATTAAGTTAAAATTTAAAGGTTTTTGAAATTTTTTTTGGCACACCATTCTCTTTTTATGAGAATAAATCCGAGTTTCGGTGGCGCCCGCATTCCATAATTCATGTTATTCCATAATTTATGAGCTATACTGAGTTTTGCTTATGTGTTTCCCTCCGGGATAGTGACTTGGAGGATACACCCCTAAGTAAGATTTATGTGCTTCATTGATAGAATGTAGTCTATGTGTTACCCTCCGGGATAGTGACTTGGTTGAAACGCCTCTAGACGAAAGTTCTTTTGCTTATTATGCTCATTATCATCCATTCATTCATTCATTCATGATTTCATCTGATTTCTAAAAACCTGTAAATAGTAGTTTAACGTGGTAGGGTAAATCTATATGGTTTAATCCGTGCCTAAACATGACCTTGAGACGGGATTAGGTAGAGCTGTAACTTCTAAGTGTGAGTCACATAGATTGATTGATATGTTGTATAAAATGGATTTAGAACACGTAACGGGGGCTTGAAAGTTAGTGCTTGGGTTTAATCGGACAGAAATACTAATTGTTGCTTTTTAACACGTGAGTATGTTTTGAAAATTGAAATTTATGTTTGTTGAGTTAGATGCCAGTTATGATTCCATTTGCAGATTTTTCGAGGACGAAAAAAGGTTAAGTGTGGGGATATTTGATAGGGTGCGAAAGCACACGTCTTTATTCCTTTGTTTTAATGTGTTTTAAGTAGTTTTATATTAGTTTTGAGTCAATTTTATGTACATTTGAGTCGTTGGTCTTATTTGTAGGAGCCCGGGAATATTAATGAAGAATACGTGAAGAAAACGAGCGAAGAAACGAAGCCCGGAAAAGTCCAAAGATAAAAAGACAATTTTCTGAAATTTAGGTCTCTCGCGGTACGCGAGAGACGAGTGTAATAATTCTCGCGGTACGCGGGAAACTCCAGGAATCCGCCCGACTATTTTGGTCTTCGCGGTACGCGAGGATCCAGTCAACATTCTCTCGCGGTACGCGAGAGGGCCGTTTTCCGCAAAACCCTAATTTTCTAAATTAAAAAGAATTAAACGGCCATTATGAGCGGGTTCGATTCTAAGCCGTTCCAGGGAAGAAAAAGAGGCGATTTTGAGCTTGGAAGTCAATTGAAGCTGAAGATTGAAGCTTTTGGATTCCGGGTTTGTGTAGTTGCATTCTAGGGTTTAAAGATTCAAACTTTATCTTTGATTTTGTGTTTTGAACCTATGGATCTTGCTATTTGCTTCTGTGTAGATGTTCTTAGTATGATTCTAGGCTAGATCCTTGATCTACCTAGGTCAATATGATGATTATGTGTTAAAGTTTCGATTTTTATTCGGTTTTTGGATTTGAATGTTGGATTTATGATTTAGTAAAGGTTTGAGTTTGTTTATGTGTGATGTTAGTGCATGTTTAATTATGATTATGTGGTTGATTATGCTTTTCTGCGTTGATTGTGGTTGTCTGCCAGTTTGATCTTCGTTTCTGGTTCATAGACTTTAGGGTTTGTGAATTAGAGTGGTGTCTAGACGTAGTAGCCATAGAAAACCTAGTTAATTACTGATTAGAAGTGAATGTGTGTCCTAGTTCAATACCCGAGAAGTGAGAATTAGTCGTTTAGTCTTCGTCATTAGGAATCCGAGTGTCAGCTGTCTGAGAGGAAGTTGGTATTAGGTGTCTAGTGATAGTTGCTATCCGAATCATAGTATCCATTCTAGAACTACCCCATGCATTCCTTGAGTGTATGGTAAGCGGTGAGACTGAGAGGTAATCCGTTTATTAGGGTACTTGTCATAGTAGGAAATACCCGAGAGGTGATCCGATCATCTGGTGAGTTAATATCCTTAGGTTGTCTTCTGGTCACATCCCGAGACCGAGAGTGATCGGGAATCCAATAGATATCTTTTAGGTGTTATATCTTTAGAAACCCAGATCCAACCTAGTTCCAAAACCGATAGAAGTTGAGCTTTACACATAGGATTCCGACCTAGGTAGTGACTTCTCCATTCTTGATTTCATCTTTAGTTTACTCTTGATAGCTTGAATTGTCCTTAGTTTATTGCATTCTTAGTTAATCTTTAGTGTAGTAAACCCCCCAATCAAATCATACTTAAGTCCTAGTTAGAGTCTAATTTAGTTATTCAGTGTCTTTTGGGTTCGATATCCGGACTTCGTTTAGGCTATATTACATTGATCGGTACACTTGCCGGTTGTGTGGTCTAGTTTTAGGTCGAGTCTAGGTTTTATAAATTTAAAGCTAGAGAGTCTAGATTAGGTTTTATTTGATAGTTTTTATAGACCGTCTGGACAACATCACCGAGTAATGTTAAAAGTCTCACCATTGAAAGGCGTTGCGAGGTTTGGTAACCGTGGTAAGCTCAATCCTAGATACGTTGGACCATTTGAAATACTGGCTAGGGTTGGCCCTGTAGCCTACAAACTCAAGCTACCACAGGAACTAAGCAACGTACACAATACATTTCATGTGTCAAATCTCAAAAAGTGTCTATCAGACGAGACTTTGATCATACCGCCTGACGAGATTCACATTGACGATAAACTTCATTTCATCGAGGAACCGATTGAGATTTCAGATTGGAAGGTTCAAAAGCTGAGACGTAGTCGGATCAAACTGGTTAAAGTACGTTGGAACTCAAAGCGTGGTCCTGAGTATACATGGGAACGAGAGGACCAAATGAAAACAAAATACCCATCCTTGTTTGAGGATGCACCAGTTCAAGAGGACACGAATTGAATTTCGGGACTAAATTCTGTTAACATGGGGAGAATGTGACAACCCGACATTTCAGGTCAATATCCGTACACATTATAAACAAGTTTACATAATAATTATTTTTGTGATTTATTTAATTTCACAAACAAGGACTTTAGAGTCTAACAAAAACCGAGCATTGTCTCAGTTCACATTTGGTAATTCTAGGAGTTACCGGTTCACATACACTTATAACCCGAATAAATTCGAACACTAGTGGTTAAAATAAATAACCAGAAAAATATATATATATTATTTTACACAAACTTGACGTAGAGCGATAAATTATTTTGGAATAAATTTATTATACCGTAGGGAAAATAAACCGAATTAAACTACCCCTTTTTAAACTCTAATTGGTATTAATATCAAAAATCTAATTGTTTTATTATTATAACCCAAACCCCCCAACCCACCCTTGACTTCTCGGCCGAAATGCAGAGAAAACCATCCCCCCCATTCTCACGTCCCATTTTACCATATTTTCAGATATAACCCATACCATTTCAATCAAAAACCCTCACAACTCCATTTTATCACTCATTTCTTACGGCAAATTTTCTCAATCCTCTCCAAATCGAAGTCAAATTCCAAGGCAAAACCTATCCGCATTCGGTGTTTTAAGAAGAATTTTAAGAGTTTCTGCAAAAGAGTCAAGACCATTCTCTGTTTTCTTCATCATTTTCATCTCGGTTTTAAAGGTAAAACCTCGATATTTTTCATATTATGTTCTTCAAAACCGTAGCTAAACTTACATCTTATTTAAACGCAAGAAAGATAACAAGAAAAGAGTGTCAAATTCAAGTTTTAAAACAAAATATACAGGACTGATTCTGTCAAACAGAAGTCCAGTAATCGAAACTAGGAGTTTCGATACCTGTCGCTCAATCGAAACTAGGAGTTTCAATACCTGTTGGTCAATCGAAACTGGGAGTTTTGATACCTTTTACTCAATCGAAACTAGGTTGTTTCGATACCCAGTTTACTCAATCGAAACTAAGAAGTTTCGACACCTGACTACTCCATCGAAACTAAGTAGTTTCGATGCACATTTGTCCAATCGAAACTAAGAAGTTTCGACACCTGTATAACAGTCCCATTTGGGCAGTAACTCAAAACCATTTTATAACTAAACATATGTTGAACAACTAAGGAGATATTCAAACAAAAACGACCAAATTTACAAGGTCGGTGAACAATTTACAATCAAGACGTTGGTCTTAACAACAATTTACCCTTGGTATCTAGGGTACAAATAGTCAAGGTTGACTACAACAAGTATTATTTCAAGTATATACACAAACTCAAGGTGAGTTTCACGGCCCCTTTTTACTGTTTTCAATATTTGGGGGAAAAACATACTTACAATTATTTTATGGGATAACAAGAGAATAAGACACGACTTGTATGTTTACATGAGATGAGAACAACAATTTGAGGCCGGAAAAGTCCCCTGGAACAACGTAGTAACCATTAACTGTAGCCTAGGGTCCTATGAATAGTACTATGGAGAGTGACGTCTCCCGGTCATGGTTAGTCGCGCTAACCACAATCTGGAGGATTTATGGCCGCATAGAACCGGATAACGAAATTAGGGGCGTGTACAATTGTCATGGTTTGGTTACGCCTCATGTAGGAACATATTATTTGTATTCCTAGCTAGTTTACAAATGGGTCAACAATTCTTATTATGTTTATCACATACAACTGAAACTATTTACGAACAATGAAATTTTGCAAAAAACTATTTGATTAAACCTGTGAACTCACCAACCTCGTGTTGACGATTTTAAGTATGTTTTTCAGGTAACTGAACGTGATTTCAAGGTTAGCAATGTAGATTACATGCATGCACGATGGATACTACTCAAGGAGGATTTCCCTTGTATAACTCATTGAATTGAGTCATATTTGTGAAATCTTAATGTTTTGTAAACTCATTTTACATTTTGTAATGTAAAACTTTAAACTCATTTATGTATCCATTTATCATGTATGTGTTTGCGGTAATCATATGCTTTGGAAACCATAAACGTCGCACCTCGCGTTTCCGCCTTGGCGGGGTGTGACAACCCAATACTAAAATACAAATCAAACTCAAAGTCTAGTGAATCTAAGGCCTATCTAATCAACATGCTCCTCATGTATAGCTTGAGGTATAGGCTTAGTGAACGAGTTAGCTAGATTTTGATTTATGTGAACTTTGTTTAACACCATGTCTCTAAGTTTCATGATCCCATTAATGAAACTTATAAGTAAAAAACCCTTTAGAACTCTTTCCAACTATTAGAAGCTATTTAAACCTTTTCAGCATACCGTCTTCTAATGTTTTCAAACTATAATATTTATAAGGAAAATTCTTAGGAACTATTTCCAATTCTTAGAAGCTATCTGAAATCTTTCAGAGTACTGTCTTCTAATGATTCCTAACTACAACATCTCATGTTGTGTCACAGTTACTAATGGAACTCTCTCATTGGTAACATTTATAGTCTTATGGTGCATTTAACCATTCTTTAATGATCGCCCTTTTGGTGTTCATATCTTAACTCTTAAGATAACAGCGTTTGACTTTGCCATAACTTTTATGATCTTGTTCCAAGAACTTTTCTTGTTAGTTAAAGTTAGCACTCTCGTAACTTATCTCATAAGATAGTAGTCTTTCATCATAACTCATTATGATGTTCACCATTTTATGCTTCTCAAGCATTTCCTTTTATTCTGATATTCTTGATTTCAAAATTCTTTTCATCACATGAAAGTATTAACGTAACTAGTTATCTCTTAGATAAACCCAGAAGAACTCTTTCATCTTCACCTTGTCCTAATACAATACTAGATTAGAGATAATATTAGTAAGTTGTCTTTATTGATTTGTCACACAAAGCTTTGTAACATCCCAAAAATAGTAATTTAGTAAACAATAACGTGATAGAGGCTTAATCGTCATAAAACAAAAGAAAAACGGATGGGCTTGGGCTCGGCTCCAACGGGCCGATGAAAGCCCAGGTATATAAGGGGCAAGGCAGCCCACTTCACCATTTCATCTTCATTTCATCATTCTAGAGAGAGAAAGGAGAGCTCGGGTCTAGAGAGAGAAAGTCAACGGATTGCCACGAGATTGAAGGAGCACGTTACCGCTGAGCTCGTGAGTAAAACCTCCGAATCAGAAGTCCAATCCAGGTAACGATTCGACCATAATCTGAGTTTTTGTTTGTTTTGGGGTTTCTCGGGTTTTAGCTAAATAGGAGACGTTTTTATGGATGAAACTTGAAAATAAGCTTAGAACTAGCATCTAGAGTGAAAACCGCACCTTTTGATCAAAGAAAATTGTAAGATTAGCATGATCGGATTAACATGCAAGAATTGCGGACTTGTCCAGGAAACAGGTGCTGCGTACTTATCAAGTACGCAGTAGGAACGTCCTACGTACTTACAAGTACGCAGGAGAAAGATCATGCGTACTTACCAAGTACGTAGGAGAAAGATCATGCGTACTTACCAAGTATGCAGGAGAAAGATCATGCGTACTTATCAAGTACGCATGAGCAAGGCCCTGCGCATTTACTAAGTGCGGAGGCAGCAGACCAGTAAGTAAAGTCAGTATGTTTAGAATGATTGAACCGTTAGAGTCAGGGTTGGGTCTGATGTGTATTTAAACTACCTAATTCAGATCGTACGTGACGTTGTTGGACCTTTGTTTAGGACAACCAAGACTAGCTTTTCAGGTGACTTCTATGTGCCCCCTTCTATGTTATGTGCAAACCTTATTAAATGTTTTGGGGCTGAAATGTATACACTAAATGAATAAATGATATGAATGCTAATGTGATCATACGTGATATACTAATATATATTTTATATATATATATATATATATATATATATATATATATATATATATACGAAAATGAATTATGCACAAAGAATGAATCGTATGATTATATAGAATGAATGAAAGAATAACACATATTGTAAGAATGAAATCTTACCTTATATCCATGTATATATTGCTTGCCTAGTATAAGAAAAATTTATGGACGCTTCGATGATAACGGCTACTTTGGTAGACGGACGACCACGTGACTATTTTGTAACCGGGACAAATACGTTCCTTCATCAGCTAGGACGTACGAAAGCCATTAATGGACGGTCGAAGCAAATGACATATTATGAATAGTAGAACGGTTGCATAAATAATAGTCGCATGGGAAACCGATACTTTCGGGTAGACGGGCGAATTACGGCCTACGACGGTAGGACGGTTGTAAGTCATGACGGACGGACACAAGTTGCTGGACGGTTGTAAGAATACAATTACGGACGGACACCAGTTGCCGGACGGTTGTAAGAATGGCGGGCCATGACGGTGGACCATGACCTTTGTCTTTGTGACATTCGCAAACAAATGACGGGTTGATCACCCTTAAGTGTATGACCCATGAAAGTTAAGAAAAGAAAAAGGTGAATGCATATATATATATATATATATTTGTAATCACAAAAGAAAGATGAAAGAAAAGCAAAAGTTATGAATGTATATAATTATGTATACTTATAAAGAAAAGAATGATCATACTTAATAGTTTTAAACTAGAACTCACGAGCGTTAGCTGACTTTTAGTATACATTTCAGGTACAGAAAGGAAGGGTCGTGCGAAGGCGTGAAGGTTACCCGGCACGAGACTGACATCCCACTTTTATTTATGTTAAGACAATGTTATGTTTCAATTTTTAAGACTTCTGTTGTTATGACATGTAATTTGAATGATGTTTGCTTCCGCTACTTCTGAATGTTTTAAATTTAAGTTCAGTAATTACGACTATGTTTATGAGTAAATCCAACAAGTGAGGTCACCCGGGAATGGGGCCTTACAAGTTGGTATCAGAGCAATAGTTTGAGAGATTCAGACATCCCTAAATGTCTGGACTCAAACTGATTATGGGACCAACGCACGGATGTTAGTATGGGTAACCAACGCCAATGCCAACACGGTAAGTAAGTACTAGAGTTAATACACTTGGATAAGAATAGACACCTTAAATTAGAACAAATAGATGTCAATGTCACAACCGAATTGAAGAGTTTTGAACCCGAAAAGCAATGTAAATTAGTAATCACAAACCGGTCACTGTAATGAAAAATTTACCTTGCTCGTACTGTTCCAAACTATGATCTGAAGAAATGACATTGATGTATTCCCTCTATAACTATCAGGAAACTAAGAATTATGGCTGGTGGAGGAAGAACAGGACGCCGAGGCGGTCACACTGGCTGAGTAGGTAGACCCCCGTTGAATCAAAGACTAGAAGAAGAAGAGAGTGTGCACGCAGAACACACCGAGAGTGTGCACGAAACAAAAGTGACCCCAACTGGAGATGACAATCCAGGGCCGATACAGTTGGAACCCGAAGTCAGGGATGCTATTGCCCGTGAAGTTTTGCTCACTCTGAAGAAAGTATTGCCTGATCTACTATCCGAGGCACTATAGAAAAGTAAAGAGGATGATGAAGGAGGCCATGAAGAGAAAGTGTATGATAGTGATGGGGATGAAGTGAAAATGGGATCAAGCAATCGTGGGTGCACTTACAAAGGATTCAAAGATGGAGACCCACCCAAGTTCGATGGGAGCAAGGATTCAGTGGAAACGCTCGAATGGATTGAGAGGATGAACACTGTAATTAACATCAGCGAGTGTCGACCGGACCAGGCGGTTAAATATGTTGCTCATTCTTTCACCAACGAAGCACTAGGTTGGTGGAGAAACATTCAGAGAACAAAGTCGCCAAACGCTATCGCCAGAATGACATGGGAAGACCTGAAGAAGCTTATAATTCAAAAGTTCTGTCCCCAGAACGAAATTGATCGAGTGGAAAACGAATTCCTAAACTTTAAGGCGGGCAACAAGATGCACCGCCAATATACCTCTAGATTCAATGAACTAGCTCAACTGGTACCCCACATGGTGGAGACAGAAGAGCGAATAATCAAGTATTATGTGAAAGGCCTACCTCAAAGGGTCCGTGTCCATGTGAAAGCCAACCTACCATCGACCTTCGAGTCGGTAGTGAATCTGAGCGGAATCGTCTACGACGATTATGCCAATGAGGACCCACCAACAGAGACCCAAAAGAGAAAATGGGAGAACCCGTCTAGAGGCACCGGAAGAGGGAATGTAACAACCGAAATTAAGAAACCAAGGTCGGAAGGTTATGAAACTTGCAAGAAATGTGGAAGGCAACATCTTGGCGAGTGTCGAGTCGGCACCACCACATGTTATAGGTGTGGGAAGGCGGGACACTATTCTCGTGACTGTTTGAGAGACACTAAATACCAAAGTTGAGGACAATTTGGACATCTGACCAAGAGTTGCAGAAAAACCAGACAATCTGGTTCGGGAAAAGAAAAGGAACAAGAACAGCCAAAGGCTAGGACACGAGCCTACGCCCTGACTGAGGAGGAAGCAAGGGGAAACCCTGAAGTTGTGTCAGGTATGTTCCTATTTAATAACGAACATGCTGCTATTTTATTTGACTCTTGTAACATCCCAAAATAAATGAGGATTTTAAATAACGGGTTGAACCGGGACGAACGGGATAAAAGGGCGAGGCGTAACGGGCCGGGCCGGTTGGGCCTGCAAACTTGAAGGAAGGGGGGGTTTCCTCCCTTTAAATAGCCAACACACACACCATTTCTCTCATTTGCAAGAATCTAGAGAGAGAAACTGTAGAGAGAGAAAGTTGGCGGATCGACCCGAGATTGAAGGAGCTTGTTGCTACTGAACTCGTGAGCAAAACCTCCGGATCAGAATCTCGAAATCAGGTAACACCCGAACCAAATCTGAGTTTTTGTTCGTTTTTGGGTTTTCGGGTATTTTTGTGAAAATGACGGGTTTTTATAAACCAAATGAGGAAAGGGTTATAAATCTGGAATCACGAAAGGAAAATACACGTTTTGAATACAAAAAGTCCGGATCTTGACAAGATCGGACCTGCATGCGAAAGTTAGGGTTTTTGGGGAAGATAGCTGAGTTCTGCAAGTATCGAAACTAGAGTTTCGAGTGGCCTGCAGGTGTCGAAACTAGAAGTTTCGAGTGACCTGCAGTTGTCGAAACTAGAAGTTTCGAGTGACCTGCAGTTGTCGAAACTAGAAGTTTCGATGGGCCTGCACCTGTCGAAACTAAGTAGTTTCGATAGGTCTGCATCAGTAAGTGAAGTCAGTGTATTCACCTGTAACAGAACGAGTAAACCGTTAGAGTCGGGATTTAGGTCTGATGTGTATTTAATTAATCAATTCAGATCGGAAGTGACGTTGTTGGACCTTTGTTTAGGACAACCCAAGAGTAACTTATAAGGTGAGTTCTAGAAGCCCTTCTTTTAATGTTTTAATTAAATGTTTTGGGCTGGTGTGCATACATACGAAACGAGGTTTACGAAACGAGGTTTATGAAACGAGGTTTACGAAACGAGGTTTATGAAACGAGGTTTACGAAACGAGGTTTATGAACGATGCTTCCGAAAGGGGAAGACGAAACGAGTTAATGAGATGTTTACGAAACGAGGTTTACGAGATGATGTTTATAAAATATTTTGCCAAACGAAGTTGTGAAAGGTTTACGAATGAAGTGTTATTTAATAAAACGTACGAATGCTTTAACTAAAACGAGGTAAAGGTTTTTATGAAAGTCACGAATGAACGAATCTGCCACGAGTTCCTACGGGAGCTAGAGTATGTATGTATGTATGTATTGGCCTTACCTTACGGGGGGCCTTTGTGGCTGGCTAACGGTTGTACAACTGGTTGAGGATGGGGTGACGACGGTCACCCATGGGATTACCGGGATCCCGATGGAAGGTACTATTCCTTGCGGGGAAATATTGCCTATGGTATGTTTAGTCTTCCTAGAGGTAACGAGCCTTAGGAGACGTATGTTTGGTCCACCTAGAGGTAACGAGCCTTAGGAGACCTGGATGACGGATGACTTAGAGGTAGCGAGCCTTAAGTTCATCCGCTGGTATGTGCTGTCTACCTAGAGGTAACGAGCCTTAGGAGACATATGTTTGGTTCACCTAGAGGTAACGAGCCTTAGGGGACCTGTGTGACGGATGACTTAGAGGTAGCGAGCCTTAAGTTCATCCGCTGGTATGCGATGTAAGGATTTGACGGTTACGAGAAGGCGCAGATTCGGTTCATATTGACTATTGTTACGATGTTATGTTACGATGTTTTGATGATGTTAAGTTATTGCATGTTTTATGTACGCTTTTATTAAATGAAGTATGATGTTATGTTTTTGGCAAATATTTGATGTTAATGTTTTACGTTAAAACTAGAACTCACCAGCGTAGCTGACCTTCTTAGTATGCACATTCAGGTTAAGGGCAGGTTATGATGATGGACGGTGATGCTTGGCTAGCGATGAAGAGTTACCCGGCTGACACGAAGACTGGCATCCCGTTATGTTTTGATTATGTTATGTAATGAATGTTGTAAACAAAGTTTTACGCTTCCGCATGTAGAACAGTTATGTTATGAAATGAACAAAATTTTCCGCTGCGTTATTTTGATATAAGAGTTTAAGAACTGTTTGTGAATGAGTAAATCCAATAAGTGAGGCCTCCCGGGTTTGGGGCCTTACAAGTTGGTATCAGAGCAATAGTTTGAGAGATTTGGACACTCCCAGTGTCTAAACTTAAACTGTGAATGGGACCGAAAGCGGATGCCAGTACGGGTAACTCGAGCCACAGCATCAGGTATGAAGGTAGTGTATATATATTTACATATATAGTATGCCTTAGGAAGTGTTAAGGTTAGGACTTGGGTTCTGATGGAAATCACAAAGGTGGTCAAATCGAAATCAAGAGGTAGTGTAATGGTTAATTGCAGATGGCCAGTGTATATTAACATCTTACAGTACTTATTGAATTTTATTTGTTAACTAGCGTGATGACATTAGATTCCTTGTCTTTTAAGAACGAAATGGAGGGAAGAATAGGCGGAAGGCGTGGTGAGGGTCGTACCGGATGACACGGTAGGATTCCCGCCCACTAAGTTTATAGTGAAAAGGCAAGAGTTCTTGCGGAACCGGAAGGTAGTGTGCATGAGACCGTACGAGTGTGATGCGAAATGTCCTCCGTTGTGTTGACTTAGAGCGAAAGTGGTAAGAGGTGTCGATGAGAATGCCGGGACAAAATCTCAACTTTGAAGGGACGCGAGTATTAGAAAGTGTTATAAGAGGAACTAGAATGCTCGAGTAAGGTAAATTGGTAATTTCGTTTGGATCCGCGAAATTGTGAATTTACAGGTGCACGTGCATGATGGTGAATCTTATGGTATTGATTAATGCTTACGTATCAGAGTTGATCCAATTACTCAACCACGACTACGAGATGTTAGTCACCCGAGTAACGATTAAGGAGATTGATGAACATCATTAGTAATGGTAATGATGTCAAAGATGGTGTACCTTACAACGGTGAATGATGTCAGCAAGTACGAGCCACAGACAAGATGAGGAGGAATGAAACTTCGGTTTACCTAAGTCAGACGAGCATACGTATGAAGGATGCCAAGGAGCTAGGATGGGCTACGCTTAGCGCAAACACGTTCTGATGAATAAGAATCGGTCTACTGTTGAAGTATGCATGAGCATGAAAGAAATAACCACACTAGTGTATGTCCAAAGAATATATGAGTGCACGAATGCACAAAGTGCATCTTTCCATGTAGAAGACAGTCCAAGACAACTAATAAGGGTATCTGCTGAAATGAGAAAATAGATATACCAACAACAACAAGAGACGGAAACCGCGATGTTAATTAGGGCGTGCAGACTAAACCAAACCAAACCAAACCAGATCCGACCCAAGGATTGTTTGTCTAGAATGAATGTGAAGGACAAGTTTTGACTAACAATGTGAAGCAAGGCATGGGCACTAAGAAGAAATTCAAGGCGACTCAGAGAACGCTCTACTATGTCTAAGTCTAATCAATAGCTGCGAGTGTTACTAGAATTGGAAAGCCGTTGAGGGACCCACTGAAACTAGAAAGGAAATGAAAGTACAAGTGTCACCGTACGTGTCATCTATCCATAGTAAGACCAACGAATGTGACTTTAGAAGAAATGCATGCAGAAAAGGCTAACGGAAACGAGTAGCTAGAGAATATATATTGTCGGTCAGATGGGATGCCAATCCCTAAGACCATCCAGTGATATGTAGGAATAAGGGTGTTCAATGAACCAACGATGTGAAACGTAAAACCTGACAAGTACGTTTGAAAGAAAGACTAGAAGGAGATTGTGTATGAAGATATGAATGAAAAGTTTGAGTGACTAGTGTGCCATCTGAATGAATACCTTCCCGACAAGTTGAATGTGATAAGGGATACCTCATATGTTTGGGGGATACCCGATACGGTTCCTATGGGGACGAAGCGATACGGTTCCTACGGGGACGAAGCGATACGGTTCCTATGGGGACGAAGCGATACGGTTCCTACGGGGATGAAGCGATACGGTTCCTACGGGAACGAAGCGATACGGTTCCTACGGGAACGAAGCGATACGGTTCCTACGGGAACGAAGCGATAAGGTTCCTTCTGGAATGAAGCATATGGTTCCTTAGGGAACGAGACGATGTGGTTCCTTCGGGAATGAGATGGTACGGTACCTTAGGAAACTTGATAGTAGGAATCATTCAGGAACGGGATATTATGATTCATTCGAGAACGACATGGTATGGTCCTTCAAGGACGAATGCACCATGGACAGCTTATGAGGTATACACAATGATCCAAATAGTTGAGAGACGATCGATAGGAACCGTCTAGATGGAAAGGTGGATAACCTGAACGAGGAGTTGAAATTATGGCCAAGGAGTCTTCTGTGGACGACTCCGAGTTTGATAAGACATTTCACATAGAATGACGATATAAGAACCCTAACGGTTAGATGTGAAAGACCGACTAGGGATGTACGATGCTGAAAAAGATAACGTCTATCAAGAACGAGAGAGGTATAGTCAAGACTACACAAGGATCTGTCAACGGGAGAGTGATTGCATATACGTCGCGGCAGTTGAAAGTTCACGAAGTCAATTATCCGACTCATGATTTGGAACTTACTGCTGTCGTATTTGCATTGAAAATATGGAGGCACTACCTCTATGGGGTGAAGTTTACTATTTACTCCGACCACAAAAGTTTGAAATACTTCTTCGAACAAAGAGAGCTTAATATGAGGCAGAGACGATGGTTGGAACTTCTGAAAGATTATGACTGTGAAATCATATACCACCCTGGAAAGGCAAACGTGGTGGCTGACGCTCTAAGCCGAAAGGATGTGCCTACTCCTATTAGAGTGAAGGCTTGCCAGTTGGTGGTAACTTCAGATGTGATGAGAGAAATTGAAAAGGCTCAAGATGAGGCACTTAAAGAGGAAAACATAAAGAAGGAAAGGATGGTTGGCCAACAGGACAAGTTGGAATATAACACCCTTGGTGTTAGGACACGTTTTGGGCGGATATGGATACCTATGGGTGGCGAGCTTAGGACCAAAATCTTGGATGAGGCTCATAAGTCTCGTTACTCTATCCATCTCGGTACCAATAAAATGTACCAAGATCTGAAGAGGGAATACTGGTGGCCTGGAATGAAATGTGATGTGACGAAGTATGTAAGCAAGTGCTTGACTTGCTCGCAAGTAAAGGCTAAACACCAGAAACCGTATGGAAAGATTCAACCACTTGACATACCAGAATGGAAGTGGGAACACATTACCATGGACTTCATAACCAAGCTACCTCGCACAGCTAAAGGTCATGACGCCATTTGGGTAATTGTGGACCGTTTAACGAAGAGTGCTCATTTCCTACCTATTCGCGAGGCGTTCTCGTCGGAAAGGTTAGCAGAGGTATTTATCAACGAAGTAGTAGCGCGGCATGGGATGCCCTTGACGATCGTATCTGACCGGGACCCACGATTCACATCGAGGTTCTGGAAAAGATTTCACGAGTCGATGGGCACGAGGCTGAATATCAGCACGGCATACCACCCACAAACGGATGGTCAGTCTGAAAGGACCATTCAGACATTGGAGGATATGCTCCGTGCTTGTATTATTGACTTCGGTGGCAGTTGGGACAGCCATCTGCCGTTAGCCGAGTTCTCCTACAACAACAGTTATCACACGACGATAGGCATGCCGCCTTACGAGATGTTGTATGGGAGAAGATGCAGGACCCCGGTTTGTTGGGGCGAGATTGGACAGAAGGAATTGGGAAGTCTTGAAGTTGTAAAAGAAACGTCGGAAAGGTTTGATCAGATCAAAGCACGAATGAAGGCCGCCCAAGATAGTCAGAAATCCTACGCGAATAGACGACGAAGGCCTATTGAATTTAATGTTGGGGACAGAGTAATGTTGAAAGTGTCGCCCTGGAAGGGAATCATACGATTCAGGAAGAGAGGAAAGTTAAGTCCGAGGTTTATCGGACCATTCAGGATTATGGCACGGGTTGGTGAAGTCGCTTATCGGTTGGAATTGCCTGATGAGTTAAGTGGGATTCATCCTACCTTCCATGTATCACACTTGCCAAAGTGTTTGGCGGATGAAACGGCTCACGTACCACTTACTGACATCGAGGTCGACAACAGCCTTAACTACATTGAAGAACCTGTGGCCATCTTAGACAGGAAAGAGAAGCGTTTACGTAATAAGGTTATTCGATTGGTTAAAGTCCAATGGAAGCACCGGAAGGGATCGGAAGCTACATGGGAAACGGAGACGGAAATGAAGGAGTCGTACCCTCAACTGTTTGACTTATGATAGGTTTCGGGGACGAAACCTATTGTAAGGGGGGTAGACTTGTAACATCCCAAAATAAATGAGGATTTTAAATAACGGGTTGAACCGGGACGAACGGGATAAAAGGGCGAGGCGTAACGGGCCGGGCCGGTTGGGCCTGCAAACTTGAAGGAAGGGGGGGTTTCCTCCCTTTAAATAGCCAACACACACACCATTTCTCTCATTTGCAAGAATCTAGAGAGAGAAACCGTAGAGAGAGAAAGTTGGCGGATCGACCCGAGATTGAAGGAGCTTGTTGCTACTGAACTCGTGAGCAAAACCTCCGGATCAGAATCTCGAAATCAGGTAACACCCGAACCAAATCTGAGTTTTTGTTCGTTTTTGGGTTTTCGGGTATTTTTGTGAAAATGACGGGTTTTTATAAACCAAATGAGGAAAGGGTTATAAATCTGGAATCACGAAAGGAAAATACACGTTTTGAATACAAAAAGTCCGGATCTTGACAAGATCGGACCTGCATGCGAAAGTTAGGGTTTTTGGGGAAGATAGCTGAGTTCTGCAAGTATCGAAACTAGAGTTTCGAGTGGCCTGCAGGTGTCGAAACTAGAAGTTTCGAGTGACCTGCAGTTGTCGAAACTAGAAGTTTCGAGTGACCTGCAGTTGTCGAAACTAGAAGTTTCGATGGGCCTGCACCTGTCGAAACTAAGTAGTTTCGATAGGTCTGCATCAGTAAGTGAAGTCAGTGTATTCACCTGTAACAGAACGAGTAAACCGTTAGAGTCGGGATTTAGGTCTGATGTGTATTTAATTAATCAATTCAGATCGGAAGTGACGTTGTTGGACCTTTGTTTAGGACAACCCAAGAGTAACTTATAAGGTGAGTTCTAGAAGCCCTTCTTTTAATGTTTTAATTAAATGTTTTGGGCTGGTGTGCATACATACGAAACGAGGTTTACGAAACGAGGTTTATGAAACGAGGTTTACGAAACGAGGTTTATGAAACGAGGTTTACGAAACGAGGTTTATGAACGATGCTTCCGAAAGGGGAAGACGAAACGAGTTAATGAGATGTTTACGAAACGAGGTTTACGAGATGATGTTTATAAAATATTTTGCCAAACGAAGTTGTGAAAGGTTTACGAATGAAGTGTTATTTAATAAAACGTACGAATGCTTTAACTAAAACGAGGTAAAGGTTTTTATGAAAGTCACGAATGAACGAATCTGCCACGAGTTCCTACGGGAGCTAGAGTATGTATGTATGTATGTATTGGCCTTACCTTACGGGGGGCCTTTGTGGCTGGCTAACGGTTGTACAACTGGTTGAGGATGGGGTGACGACGGTCACCCATGGGATTACCGGGATCCCGATGGAAGGTACTATTCCTTGCGGGGAAATATTGCCTATGGTATGTTTAGTCTTCCTAGAGGTAACGAGCCTTAGGAGACGTATGTTTGGTCCACCTAGAGGTAACGAGCCTTAGGAGACCTGGATGACGGATGACTTAGAGGTAGCGAGCCTTAAGTTCATCCGCTGGTATGTGCTGTCTACCTAGAGGTAACGAGCCTTAGGAGACATATGTTTGGTTCACCTAGAGGTAACGAGCCTTAGGGGACCTGTGTGACGGATGACTTAGAGGTAGCGAGCCTTAAGTTCATCCGCTGGTATGCGATGTAAGGATTTGACGGTTACGAGAAGGCGCAGATTCGGTTCATATTGACTATTGTTACGATGTTATGTTACGATGTTTTGATGATGTTAAGTTATTGCATGTTTTATGTACGCTTTTATTAAATGAAGTATGATGTTATGTTTTTGGCAAATATTTGATGTTAATGTTTTACGTTAAAACTAGAACTCACCAGCGTAGCTGACCTTCTTAGTATGCACATTCAGGTTAAGGGCAGGTTATGATGATGGACGGTGATGCTTGGCTAGCGATGAAGAGTTACCCGGCTGACACGAAGACTGGCATCCCGTTATGTTTTGATTATGTTATGTAATGAATGTTGTAAACAAAGTTTTACGCTTCCGCATGTAGAACAGTTATGTTATGAAATGAACAAAATTTTCCGCTGCGTTATTTTGATATAAGAGTTTAAGAACTGTTTGTGAATGAGTAAATCCAATAAGTGAGGCCTCCCGGGTTTGGGGCCTTACAACTCTGGTGCTAGTAAAAGTTTTATATCCAATGCATTTAGTCGTAAACTAGGTTGCACTATCAACACCATAGTAAAGGTCTTTAGCGTACAAACTGCCGTTGGTAAAAATTCGGCAGTATTTAACAGAGGATTGCATCATAGAAATAGAATGTCATAAGTTCCCTTCTAGATTATTCCTTCTCACCTTAGGAGGATTCGATATAGTATTGGATATGGATTGGCTAGCTGCCAACGAAGCTCAAATCATATGTAAACGTAAGAGGATACACCTCAAAGCTCCTAGCGGTAGTCCAATTACGGTTTATGGGGATTGGAATTGCACGATGCCGAACATCATCTCGATGATCAAGGCCGAAAGATACATGAGGAGCGGTTGTGAAGCTTATTTGGCATATGTTATTGATGATAGAATGAAAATGAATGAACTCAAGAATGTACCCGTGGTGTGCAACTTTTCGGAAGTATTCCCTGAGGATCTACCTGGGTTACCACCCGATCGGGAAATAGAATTTCAGATTGACTTATTGCTAGGAGCTGATTCCGTTGCCAAAGCCCCCTACCGATTGGCTCCGTCAGAAATGAAAGAATTGATGTCTCAACTAGAGGAACTAACAGAAAAAGGATTTATTAGACCGAGCATCTCACCGTGGGGAGCTCCGGTACTATTTGTAAAGAAGAAGGACGGCAGCATGCGCATGTGCATTGACTACCGCGAGTTGAACAAGAGGACAGTAAAGAACAAATACCCACTGCCTAGAATAGACGACCTTTTTGATCAACTGCAAGGTGCAAGTTGGTTTTCAAAGATCGATCTTAGGTCAGGTTACCATCAGTTGAAAGTAAGAGAAGAAGACGTACCAAAGACCGCGTTTCGCACGCGTTATGGGCATTATGAGTTTCTTGTGATGTCCTTCGGATTGACCAACGCACCAGCAGTGTTTATGGATTTGATGAATAGAGTATGTCGACCCATGTTGGATCTATCAGTGATAGTTTTTATAGACGACATACTGGTATATTCGAAAAGCGAGGGTGATCACCACTGTCACCTAAGGGAGGTTCTGGAGGTGCTAAAGCAGGAAAAGTTGTACGCAAAATTCTCCAAATGCGCGTTCTGGATTAGGGAAGTCCAATTCCTAGGTCATGTAATAAACCCAAACGGCATTATGGTGGATCCTGCAAAGATTGAGACAGTAAAGGAATGGAACGTCCCAAAGACACCAACAGAGATACGAAGTTTTCTGGGATTGGCAGGCTATCATCGAAGGTTCATTCAAGATTTTTCAAGAATAGCCTTGCCACTAACTAAGTTGACACGGAAGGAAGTGAAGTATGAATGGGATCAAACCCAAAACAAAGCGTTTGAAGAACTTAAGGCACGATTAACCCAAGCTCCAGTCTTGACTCTACCTGAGGGAAATGAAGAATTGGTAGTCTATTCTGACGCTTCGGGGCAGGGTTTGGGGTGCGTACTTATGCAACGAGGAAAGGTAATTGCTTACGCCTCGCGGAAACTAAAGATTCACGAGGCTAACTACCCAACACACGATCTAGAGTTAGCAGCAGTAGTTTTCGCGTTGAAAATATGGAGGCACTATCTGTATGGAGTCAAATGCACCATTTACTCCGATCACAAAAGCCTGAAGTACTTTTTCGAGCAAAAGGAATTAAACATGAGACAAAGGAGGTGGTTAGAGCTACTGAAGGACTATGACTGTGAGATATTGTACGATCCAGGAAAGGCAAACGTGGTGGCTGACGCTTTAAGTAGAAAGGGAGAATCGACACCTATCCGGATCAAAGTGTGTCAAGTGATTATAACGCCAGATTTGATGAGTGAAATATCAAAGGCACAAGATGAAGCACTATCAGAAAGAAATATAAAACGGGAAAGAATAGTAGGACAACAAGGGAATTTAGATGCGAATGCATACTGTGTATGAACTAGGTTGGCCGGATGTGGATACCTAAGATTGGAGAGCTTAGAGCCAAAATACTCAATGATGCCCATAAGTCTCGTTATTCTATCCACCCCGGGACAAACAAAATGTATCAAGACTTGAAGAAAGAGTACTGGTGGTCGGGCATGAAGAATGATGTAACTGAGTACGTGAACAAGTGCTTAACGTGTTCACTAGTTAAGGCCGAGCACCAGAAACCATGCGGTAAAATACAACCCTTACCAATACCGGAATGGAAGTGGGAGGAGATCACGATGGACTTCATTACCAAGCTACCGCGAACAGCTAAAGGCAATGATACCATTTGGGTGATCGTCGACCGCTTGATGAAAAGTGCTCACTTCTTGCCAATACGTGAGACTTCTTCGTCAGAAAGACTAGCAGAAATATTTATCAGGGAAGTTGTGAGTAGACATGGTATGCCACTGTCGATTGTGTCCGACAGGGATACTAGATTCACGTCAAGGTTTTGGAAGAAATTCAACGAAGCAATGGGCACTAGACTGAACATCAGCACCGCTTACCACCCCCAAACCGATGGTCAATCGGAAAGGACCATTCAGACCTTGGAGGACATGCTCCGGGCCTGTATCATTGACTTCGGTGGGAGCTGGGACAGCCATCTACCATTGGCAGAATTTTCATATAACAACAGCTATCACTCGACTATTGGCATGCCGCCATTTGAAATGTTGTATGGGAGGAAATGTAGGACCCCGGTTTGTTGGGGGGAAATTGGACAAAAGGATTTTTCAAGTGGGGGACATGGTACTGTTAAAGGTATCACCATGGAAAGGAATCATCTGATTCAGAAGACGTGACAAACTAAGTCCAAGGTTTGTCGGACCTTTCAAGATTTTAGCGAGAGTGGGTCAAGTTGCTTACAGACTCGACCTACCTGTTGAGCATAGTGGAATACACCTTACGTTCCACGTGTTGCACTTACGCAAGTGCCTAGATGACGTCACAGCTCACATACCTTACGACGAGATCGAAGTGGATAACAGTCTAAATTATGTAGAGGAACCGATAGCCATCCTTGACCGAGCTGAGAAACGACTACCCAATAAGTCGATTCCTTTAGTCAAAATACAATGGAAGCACATAAAAGGGTCAGAAGCTACATGGGAAAAAGAAGACGAGATGAGGGGACTATACCCTAAATTGTTTAACGTATAAGCGATTTCGAGGACGAAACCCCTTTAAGGAGGGTAAACCTGTAACATCCCAAAAATAGTAATTTAGTAAACAATAACGCGATAGAGGCTTAATCGTCATAAAACAAAAGAAAAACGGATGGGCTTGGGCTCGGCTCCAACGGGCCGATGAAAGCCCAGGAATATAAGGGGCAAGGCAACCCACTTCACCATTTCATCTTCATTTCATCATTCTAGAGAGAGAAAGGAGAGCTCGGGTTTAGAGAGAGAAAGTCAACGGATCGACACGAGATTGAAGGAGCACGTTACTCCTGAGCTCGTGAGTAAAACCTCCAAATCAGAAGTCCAATCCAAGTAACGATTCGACCATAATCTGAGTTTTTGTTTGTTTTGGGGTTTCTCGGGTTTTAGCCAAATAGGAGACATTTTTATAGATGAAACTTGAAAATAAGCTTAGAACTAGCATATAGAGTGAAAACCTCACCTTTTGATCAAAGAAAATTGTAAGATTAGCATGATCGGATTAACATGCAAGAATTGCGGACTTGTCTAGGAAACAGGTACTGCGTACTTATCAAGTACGCAGTAGGAACGTCCTGCGTACTTACAAGTACGCAGGAGAAAGATCATGCGTACTTAACAAGTACGCAGGAGAAAGATCATGCGTACTTACCAAGTACGCAGGAGAAAGATCATGCGTACTTACCAAGTACGCATGGGCAAGGCCCTGCGCACTTACTAAGTGCGCAGGCAGCAGACCAGTAAGTAAAGTCAGTATGTTTAGAATGATTGAACCGTTAGAGTCGGGGTTGGGTCTGATGTGTATTTAAACTACCTAATTCAGATCGTACGTGACGTTGTTGGACCTTTGTTTAGGACAACCAAGACTAGCTTTTCAGGTGAGTTCTATGTACCCCCTTCTATGTTATGTGCAAACCTTATTAAATGTTTTGGGGCTGAAATGTGTACACTAAATGAATAAATGATATGAATGCTAATGTGATCATACGTGATATACTAATATATATTTTATATATATACGAAAATGAATTATGCACAAAGAATGAATCGTATGATTATATAGAATGAATGAAAGAATAACACAAAGTGTAAGAATGAAATCTTGCTTTATATCCATGTATATATTGCTTGCCAAGTATAAGAAAAAGTTATGGACGCTTCGATGATAACGGCTACTTCGGTACGGACGACCACGTGACTATTTTGTAACCGAGACAAATACGTTCCTTCATCAGCTAGGACGTACGAAAGCCATTAATGGACGGTCGAAGCAAATGGCATATTATGAATAGTAGAACGGTTGCATAAATAATATTCGCATGGGAAACGGATACTTTCGGGTAGACGGGCGAATTACGGCCTACGACGGTAGGACGGTTGTAAGTCATGACGGACGGACACAAGTTGCAGGACGGTTGTAAGAATAAAATTACGGACGGACAGCAGTTGCCGGACGGTTGTAAGAATGGCGGGCCATGACGATGGACCGTGGCGTTTGTCTTTGTGACATTCGCAAACAAATGACGGGTTGATCACCCTTAAGTGTATGACCTATGAAAGTTAAGAAAAGAAAAAGGTGAATGCATATATATATATATATATATATATATATATATATATATATGTAATCACAAAAGAAAGATGAAAGAAAAGCAAAAGTTATGAATGTATATAATTATGTATACTTATAAAGAAAAGAATGATCATACTTAATAGTTTTAAACTAGAACTCACCAGCGTCAGCTGACTTTTAGTATACATTTCAGGTACAGAAATGAAGGGTCGTGCGAAGGCGTGAAGGTTACCCGGCACGAGACTCACATCCCACTTTTATTTATGTTAAGACAATGTTATGTTTCAATTTTTAAGACTTCCGCTGTTATGACATGTAATTTGAATGATGTTTGCTTCCGCTACTTCTGAATGTTTTAAATTTAAGTTCAGTAATTACGACTATGTTTATGATTAAATCCAACAAGTGAGGTCACTCGGGAATGGGGCCTTACAAGCTTTGAGACAATTTTACTAATGTCAATGAATTGCTATGATTCTTACTCTAGAATCTTCCGTCATATATCTCATGTATGGTTGCTGTAGAACCAAAGACTGATTGCAACAAAATTCTTCTAAGTACAAATGCTGCTGATAGGCTTATCAGCAGCGTTCAACACTTGTTGCTGCTGATAGGCTTATCAACAGTGTTCAACAGATCAGTCTTGATGCTGATCCTCATCCTTGCTGCTGACAGCCTTGTGCCTTGAAGATAAATCGTTGCAGCTGACTATCCATGCCAAGCGTCACTGACAACTTTCTGCAAAAGCTATTGACACACTCAAAGCAGAAGGAACCTCAATGGTGCAACCAATGATGGACAACAATGCTCTTCTCCAAGCATGCAAGTAAAGATGCATAAAGAAGACGCTTCAATAAAGTTAGCTAGTTTAGACTAAACTTGTATTATTAGCTTTGTACAAAAGATCAACGGTCTATGTTAGATCTGATCCTTAGAATCAAGGGTCTGTCTTGATTCTAAGTTAGTATAAATACTGTAAACACTTCATTGTAAGTGTGCTTCTTGAAAGAGTGTTCATTTGTAATCGTTTATTCATAAAAGCTTAATACAACAGTGTTCTTATTAGTATTCTTTCTGTTTACTCGATTATACTTGTGCAGTTGCTATTGTTTCTGCCAATTTGCACTAAGAACAGAACCATCTTGTACTTTCATGATCTAACAAGTGGTATCAGAGCTTTGGCTCAGATTAAACAAACTCACACTTGTTTAATCACTTCTGGTTCTATTCTAAACTTTCTCTTTGATCAAGTCACCCAAAATCACAAAACAAATATGGCACAGAGCAATGGATTTGAAGACATCAGCAGCATCAACCGACCACCAAGGTTGGTATCTGGGGAAGACTATGACATGTGGAAGAATCGCATAGAAAGCTTCTACTGTTATCAGGAGTACAGAATGTGGAAATCCATCAGGGATGGACCCTACACTCCCATGGTGGCCTCTGCTGATTCCGGAGGACCACTAGTCCCGAAGGAGCCCTCCAAGTACTCAGAAGAGGACATAAAGAAGATGGAGGTGGACTTCAAAACACTAGGAGCTATCCAAATGTGCCTTCCAAATGAAGTTTTTCATAACTTCAGAAGTTACAAAACTGCTAAGGAGCTCTGGGAGGCTCTTGAGAAGATGTTTGCTGGCTCAGAGGAAGTCAAAGAAAACAGAAGGGACATCCTGAAGTAGAAGTACGAAAACTTCTTCCGGAAGGAAGGTGAGTCACTAACCGTTTTGTATAACAGGTACACGTACCTAGTGGGAGTACTGCAGTGCTCAAAGGTGAAGCTGGAGAATGAAGATATTCTTAAAAAGTTTATCAAGTCTTTACCTAGTGCTGGACACTCTACACAGTGTCCATTAAAAGAACTGAAAATCTGAAGACTCTCCAAATGACTGAACTTTTTGGTATGCTGAAAACCTATGAGCTTGAGATGATTCAGGCAAAAGAACGAAGCTTAAGCTATAAAAATTCCTCAATATCCACCACTACCTCTGCTCTCCACTCTGACCACTCAGGTCCTAGTTCCAGCAACTACTATCCTCCCATTGTCATCCATCCACAAACTCCAACCTCTCAAACAAACACCTCACCATTTCTCCTAGAAGCTCCTCCTCAAATCTCAACCTCTGCTACTTTTGTCTCTGAAAACTCAAGCAACATGTCCTTTATCAAGGAGGATCTGGAATGCTTCCATCCAGATGACTTAGAAGAAATGGACATACAACATTCGTATGCCATGCTCTCTATAAGAGTAAAAAGGTTCTACTCTAGAACCGGAAGACCCATTCCGAGCAACAACTCCAACACTAGAGTTGGATTAGATAAAAGCAAACTAAGATGTTACAACTGTAACCAACTAGGTCACTTTGCTGGAGAATGCAAGGCACCAAGAGCCAATCTAGCTACTCCTCAATCAAGACAAGCTCACCAAGCCCAACCTAGACAACAACAGCAGCAAACTACTCCTCCAGTTCAAACTGCATCCTGTGCAACTGTTGGAACTTCTGACTTCGACTTGAGCTTCCAGTATGAAGAGCTGCCTGCCAACAACCAAGCACTTATGGCAGACACAACTGAGATACCGCCACAGGTATATGAAAATCTCTGTTCCCAAGCTTGTATTGATAAGGTGTTAGGCTACAGAAAGCATAATCAAAACCTTATAGATAAAAATGAATAGTTTCATCAAATGAAATCTGAATTCATAAAGGTAGAAAACAGTTATAAAGAAAAAATTAACTGCCTAAAGAAAGAGATTTCATTACTAAAACATGAACAAAGCAATCTTGAAACTCAGATTGATGATCTACTGGCTAGACTAAAAGCTACCAGAGCAGAATTGGCAGAACAAAAAGTTCATGTTGATAAATATGAATTTGCATCTAAAAATCTGCAAAGACTTTTAGATGCTCAAATTCATGAAAAGGTAAAAAATGGTATGGGGTACCATGGTGAACAATACCAAGCCGTTGCACCTCCTGCTGACTACGTTGCCATCCATGAACCAAGCTTCAATCTCTCAAATCTTGAAAAGGCCAACCGAGATCTTGATCCTTCAATATATAAACCACTGGTGCAAGAATACACTACCTCATCAGAATCTGAGACATCTTGCTCAGAGTCCACTAAAACTGAGGAGATCTCATCACCAGTACAAGTACCAAAGCCAGTTCTTGAAGTCATTCAAACAAGTACTCATGTTCCTTTACCAGCCACTCCGGTTCCTTTACCTTTCAATCAAATCAAAATTAGCTATCCTCTAGAAGGAAGAAAGCTAAATGTTGAAAAGGGGCAGTCTTCAACCTCATATCCTCAAAGAAAGGTGTTTGACATATGCCATAAGCCTGGAGAAAGAGTTCCATGTGTTCAAAAGACATTGGAAGAAGCTACTTTTGAGCACAACAAAGCTCATCCATGGAACTTCAAGGATCTGTTCCAAATAAAGGACTATGTCTACCTTTCAAGAGACAAACTGGCCAGATCATGCTTTGTGTGTGGCAGATATAATCACACTGCCAGCACCTGCTTTCATTACCTGGAATACCAAAGAAATTCAAAGCAGCATGTCTTTGAAAAGACTAACAGAAACAAGAAGGTAAGAAGCTATGAGGCCAAAGAAACTAAGTTCAAGGAGTCTCTATCTCCCCCAAGAGTGAAGGTGTCAAGACCTCAACAAACCTGTATCATTTGTGGTGAAACCAACCACTTTGCTGCCAAATGCAGATTTAATCCCTTCAACCAGATTGCAAACTGCTCATCTAGATTTACACCATCAGCAGTAAACAAAACAGCAGCTGATCTTGAAAAGTTTGGAAAAACAAAAGTTAAGCCTTCAGCAGCAAAAATGTCTATTGCGTATAAATGGAAATCAAAGGCAAAGCCATCAGCAGCAAGAGTGTCCACTGCTGATAAGGCAAAATCCAATGCAAAGCCTTCAGCAGCAAAAAATGTTGCCACTCCAGCAAAGCCATCAACAGCAGAATCTATTGTTGATAAGCCAGAAACATCAGTATCAAAGTCCGCTGCTGATAATGTGAGGAAAACTAGAAAATCACCAACACAGCAATGGAAAGCCAAACCATCTCCAAGCATTCTCATTGGTTCCATTGACTGCAAACATACTGAAAAGGATAAACTAACAACCATCTTTTTCAAGTCTGCAGACTCTTAGGTGCCTCCTACTAAATAGATATCTATCATGTACTGGGACAACCAGGTCACAAAAATAACAGCTGGATGGTAGACAGTGGTTGTAGAACCAAAGACTGATGGCTACAAAATTCTCTAAGTACAAATGCTGCTGATCTCAAAGTTTGCTGCTGACCAACAATCTGTTGCGGACAAGCTTATCTGCTGCGGATACTTGTTCTCCTGCTAAAGAACAAATCTGCTGCGGATAGCCTTATCTGCTGAAGACCAAAGTTACTGTGGATAAGCTTCTCAGCAGCATCAACACTTGATGTTGCTGACAAGCAAATCATCAGCAGCTCTGGATGGTTACATCTTGCTGCTGATCAACATCTTTGTTGCTGACAGCCTTGTGCCTTGAAGACAAATCGTTGCAGCTGACTATCCATACCAAGCGTCACAGACAACTTTCTGCAAAATCAACTGACACACTCAAAGCAGAAGGAACCTCAATGGCACAACCAATGACGGACAACAATGTTCTTCTCCAAGCATGCAAGTAATGATGCATAAAGAAGACGCTTCAATAAAGTTAACTAGATATAGACAAAACGTGTAATAGTTAGCTAGATACAAAAGATCAACGGTCTGTGTTAGATCTGATCCTTAGAATCAAGGGGCTGTCTTGATTCTAAGTGAAGTATAAATAATCTGTAAAGACTTCATTGTAAGTGTGCGTTGTATGTCTTTTGATTGAGTTTTTCAATTGTAATCATTTATCTGCAAAAGCTTAATACAATAGTGTTCCTAAAAGTATTTTTTCTGCTTGCTCGATTACATTTGTGTAGTTGTTATTGTTTTCGCCAATTTCAACTAAGAACAGAACCATCTTGTAATTTCACGATCCTACAAGTGGTATCAGAGCTTTGGCTCAGTTAAACAAACTCACACTTGTTTAATCACTTCTGGTTCTATTCTAAACTCTCTCTCTTTCATCAAGTCACCAAGAACAAAAATGGCACAAAGCAACGGGTTTGAAGACATCGGCAGCATCAACCGACCACCAAGATTGGTGTCTGGAGAAGACTACGACATGTGGAAAAATCACATGGAAAGTTTTTTCTGCTATCAGGAGTACGGAATGTGGAAATCCATCAGGGATGGACCCTACATTCCCATGGTGGCATCTGCTGACTCTGGAGGACCATCAGTTCCAAAGGATCCCTCCAAGTACTCAGAAGAGGATATAAAAAAGATGGAGGTGGACTTCAAGGCACTAGGAGCTATCCAAATGTGCCTTGCAAATGAAGTTTTTCATAACTTCAGAAGTTACAAAACCGCCAAAGAGCTCTGGGAGGCCCTCGAGAAGATGTTTGTTGGATCTGAGGAAGTCAAAGAAAACAGAAGAGACATCCTTAAGCAGCAGTATGAAAATTTCGTCTGGAAGGAAGGTGAGTCTCTAACTGTTCTATATAACAGATATACTTATCTTGTAGGTGAGTTGCAGTGCTCAAAAGTGAAGTTGGAGAATGAAGACATTCTTAAGAAATTCATCAGATCTCTACCCATTTGCTGGACACTCTACACAGTGTCCATCAGAAGAACTGAGAATCTGAAGACTCTTCAGATGACTGAGCAATTTGGTATGCTCAAAACCTATGAATTAGAAATTATTCAGGCCAAGGAAAGGAGCTCAAGCTACCAAACAGCTTCAACATCCACCACCACCTCTTCTACTTTTCACTCTGAGCACTCAGGTCCTAGTACTAGCAACTACTATCCTCCCGTAGTCACACATCCTCAAACTCCTACCTCTAAAACAAACACATCACCATTTCTTCTTGAAGCTCCTTCTCAAGCCTCAACCTCCGCTGCTTTTGTTTCTGAAAACTCAAGCAACATGTGCTTTAACAAGGAGGATCTTGAGTGCTTCCATCCAGATGATCTAGAAGAAATGGATATACAGCACTCTTATGCCATGCTCTCTATAAGAGCAAAAAGGTTCTACTCTAGAACCGGAAGACCCATTCCAAGCAACAGCTCCAACACCAGAGTTGGCTTAGATAAAAGTAAATTGAGATGTTACAACTGTAACCAACTGGGTCATTTTGCCAGAGAATGAAAGGCACCTAGGGCAAACCCTGCTGAGGATCGAACAAGACAAGCTCATCAAAGCCAACCTAGACAACAACAGCAACAAGCTACTCCTCTAGCTCAAACTGCAGCTTGTGCAGCTGTTGGAACTTCTGACTTTGACTGGAGCTTTCAGTATGAAGATCTGCCTACCAACAACCAAGCCCTTATGGCAGATACAACTGAAATACCACCTCAGGTATATGAACATCTATGTTCCCAAGCCTGTATCGATAAGGTTTTAGGCTACAGAAAGCATAATCAAAACCTCATAGATCAAAATGAAGAGTTTCATCAAATGAAATCTGAATTCAAAAAGGTCGAAGACAGTTACAAAGAAAAAATTAACTGCCAAAAGAAAGAGATTTCATCATTAAGACATGAACAAACCAATCTTGAAACTCAGATTGATGATCTACTGACCAGATTAAAAGCTACCACAGCAGAATTGGCAGAACAGAAAGTTCATGTCGACAAATATGAATTTGCATCCAAAAAGCTGCAAAGACTTTTGGATGCTCAAATTCTTGAAAAGGTAAAAACTGGTCTGGGGTATCATGCTGAATAATATCAAGCCGTTGCGCCTCCTGCTGACTACGTTTCCATCCATGAACCAAGCTTCAACCTTGCAAATCTTGATATGGCCAACAAAAATCTTGATCCCTCTAAGGATGAACCTTTGGTGCAAGAATGCACTACCTCATCAGAGTCTGAATCAACTTGCTTAGACTCATCTGAAACAAGTAAAGCTTCATCTCCTCCTGCACCTCAATTTATTCTGACTAAAGATGAAGTCCCCATTATCCATTCAGCACCAGTGCCAGCCATTTCAGTACCAGTTCCTACACCTTTCAAACAAATCAAAATTAGTTATCCTCCAGAAGGTAGGAAGCTAAAAATTGAAAAGGGGCAGTCCTCAACTTCAATCCAACCAAAGAAGGTGTTTGACATATGTTATGCACCTGGAGAAAGGGTTCCCTATGTTCAAAATACATTGGAAGAAGCCACCTTTGAGCATAACAAAGCACACCCCTGGAACTTCAAAGACTTGTTCAAAAGAAAGGACTATATGTACTGTGAAAGGGACAAACTGGCGAAATCATGCTTTGTGTGTGGGAAATACAATCACACTGCCAGCACATGCTTCTACTACCTTCAGCAGCAAAAGAACCTCAAGCAACATGCTTTTGAGAAGACAAAGAAGAACAAACAGGTAAGAAGGTTTGAAGCTAAGCCAACTCAATTCAGAAACTCTTTTTCTCCATCAAGGGAGCAGTTGTCAAAACCTCTACACTCTTGCATCATCTGTGGTGAATCAGATCACTTTGCTGCAAATTGTAAGTTTAATCCTTTCAATCTGATTCTTCTTCCACCCCAAATTATACAAAAGCCCATTAGTAAGGTGAAGAAGGATAAGCATAAGTCTGTTCTCAAACCATCAGCAGCCAACAAAACTGTTGCTGATCGAGTCAAGCCCAAGCAATCAAAAGGAAGGCCTTCAGCAGCAAAGTCTGGAGCTGCTCAAGTAAAACCATCAGCAGCAACAAAATCTGCTTCTGATCAGTCAAAGCCCTCAGATGCAGCTTCCACTGCTGAAAAGACAAAGAGAGCTGGAAAGTCACCAACTCAACAATGGAAGGAAAAGAAACCACCAAGCATCATCATTGGTTCAGTTGAATGCGTCTATCCATTGCTATAATTGTGTCTGTTACTTGTTGTAAATAAAAGTTATAAGTAAGCAGTATCCTTTTTGGTTGCTGACAGGTCTGATCTTCAGCAGCAAAGAATTTGCCCATGACTGTTTTAACTTATCAGCAGGAACAAGTTTCCTGCGGATAACTTTAAAGCTATCAGCAGCAACTCCCTTGCTGCAGATCATTGCATCCATCAGCAGCAATTAAGTTTACTGCTGACAGACTTAATCTTCCGCATCCACATCAATCAAGTTTGCTGCTGATTGGTAAATTTAAGTCCAAATTAACTTTTAACCGCTTGTAAAATTCCTGTCAGTCTTTACCATGACTGCCTCGGTGTATCACAGCTGTAACAATAAAAGGTGAATTGGGTTGTACTGTACAAGTCATGTTGCTTTTCCCTCTTCTGCCGTTATAAGAACGAATCAAATTTCCTTACCACCTCTTCACCTTCAATTTTACCCTAATCCTACATCTCTTTCTCTCAAGTCCCCACCACTTTCAAGCCCTTCATTTTTAAAGCATTCAAAGCCTCCCATATTCTGACCTTCCCTCCAAATCAAACAACAATGGCAGACATCAATAACCCTGATGATAAGTTCTCCCCAAACCACAACCTTACAGCATATCTTACCAAAGGAAAGAAATCCGAAGGATTTGACGATATGATCGATTTCTTATGTCGATCAAAGATCTACTTTGCCCTCACCACCAACCCTACCATACATATCCCTCATATGGAGGATTTCTGGAGTACTGCCGTCTACTCTACCGAACAGGGGATTCCCCAAATCAAAGCCAAAGTAGACGGCAAGGATATCACCATCTTGGAAGCCACACTCAGAAAACATCTTAAGCTTCAAGATGAGGGAGCAGCCATCTCATACTCGAAAGACGTATATATGAGGACCTTTGTCTCCATTGGATACACTGGAAATCAGACCGAGTATACGATCGAGAAGGCGCTGATGGGGCCTCCATGGAAGTATCTTTGTCACACTCTTCTCCAATGCATATCTCAGAAGAGGAGTGGATGGCATCAGGTGAGCTCTGCACTTGCCTCCGCCTTTCATGGTATGGTCACTAACCAAGGCTTCAACTTTGCACACCTCATCTTTGAGGGTTTGAGATATAACCTTCAAGAGGGTGCAAAGCAGCAATTTTTTATGTACCCAAGATTCTTGCAGGAAGTTTTCAATCAAGAACTTAAAGAACTTTCAAAACCTGCAAGAATCTACATCATGTTGGGACATAAAAATAATATTTTTCAAAGCATGAGAACTGTTTCCAAAAAGTTCTCAGGGGTCAATGTTCCATTGTTATCTACAATGCTAAACATACAGAGTACCCCGGGTGACAGTTCAGCAATCCCAGCTGATACTGATCCCACACCCTCCACCCCACATCCTGAACAACAGTCTGCTTCAACCATTCGAACCCCTGTGCATACTACTAAGGATGCACAGGCACAAACATTACTTACACCTGTTTTGGATGTTACCGTTCAACCGAAACACAGGGCCCTGGTTGCAACGACATATACTAGGAAAAGGGGCAAGAGAACTCCTTCTTCTCTTGCCTCCAAGGCCCAAACCCAACCTAACAGCCCTCACTCAGAATCACAACATTCTGGTGAGAATATCATAAGGGAAAGCCACATTATTAGGGAGACTCCTTTGGATGTCTCTCTATTAGGATCAGGATCACTTCCCGGATCTATAGAACAGCCCCCTGAGCCTTTCCTTTCTCTTCTGAACTTAAGTGTTGAGGAACCTGATCAAGATGATGTACCTTCTCCAACTACCACTATCTCGGAGGTACTGATTGATCTTGCTTCCAACACACCCATCCCAAGTTCTTCTACCCTGAAGGTCCACTCTAGGAGTTATGACAGAGTGGATGTGGAAGAGGCTGTCACTACTGCTGGTCCGTCAAATAACCAGGAGGACAGTGACAACATTGCTAAGACCTCAACCACGGCAACTCACTGTGAGGATGCTTCCTTGGAAACTCCCCTCACTGAGAGGAATCCCAGGTGCCAAGAAGCCATGGGTGATGGGGATGTAGAGGCTAGGCCTAAGGCCCCATCTGGATCCAAGGATTCCACAACTGTGGATGAGGACAGACTGAAACTTCATAACCTGGAATTGACGGCCAGGGTGGCTATGATAGAGGCTGAAGTGTCCAAACTAAGACACCAAGTCTCTATGCATGAAGCCCATCAATGCCCAACTGTACCTTCTCCCTCTCTTGTATCAGTGGGCACCCAAACTGATGCTTATTTGTCCACTGATGCAACCAAAAAGGGGGAGATGGTCCCAATGGAGGAAGACACAGACAGTCTTGATGACTGGATTCAAGAGCAGGCAGTTTTTCAAAGTACACTTTTCAAGCCAGCTTTTGTACAGGTTCATGACTTGCCAGCTTCAGATAACGAAGAAGAAGAAACAACTGAAGACTGAGGGCTGTTGATGAGATGATGAATGATGCTGAAGATACAGAACAAACATATACATCCTTAAGCATCATCCCTGAAGCAGCAGCCATCATAAGTCACTCCACTGCCCCCCAATTTCCACTGACTTCAACATAGCTAGAGTTTGATACAATACTAGCTTGGGGGTACGATAGAAAATCTGAGAGGTTCTGGATTGGTTGGGAGTTTAGCGGAGTAGAAGAGCTAAACTGGGACTTTCTAAACATCATCCAAGTCCTTCACTTATACCATCTACACTGCATCAACAACTCAACGGACCTCTCAGCAGAACTTGCAATCGGCAGGTTCTATGACTTGATGGAGGATAATCTACCCAACTTTCAAAGACAAATGCAAGCAGCAAAAAGGGTAGCCTATCCTGAATCTTCAACAGCAGCAGAAAGAAGACTGAGTCCTAGAAGACTTGAAATAATAAGGAGCAGTCTTCTCGCTGAAGAAGTTCTGTGCTTAAGAAGATTTCTGTACAACTCAATTGTCAAGGACTTAGATGTGCTGGGATGGGTAAGCACTAAGTCTCTTGACCACACCTTTCTGCTAAGCAACGACTCATCTTTCACCATCAACACCAGGAACATCCTGTTACTGCCTACAGACTTTCTTTACAAGATCTTTCAACTCAGAGCAAATATCTGCAATGTCAACTCCCTCGAAAGCCAGGCAATGATGGCTACTGTCAGAGCACATCTTGAACAAGAAGGAAGGATTGCTGAAGCGGTATATGTGTCAAATTCTGATACTGATTCTGACTCAGCTTCCACTCGAGTAGACATCTTTGCTGCTTATGAATCAAGATCCACTGTTAAAGAAATGCTGATAGAACTTACAAGTCCTGAGTGTAAAACAGATGAAGCTAATGACCTTCCCTTATCAACCTCTCAAATTGCCAATGAAGCTGAGGCTGAGATTCCCACAGCGGCACAATCATCTGCTGTTGTGATCAGTGAAGACGAAGCAGAGGCATCCAACAAAGAAAAGGGTAAGGGAATTATAACCGAAGAAGACGAAGAGAGGTTACAAATAGAAAAGAAAGAGAAAGAAGAAAGAAGAAGAAGAAGAGAAGAAGAGGAGATGGCTGAAACTAAGAAAGCTCAAGATAGAATCACAGCCATTCTCCTCAGAGAACAACAGATCCAACTATATGCAAAACAGTTGGATGCTCTGAAGGTAAAGATTCCTGCAGCTTATCAGATTGAAGAAGATGAAGCTCTTGCTCTTCAACTGCAGGAACAATTTGATAAATAAGAAGAAGAAGTAGAAAAGAAGAAGAAGGAAGAGGCTAAGTTCAGAATTACTGATTCTGAACTAGCCAAAGAAATGAGAGAGGAGTGGGTAAAGGCTCTAGTTTCTCAAGGTGAGGATGCAGACTACCTTGAGAAACTATCAAATAAAGAAATCTACCGAGCCTTCATGGGTCAGCAAGGTCAATTGGCAAAGAAGAAACAGGCTGAAGAAGAAGAAGAAAAAGCCAAACATAAGTCCAAAAATACCATTGCTTTTAATAAACGGACCCATGAAGAAAGGAAAGTCATGATTGACTTCCTTAAGGCTAGAGGAGAAAGAGGACATAGGTTAGGTCCCATGAATTTCATGAACCTGCAAGCCCTCTATGTTAAAGTCAAAAAGGATGAGGAAGAAAGATTGGAGAAGAAAGGCTCCAAGAAAAGGGTAAACATTCAAGAAGAAGAAACGAAATCAAAGAAACCCAACACTTCCTCAATCCAACAACCTTCCACTCTCCTTCCTAGACCTCCCTCCTCTCCTCCCTCAAAGTCCAAATCCACACACCCAGCTCCTACTCATCAACAACCTCCCAAAAAGAAAAATAAACCCACTTCCAAACCTGAAGACTCAAGGGAAATAATCAGATGGTCATACAACCCTGAAGACCAATGGTTTGAAGTGTTCAGGGGGAGGACAGAAGCTAAAAGATCAATCTATACTTCTGTTGATGAGGTACTACAGCTTCCAGATTCTGATCTAAGAAGAATGATGGAGCTGGGTGAATCCTCTGAACCTGAGAATGAAGGTGGGAGACATCTTTTGCTGGCAATCAGACATTACTTCAACCCCAGCAAAGATGAAATCATTGATGCCAAACCTCTTCAATCCCACACTCCATTCATCAGCTGGTCCTACAATGCTGAAAAGAATGAATTTACTCTGACAGATGTTAAAGGACAGAAGATGAGGTGTTCAAGCAAAGCTATCTTTAAAATGGCAAGCAAAGACATCAAGACTCTTTCTGAGCTTCCTCTTAACAATCCCAGCAAGGACCAGAGAGGATATGAGGTTGAAAGAATAGTCAGCAATATGCAAAAGCTTCAGCAACAAAGGCAGTAAGAGAATTTTGGTAGCATCAGTCTAGGGGGAGTTTGTAGAACCAAAGACTGATGGCTACAAAATTCTCTAAGTACAAATGCTGCTGATCTCAGAGTTTGCTGTTGACCAACAATCTGCTGCGGCAAGCTTATCTGCTGCTGATACTTGTTCTCCTGCTAAAGAACAAATCTGCTGCGGATAGCCTTATCTGCTGAAGACCAAAGTTGCTGCAGATAAGCTTCTCAGCAGCATCAACACTTGATGCTGCTGACAGGCAAATCATTAGCAGCTCTGGATGGTTACATCTTGCTGCTGATCAACATCTTTGTTGCTGACAGCCTTGTGCCTTGAAGACAAATCCATGCAGCTGACTATCCATACCAAGCGTCACTGACAACTTTCTGCAAAAGCAACTGACACACTCAAAGCAGAAGGAACCTCAATGGCACAACCAATGACGGACAACAATGCTCTTCTCCAAGCATGCAAGTAATGATGCATAAAGAAGACGCTTCAATAAAGTTAAGTAGATATAGACAAAACGTGTAATAGTTAGCTAAGTACAACAGATCAACGGTCTGTGTTAGATCTGATCCTTAGAATCAAGGGGCTGTCTTGATTCTAAGTGAAGTATAAATAATCTGTAAACACTTCATTGTAAGTGTGCGTTGTATGTCTTTTGATTGAGTTTTTCAATTGTAATCGTTTATCTGCAAAAACTTAATACAACAGTGTTCCTGAAAGTATTCTTTCTGCTTGCTCGATTACATTTGTGTAGTTATTATTGTTTCCGCCAATTTCAACTAAGAACATAAGTATCTTGTAATTTCACGATCCTACAGTGGTTGTTCCAGGCACATGACAGGCAACAGATACATTTCATAAGAGATCAAGCTGAGAAAAAGAAGATTATTTTAACCAAAGTTCATACAAATGAGCAATATGCTGATTTGTTTACAAAACCTTTTGACGAAGCTAGATTCAGATATTTAGTTGAATCCATTGGTATGATGAACTTTGATTAAAATCTATCTCTAAAATTCTGTTTTAAAAATGCGTTTTTGTCTTTTGTTGTAAATAAAAGTTATGAGTCCGCAGCACTTTTGTCCTTCAGCTGCTGACAGGTTTAATCTTCAGTAGCAAAGGATTTGCCACTGATTGCTTTAAGTTATCAGCAGGAACAGGTTTCCTGCGGATAGCTTTAAGATTGTCAGCAGCAACATACTTACTGCAGATCATTGAATCCATCAGCAGCAATTGAGTTTGCCGCTGACAGACTTAACCTTTCGCAGCAACCAAGCTTGCAGCGGACATGCTTATTAATCCACAGCAACCAAGTTTGCTACTGATGGGTAAATTTAGGTCCAAATTAACTTTTACCCGTTGTAAAAATTAACGTCAGTCTTTACCATGACTGTCTCGGTGTATTACAGCTGTAACAGTAAAAAGTGAATGAGGTTGTACTGTACAAGTCATTTTGCTTTTTCCCTCCTCTGCCATTATAAGAACAAATCAAATTTCCTTACCACCTCTTCACATTCAATTTCACCCTAAACCCACATCACCTTCTCTCAAGTACCCACCACATTCAAAGCCTTCCATCCTTAAAACATTCAAAGCCTTCCATACTCTTAACCGTTAAACCTTCCCTCCAAAATCAAACAACAATGGCAGACATCAATAACCCTGACGATAAGTTCTCCCCGTACCATAACCTTACAGCATACTTAACCAAGGGAAAGAAATCCGAAGGATTCGATAATATGATCGACTTCCTATGCCAATCAAAGATCCATTTTACCCTCACAACCAACCCTACCATATATATCCCTCATATGGAGGATTTCTGGAAAACCGCTGTCTACTCTACCGAATAGGGGATTCCCCAAATTAAAGCCAAGGTAGATGGCAAGGACATCACCATCTCGGAAGCCACACTCCAAAAACATCTTAAGCTTCAAGATGAGGGAGCAGCCATCTCATACTCAAAGGACGAGTACATGAGGACCTTTGTATCCATAGGGTACACTGGAAATCAAAATGAGTACACAATAGAGAAGGCGCTGATGGGCCCTCCATGGAAGTATCTCTGCCACACTCTTCTCCAATGCATATCTCAGAAGAGAAGTGGATGGCATCAAGTGAGCTCCACACTTGCCTCTTCTTTCCATGGTATGATTACTGGCCTAGGTTTTAACTTTGCACACCTCATCTTTGAGGGTTTGAGATATAACCTCCAAGTGGGTGCAAAGCACAATTTTTTATGTACCCAAGATTCTTGCAGGAGGTTTTCAACCAGGAACTAAAAGAACTTTCAAAACCTACAAGAATCTACATCATGTTGGGACATAAAAATAACATTTTTCAAAGCATGAGAACTGTTTCCAAAAGGTTCTTAGGGGTCAATGTTCCATTGTTATCTACAATGATGAACATGCAAAGCACCCAGGGTGACAGTTCAGCAAACCCAGTTGGTACTGATCCCACACCCTCCACCTCACTTCCTGAATCACAAACAACTGCTTCCCTTGATCGAATCCCTATGCATTCTACTGAAGACGCACAGGCACATCCACTTCTAACACCCAGTTTGATTGCTCAACTGGAACACAGGGCCCCGGTTGCAGCCAAGTATACCAGAAAAGGGGCAAGAGAACTTCTTCTTCTCTTATCTCCAAGGCCTAAACCCAACCTAACAGCCATCACTCAGAATCACAACATTCTGGTATGAATATCATAAGGGACAGCCACATTGTTAGGGAGACTCCTTCGGATGTCTCTCTATTAGGATCAGGATCACTTCCCGGATCCATAGAACAGCCCCTTGAGCCACTCCTCTCTCTTCTGAACTTAAGTGTTGAGGAACCTGATCAAGATGATGTACCTTATCCAACTGCCACTATCTCGGAGGTACTAATTGATCTTGCTTCCAACACACCCAACCCAAGTTCTACTCCCCTGAAGGTCCACTCTAGGAGTTATGACAGAATAGATGTGGAAGAGGCTGTCACTACTGCTGGTCCATAAAATGACCAAGAGGACAGTGACAACATCTCTAAGACCTCAACCACGGCAACTCACAGTAAGGATGTTTCCTTGGAAACTCCCCTCACTGAGAGGAATCCCAGACGCCAAGAAACCATGGGTGATGGGGATGCTGAGGCTAGGCCTACAACCCCATCTGGGTCCAAGGATTCCACAAATATGGATGAGGACAGTATGTAACTTAAAAATCAGGAATTGACGGCCAGGGTGGCTATGCTTGAGGCTGAGGTGTCAAAACTACAACACCAGATCCTTCTGCATGAAGCCCATCAATGCCCCTCCATGGCTTCTCGCTCCCTTGTCTCAGTGGCACCCAAACTGATGCTTATATGTCCACTGATGCAACCAAAAAGGGGGAGATAGTCCCAATGGAAGAAGACTCAGACAGTCTTGACGACTGGATTCAAGAGCAGGCTGTATTTCAAAGTACACTATTCAAGCCAGCTTTTGTACAGGTTCATGACTTGCCAGCTTCAGATGACGAAGAAGAAGAGACTTCTGAAGACTGGAAGTTAGTCGTCATGGCTGTTGATGAGGTGCTGACTAATGTTGAAGACAAAGAACAAACATATACATCTTTCAGCATCATCCCTGAAGCAGCAGCCATCATAAGTCAATCCACTACCCCCCAATTTCCACTAACTTCAACACAGCTAGAGTTTGACACAATACTAGCTTGGGGGTATGATGGAAAGTCTGAGAGGTTCTAGATTGGTTGGGAGTTTAGCGGAGTAGAAAAGCTAAACTAGGACTTTCTCAACAGCATCCAAGTCCTTCACCTATACCATCTACAATGCATCAACAACTCTACGGACCTCTTAGCAGAACTTGCTATTGGCAGGTTCTATGACTTGATGGAGGATAATCTACCCAAGTTCGAAAGACAAATACAAGCAGAAAAAAGGGTAGCCTATCCTGAATCTTCAGCAGCAGCAGAAAGAAGACTGACTCCTAGAAGACTTGAAATAATAAGGAGCAGTCTTCTCACTGAAGAAGAAGTTCTGTGCTTAAGAAGATTTCTGTACAACTCCATTGTCAAGGACTTAGATGTGCTAGGATGGGTAAGCACTAAGTCTCTTGACCACACCTTACTACTAAGCAATGGCTCCTCTCTCACCATCAACACCAGGAACATCCTGCTACTGCCTACAGACTTTCTTTACAAGATCTTTCAACTCAGGGAAAATATCTACAATGTCAACTCCCTCGAAAGCCAGGCAATGATAGCTACCGTCAGAGCCCATCTTGAACAAGAAGGAAGGATTGCTGAGGCAGTATATGTGTCAAATTCTGACACTGATTCTGACTCAGCTTCCCCTCGAGTAGACATCTTTGCTGCAGCATATGAATCAAGATCCACTGTCCAAGAAATGCTGATAGAATTTACAAGTCCTGAGTGCAAATCAGATAAAGCTAATGACCTTCCCCTATCAACCTCTCAACTTGCCAATGAAACTGAGGCTGAGATCCCAACAGCAGCACAAACATCTGCTGTTGTGATCAGTGAAGCCGAAGCAGAGGAATCCAGTGTAAACAAAGGGAAGGTAATTATGACCAAAGAAGATGAAGAGAGGTTGCTAAGAGAGAAGAGCGAGAAGGAAGAAATAAGAAGGAAGAGAGAAGAAGAGGAGATGGCTGACCTGAAAAAGACTCAAGAAAGAAAAACAGCCATGCTCCTCAGAGAACAACTTATACAGCAGTATGCCAAACAGCTGGATGAGATGAAAGTCAAACTCCATGCAGTGTCTCAAGTTGATGAAGATGAAGAACTTGCTAGACAGCTGCACGAACAACTAAACAAGGAAGAAGAGGAGGAGGAAGAAAAGAAAAGGAAGGAAGATGCTAAATTCAGAATCTCTGATTCTAAATTAGCAAAAGAAATGAGGGAGGAGTGGATTGAAGCTCTGATCTCTCAAGGTGAGGATGCTGACTACCTTGAAAAACTTTCAAACAAAGAGATATATAGAGCTGTCATGGGTCAGCAGGGGCAATTGGCAAAGAAGAATAGAGCTGAAGAGGAAGAAAGGCTCGTCAAAAATCTAAGAAGGCCATTGCACTTAACCAGAGAACCCATGAAGAAAGGAAGGTCATGACTGACTTCCTAAAGGCAAGGGGGAAAGTGGAAGGAGGCTAGGTCCCATGACATTCATGAACCTACAAGCCTTGTACAGACAAGTCAAGAAGGAAAAAGAAGAAAGACTAGGAAAGAAAGTCTTCAAGACAAGGGTCACAGAAAAGGAAGACAAGAGACCATTCAAGAAACAAAAGACTTCTGCCCCAGAAATTACTTCCACTATCCAAAAACCTTCCACAAATATCCCTAAACCTTCCTCTCCTCCACCCAAAAAGTCCAAACCATCTCACCCAGCTCCCTCTCATCAACAGCCTCTCCTAAAGAAATCCAAACCCACACCTAAACCAGAAGACTCCAGAGATATAGTTGATTGGTTCTACAGTTCACAGGATCAGTGGTTTGAAATCTTCAGGGGGAGAACTGAAAGAAGGAGATCTGTTTACAAATCTATTGATGAAGTTCTACAATTACTAGATTCAGATCTCAGTAGAATTCTGGAGATAGGTGAAGCTCATGAGCCTGCAAATGAGGGTGTGAAACGTCTTATGCTAGCAATCAAACACCATTTCAACCCTAGCAAAGATGTGATCATAGATATCAAACAACTTCAGTCCCACTCTCCATTTGTAAGTTGGTCCTACAATGCTAATCTGGATGAGTTCACCTTAACTGATGTTAAGAAGCAGCAACTGAGATGTTCAAGCAAGACAATTTTCAAAATGCCAAGTAAAGACATCAAGACTCTGTCTGAGCTTCCACTGAACAATCCCAGCAAGGATCCAAGAGGCTATGAGGTTGCAAGGATAGTCTGCCACATGCAAAAGCTTCAGCAACAAAGAGATTAGAAGAATTTTGGTAGCATCAGTCTAGGGGGAGTTTGTAGAACCAAAGACTGATTGCAACAAAATTCTTCTAAGTACAAATGATGCTGATAGGCTTATCAGCAGCGTTCAACACTTGTTGCTACTGATAGGCTTATCAGCAGCGTTCAACACTTGTTGCTGCTGATAGGCTTATCAGCAGCGTTCAACACTTGTTGCTTCTGATAGGCTTATCAGTAGCGTTCAACACTTGTTGCTGCTGATAGGCTTATCAGAAGCGTTCAACAGACCAGTCTTGATGCTTATCCTCATCCTTGCTGCTGACAGCCTTGTACCTTGAAGATAAATCGTTGCAGCTGACTATCCATGCCAAGCGTCACTGACAACTTTCTGCAAAAGCTACTGACACACTCAAAGCAGAAGGAACCTCAATGGTGCAACCAATGACGGACAACAATGCTCTTCTCCAAGCATGCAAGTAATGATGCATAAAGAAGACGCTTCAATAAAGTTAGCTAGTTTAGACTAAACTTGTATTATTAGCTTTGTATAAAAGATCAACGGTCTGTGTTAGATCTGATCCTTAGAATCAAGGGTCTGTCTTGATTCTAAGTTAGTATAAATACTGTGTAAACACTTCATTGTAAGTGTGCTTCTTGAAAGAGTTTTCATTTGTAATCGTTTATTCACAAAAGCTTAATACAACAGTGTTCTTATTAGTATTCTTTCTATTTACTCGATTATACTTGTGTAGTTGCTATTGTTTCCGCCAATTTGCACTAAGAACAGAACCATCTTGTACTTTCACGATCTAACAGTTGCAATTCTGAAACATTTGAAATCTATTCTTAAGATACTTGATCTTACATTGATATGTTAAACTCGAAATATTAGCAGTGTGTCACCATACACTCTATGGTAAGAACACTTATCTTTCCTTTTTCGTGGTATTCTGTGTATCTCTATACACTCCTTATGATAATGTCTCCACGCATTTCTTTGGTGTAGGTACTCACTCCCACTAGCCTTTGCATCTATCATACTGAATCTTCCCTTGGGTTGATCTCATCAATCTAATGATTCAGTAGTCTTAGACATATTCAGACTTTGAATACTTTCTTTGAGGCTACTTTATTACAAAAACATTCTTGTATTCATAATACATGTTTATTTTGATTAGTTTATTCAACTGCTCAAAATTTGTAATATGTTTCCTATCCAAGGAACTGTTTTCTATCCAAGGAACATGGAATGGAATTACTCTGTTATCAAATATTGATAATGTATTAAGCTTCTAGTATGAATAATCCATATATTGTTATTGAAAAATTTTCTACCTATTTATGAATCAGATTCATATTATAGTCTACTCAAATCTCATTTGTCCCATTATGGATTATGCGTGTAAGTCATTATGAAACGATATACTAAAGAATCCCATTCTTTTCGTCATATGATTTCATGTGTCTTTTCTAAAAGATCTTATCTCTTGTTTATGATTTCATATATCCTTAAAGATCTCATCTTTGCGTGTATGAATTCATATGTTCATGCATTTGAATAATATCTTTGAAATTTTTCTGAAATTTGAAATTTGTTTAACCGTTTGTTTGAGATGGCAGGAAAGGTTTATGAGGTTGAGAGAAACCTGGGAAAGTCACCCTCTATGCTGAAATCCGTTGCTGACTTTTCTAACTGCAAAATCCAAATGAAAGCATTCTTTCGATTCACTGATCGTACATTGTGTGATTCTATTGTTAAAGGTCCTCACATCCCTAAGATGGTCAATGCTGATGGTATCGTTCCTATTGCTGACCCGGATCAGTATTTTGAAGATGACAAAAGATTGATAGAGAGGGACAACAAAGCTCTTGGATCGATTATATTTGCTCTTCTAACAGAACTGTATTTAAACTTCAAACAACATGAAATAGCACAAGGGTTATGGAATGCACTATGTTTGAGGTTTGAGGGGGAATGCAGTTCAACAAGAGAGGAGAACAGATCTTGTGCTAAAGTAGTATAACATGTTTAACTACAACAAAGGAGAAACTCTTAGTGAGCAAGTGACTCGATTCACTACCTTCATAACGGAAGATGGGAGTTGAAACTAAAGAGTATGAAGTCTGCAAGAAGCTTTTGGATTCATTGCCAGATACCTGGAGTATTCCATGCATGTTGATTAAGAATACTACTCCTGACTTAAAGACCAAGACTCTTGATGATATTATCTTTATTCTTGAATCATATTAGTTGGAAGGCAAGAAGAGAGAGATGAACAATCCTGGAAAGTCTCATACTTCAAGTTCAACAAATGCAGGTCTATTTTCTAGAAGTGGTGAAAGAAGTAGCAGTGGATCAAAGTCTGAGGATATTAAAGTTTGTCGTGGTTCTGGAAGTTGTGATAAGGGTAAAGGATCCCAATCAAAGAATGCTACAGGACAAATTCCTGAAGATCAAATAGCATTGTTTGGAGTCTTCATGAGTAGCTATGATGCTTTTATTACTGGAAAACTTCAGCCAACTGTTCTTGACGCAGAAGACATGGTTCAGATCAATCTTGATGATCTTGAGTACATGGACTTACAATGGCAGATGGCAATGATTGATGTGTGTGCAAAGAAGTATCTCCAAAAGACCGGCAATGACAAGCTGTAATTTGGCAAGAAGGTGGGATTTGAGAAGGCAAAATTTCGATGCTACAACTATAAACAATTGGGACACTTCGCTAGAGAATGTCCTAAGGAAAGAAAGAAGAAGGTTGATAGCACTGGAGTTAAACTTATTGAGCTGATTGATGAAGATAACAACTCAAAGAAAGCACCCACTGCTTTAATGTCCAAGAAACTTGGTAATTGTGAATGGGAGTCAGAGATTAGAGATGCTGAAGAGGATTATAATGAAGCTCTAATGGCAGAAGTTGAAAGTTCAACAAAGGCAAGTGTCAGTAACTTTGAGAAGATTGATTGTACCATGATGGCGAAAGACAAAGGAAAAGCTGCTGCTAGCTCATCTGGTGCTGATGTATCTTCAGAGTCTGAGAGTGAGGTAAATTATGATGACTCTAACTTTATTTTTTCTTCTGCATGCATTGAACGTATGCAGAATTATCATACATCAAATGTTTTTCTGATTACTGAAAACGATAAGTTGAAAAGAACCAATAAGGAGTTCAAACAGAATGAGGCTACTTATACACGTAAACTTAAAGCTTTATTGAAAGACAACGTGACTTTTAAAGAATATTTGAAAATGATGTTTTAATCAAATATTTAACTGACTAATTGTAGCCCAATCTAATCTTGTAAAAGAAAGAGTTTTGATTTCAAAATGGGGCACGCAAAAGAAAATTTTGGATGAATGTGTTTCAAAGCAAAGAAGTGTTTACATCAAAGATGGAATTGGTTATAAACTATACCTCATCCTACTCATTTTGAACCTTTTCCTGAGCTTCATGAGTCTAATGAACTGCTTAGAGATTGTAATTCTAATTTTCATGATATGTATATTAGTGCAGATGTTAAGACATGTTCAGTAGATGAAGAGGTCGATCTTGATGGTTTTAATAAGCAATGCTCTACGGAGTTTATTAGATACTGCAAACAATATTTGGATGTCAAATGTGATTTAGATAAATATGTAAAGGCTTGTGATGGTTGTGTTGTTGATAATGTTTTTTTTATAATGTTTCGAATGTTTCTAACTCTATGGTTGATTGTGAATGCTATGAATCTGATTATGTGTCTAAGGTGTCTTCAACATCTACATTCTTTGACAAAGTTGTGCATACTACCAAAGATTATGTGCAAATCTCAGTTTGTAGCTAAAGATATCATGCTTGCTGAAAATGGGAACTCATTAATCAAAGTTTATGATCTTTCACATGAAAATCCAAAGAAAAATGCTTACATCGATCCTAAAAACCATATTCTTATGAGTGATCCAGATAGCAAGAAGTCAGTTCCTGTTGTAATCAAGTCACCAACACCAAAGATTCAGAGTGAAACTAAAGTGTCCAAACAAAAGTGGGTCAAAGGCAAATCGGCTGATGTCAAAGACCATTTCCTTAATGTCAAAGATAAGCATGTTCAATACAAGAGCAAAATCATGAGAGTTCATGGTCAGACAAAGAGTGACAAAGTCAAGTCAGCGTTTGAAATAGGAGAGTGTTCAAAGTTAAAGTCAAAGCACAAGTCAAAGTCAAAGTCTAAGAGCTACAATTGTTATACTTGTTGCCAAGCCGGTCATCTTGCAAGAAATTGCAAACATAAGCATGTTGAGTCAACGTCAAAAGTATACAATGAAAGACCAAAGAAATATATAAGTCAACGAGCGTTTGAGAAAGCCAAAGTGTTCGAGTCCGGAGCGATTCGTAGATATAACAATGTTTACTTGCTTTCTAGAGATCGTTATGACTATTATTCGAATGCTTGTCATGCTTATAAAATGCCAAAATTTGTGGACCGAAGAGTCCAAAATGATCCAAGATATGTGAAGAAACCTATCATCCCAAGCTACTTTGCTAAAAAAAAATTTGTTAAGAATAATGGGAAAATGATAGATTTTGGAAAATTAAAAATGATCATACATCTTCACATAACTGTGGATCAAAGGTTGAAAGTGTTAAGAAGAAACTTGAAGTTGAGACTAAGATTGTAAAAGGTCAAAGTCAACCCAGGTCTAAGATGATCTGGGTGCCAATTTCTCATTAAACCTTCTTATATGCAGAGTAAACCAAGGAGGACTATTAACAATGATTGGCATGTTGATAGCGGTTGCTCAAGGCATATGACAGGACAAAAGGATATTCTGAATGATTTTCAATCTTTTGATGGAGGTTTTGTTGTGTTTGCTGGAGACAAAAAGGGAGGAAAGATCACGAGTCAAGGGACCATATCGAATGATCTTATTTCTCTGGAAAAAGTGAATTATGTCTCTCAGTTGGAGTTTAACTTGTTGAGCGTATCACAAGTTTGTGACAAGGATATATCTAGAGGTGAGCAAAAAACCGAATTAACCGAACCGAAAAATCCAAACCGAAAAATTGACGGTTTGGTTTTATATTTTTTGAAAACCGAAAATTACTATTCGGTTTCGGTATTTTATGTTTCAAAAACTGAAAAAACCGAACCGAACATATACATATTAACTTTAATTATATATTATGTGCTTGCACGTTTCATAATATATATTATATTGTGTTGTGTGCTTGTAAGTTAAAAATGTATACATATTTGTGCTACACGTATTTGCATTAACGGTAGTTATGATTTATTTGTTTTTTGATTTTATAGATTATGTTGTTTATTTTTATGTTGAGTATTTTTTAAGAAACTAAAAAAAATTTTAGCCTAAAATGTTTAGGCCCAAATGTGTGATAATGAATTAGTAATTAGTTAATAAAAAGAAAAAAAATTAGGTCCAAAATTTCAAACCCAAGTTCATTATTTTAGTCATTTTTTTATCTCAAAAAGTTCAAGCCCAATTGGTTTTAATATCGAAAAAACCGAAACCGAATCGAACCCATTGTAAAAACCGAAAAAACCGAAACCGAACGGTATTCAAAAAACCAAAAACCGAACTTTCGGTTTTGGTTTGGTTTTACCCCAAAACCGACCCAAACCGACCCATGCACACCCCTAGATATACCGGTACACTTCACTGCTAAATAATGCTTGTTTCTTAAGCCTGGTCTGATTATTCCTGAAGAAATTATTCTTATGAGTGCTCCCTGAAGATTCAACACTTACGTGGTGGATATGAATGATCATTCATCGCCTGTAAACGTTTCATGCTTGTTGTCTAAGGCCACCAATTTAGAATTATATTTGTGGCATAGGCGTATGGGACATGTAAACTTGAAGAATATGAACAATCTGGTTCATAAAGATATGGTGCGAGATTTACCACGAAAAGAATTTGTTATACAAGACAGTTGTGTTTCTTGTGCGAAGGGTAAACATCACAGAAAGTCTCATCCCACCAAGACAGTGAACTCGTTTACTCATCCTTTATTATTAATTCATATGGATTTGTTTGGTCATGCTCGGGTTAAAAGCATTGCGAGAAAATCATATTGCCTAGTAATCACATATGACTTTTCACGTTTTTCATCGGTGTTCTTCCTTGCATCTAAGGATGAAACATCTGATATTATAATTGAATTTACAAAAAGAATTGAAAATATCTGTGATAACAAGGTGTCGATAATTCGTATTGATATTGGCACTGAATTAAAAAACGGACTAATGAATTCATTTTGTGCAGATAAAAGGTTAACACATCAGTTTAGTGTTGCAAGAACTCCTTAACAAAACGGAGTTGCTGAACGAAAGAATCGTACCTTGATTGAAGCAGCACGAACAATGCTCGTGGATTCCCGTCTGTCAATTATCTTTTGGGCGGAGGCAGTAAAAACTACATGCTACGTGTTGAATAGAGTTTTAATGGTAAAACAACATTCAAAGACTCCATATGAGTTGTTGTTCAAGAGAAAGCCTTATGTAAAGTTCTTCCGTGCATTTGGGTGTTCATGCACACTTCTTAATACTTCTGATTCTTTGCTAAAGTTCGCCGTCGTGGGCGATGAATGCTACTTCCTGGTTATTCTTCTTACCAAAAGGCATTTCGTGTCTACAATAAGAGGACTAAAACTATTCAAGAATCTTACTATGTTAAATGGAAATAGTCCAATACTCTTCATGTTTAACACAGACCTGACTGGTTCATTGATGCGGAAGTTATATTCAAGACCTTTGATTTATAGACCTTGGGAGTTTCTAAAGAGGCGAGTACATCTCGTTCAGTTTATGAGTCTTCTTCTACAAGACTTGATCTGATTGCACATGACTTCATGGTTGGTCCACAACCGGTGATAGTTCAGGATGAAAATTCTAATGATGTTGCCTCTTTAACTCAAACACAGGAGGGTTATCTTGAAAGTTCAGTGAATAACTCTACTTCTAAGTGTTGGTTCCTGTTACTAATGATGAACAAGTTATATCTGAAGTTTAGCCAGAAAATTTTGATTCTCTTGCTGATCATATTGAACAACCGGCCTTTCCAAGTATTGATGAATCTATCGACCAATCACCTGATCTCAATATCACTAACTTGCAAGAAACTGCTCAAGTTGAAGATATTCCAATTCAAAGAATTCATTCAGCTCATCCTGTCGAGAACATTATTGGACCCATTGACAAAGGAGTAAAAACAAGAAGCCAAACTAGAAGTATTAATGTGTGCGTGTACTCATGTTTCTTATCTTAAGAAGAACCAAAGAATGTAACCATTGCTCTTCAAGATTCAAACTGGATAGAGGCAATGCATGAAGAGCTTTTTCAATTAAAAAAGTTGAATATATGGAACCTGGTAGACCTACCTAAATGAAAGTACCCAATCGGTACAAAGTGGGTATTTCAGAACAAAAAGGATGATCGCGGGGTCGTTGTTCGGAATAAAGCAAGACTTGTTGTCCAGGGGTTTTAACAGGAAGAAGGTTTAGACTATGATGACGTCTTTGCACTGGTTGCACGAATTGAAGCTATTCGAATCTTTTTAGCTTATGCTTCATATATGAAGTTCAAAGTCTATCAGATGGATGTCAAGACCATTTTTCTGTATGGAGTTGTCAAAGAAGAGGTTTATGTGAATCAACCTCCTGGTTTTGAGGATCCAGCTCATCCTTACCAGGTCTACAAACTTGACAAAGCTCTTTATGGTCTTCATCTGGCATCTCGTGCTTGGTATGAGACACTTTCGACACATCTGGTATCGAATGGTTTTGTTCGTGGAACAATTGACAAGACTTTATTTCTTAAGAAGAATGGAGCTGATTTTCTAATAGTCCAAATGTAAGTGGATGACATTATTTATGGGTCGACAAACGAAAATCTATATCGAGAGTTTGAGAATGTCATGAAGTTAAAGTTTGAGGTGAGTCTTATGGGACAGATGCAATTCTTTCTTGGTTTGCAGGTGGAATAATCAGAATCTGGTATAGTGATTCATCAAGCAAAGTATATCAATGACATTCTGACCAAAATTAATATGCAAGACTGCAAAGTTGCTTCCACTCCCATTGCTCCTCATGAAACTCTCACACCGGATCCATATGGTGCTAAAGTTAATCAGAAATTTTATCGTTCCATGATTGGCTATTTGATATATCTGAGCGTGAGTCGTCCTGATATCTTGTTTGTTGTTTGTTCTTGTGCTCGATATCAATCTTTACCCAAGGAATCCCATGAAACTGTTGTCAAATGGATTATTCGTTATCTTAAGGGCCATATTAATCTTGGTCTTTGGTATTCTTCTGAATCCGACTTTAATTTTTATGCTTATACTGACAGTGATTATGGTGGTTGCAATTCAGACAGGAAATCCACTTCTGGTGGATGTCAATTTCTGGAGGAGCGATTGGTGTCATGGCAGTGTAAGAAATAAACAAATATATCCACATCCACTGTAGAAGCAGAATACACAGCTGCATCGAGCTGTTATTCACAAGTAATCTGGATACAACATCAGCTACTGGATTTTGGCATAAATTTCATGGAAACACCAATTTACGGCGACAATGAAGCAATTCTGGGAATTGTCAAAAATCCAATTCAGCATTCAAAGACAAAGCACATGGCAATACGGTTACATTTTATCGGAGACTGCTTTGATAATGGTTTAATTAAGGTGGTCCACGTGGATACCTTAGAGCAAAAAGCTGATATTTTCACGAAAGCATTTTTTACTGATCGGTTTGACTCTTTGGTTGAAATGCTAGGTATGATTTCGTTTTAATGGGCTATGTGTTTGATAAAAAAATAAATAAAGAAAAATTAAAAACAGGGAAAACAATTCAAAAATAATTCATACGTTCTGATTTTGATTGAAAGACTTGCTATTCCATCAAAAAGATTTTCTTTTAGTGTTAAAATTGTGTTGTGTGAGTTAGCGTGCATTGTGTGCGTGCGTTGTTTGTTTCAATTTTGCGTTTGTTTCAATTTGCGTACATTGCAATTTTAGGGGGAGAATAAGAGAAAATGAAAAGTATGAAAAAGAAAATAAGTGAAACATGTGATAAAGTAGTATGTGATATATGTTGTGTTGTTGGTATGTATAAGATATGAAAATCAGTGAGATGCAAAAAGATATGATATCTGAAAATTTGTGACTGATTGACTTGCAAAATAGGATATGATAGAATATCTGTTATACTGAGCTTACACATGAATTGGATATGATGGTGACATCAGTTACAATTATTGATATGTTGGTAGGTTCTGCATGTATAAACTAGGCGGTATTTGTGTTATTAACTATATTGCAATCTTTGTGTTTTACCCACATAAAAAATCAGTCATCTCATCATTCGAATGCTAGGTGAATCTTGGCACACCATGAGACTAGGAATTTGATGAGATCTTTAGCACAATTCGTTTGCTCTATTGATTATATCCGTCAAATATATGATTAGAGTTAAACACATTCTACATAGCTGATGGTTCTGGTGAAAATCTCAGATGGAAACCAGGAAGTCAGTCTGTCCTACCCTTTGAATCATTCGTGATATCAACTCAAATATCTAATATCTTACGGATATCCGCTTACCCGAATCAATCTGATTCTCTGCATATACATATACTCACCTGAATCAATCTGATTCTTTGCATATTCATTCACATAAACCAACACAATCGAATAAAAAGATTCCGAATCAATATGATTCCAATCAAATCCACTTGGATTGCTTTTTCCTGTGCTAAGGATACTACCTTCATGCGGGTGATTGGATCATGTTCTAGTGAAATCTTACATTGTTTCATAGTTCATTTCATCTCGATTGTGGGGTAGACACTGTATTGATTAACATTACCCTAATTGTCACACGATATTTGCTGAAAAATGATGCATGAGTTTATGTGGACAAACATACTGACAATCGATATTGAATTGTATAGATCTTGAGTTGATATGAAGTGCGATTAAGACAGTGTGCATTTATGATCCTATGTAAATTTCAGTTTACCAAAAAGATAAAGAGAAATTCAATAAGTGATTCACAAGGTATTTCAATAAGTGAATAGTATAAGTGTTGTGTACTTATGGTGGTGATTTGTTCGTGTTCGTGTTTTAAATTTCAAGTTTGCATAGAATAAATCTTATTTGTTTAAGTGTTCGTGATTAGTGTGTTGAGTTCTTGATTTTATGTGAAGTGTTCATATTCAAATGATTTTGGAACATGTCTTAATGATTTCGAGATTGGTTCGTTCAAATAAAAGTTAGAAAAATTCTTGATTTTTAAGTTTTGTTCGAAATCTCTGTATCCGAAAAACATTTCGTCCGAAATCTAGTGTTCGAAAACTATTTCGTTCAAAAAGTACTATCCGAAAACGATTTCATCTAAAATCTCATTTTGTATATATACGTGTTTTCACTCAAACACGTTTTCTACTGCGTTTTTCGAACAAATGTGTTTCACACCCCAGATTTTTCAAAATTTGTGTTTTCGAGCGATTTTCGCGTGTTCTTACAAGTTTTCGAGTCTTCTACAGAATATTACTCATCACAGGTACAAACCCACATCAAATGGAGGTGTTTTGGAGTGAATTGGATCGAAACCGTTCAGATAAAGTTGAATCGTCCGAAATCTCACAAGAATCGTTTGAAATATCCATGAATAGACCGAAAATGATTTCGAACGAATATGAACAGTCGCTGACTTTTCGTCCGAAAAAGCTATTGTGCAAAAAAGCTTGTATTCGAAAAGGATTTCGATCGAAAAAGATTTCGACCGAAATCACATTTCGAACAGATTTACAATTGCATTTCTTTTAAGTTTAAGATTTCGACCAAAAAAGATTTCGACCGAAAAGTATTTCGATCGAAAAAGATTTCGACCGAAAACTTTTAACTTAGGAAATTTTTTCTAAAAAGTTCGATTTTGTTTGTGTTGCAGCTATGGAGCAGTTTAAGTACGACTCTAGACACAATATTTGTGCATGCTTGACAACAAATGGGAAGAAGTCGAAGGACTATGAAGAGATTGCTAAGTTTCTGACGAAGTCTAGAATTTACACTGCGATATCTACACATGTGAAGGTTTATAATACACAAGTTTGAGAGTTTTGGAATAATGTGGTTTATAATAACGTGAACAAGGAAATTTAGATAGAGAGTAAAGTGTAGGGAAAAGTGATAAAGATTAACGAACAAGTGATACGTGAGGTGCTCAATTTCCGAGATACAGTCGAGTTTCCTTATCGTCTAAACTACTTAAAAGTATCTGCCATCATCATGAGTATATGATATGAAGGGGAGTTCCCGAGGAAGCAGATTACAAAGACTTTGATGGGAAGCCAGTGGCGTTATTTGATGCACGCGTTCATTCACTGTTTGTGACCGAGGACTGGAAGTTTTGATCAAATTGGCAAAGTGTTAAACAGGGCATTAGTTTGTTTGGCTACACATCGTCGGTTTAACTTTTCTAGAATGATTTTTGAGGTAATGATCAACAACTTATTTGGTCCACGATAGAATAAGAAGTTTGTTTTGTATCCTAGGTTCGTGCAAATGATTATCAACACATTGCTGCCGGATTTACCAAACGATAGAGTCGAGCTCACCTTAGATCATATGTCAGAGTCGATCTTCAGCAGCATGAGTTCCAAGAGAAAGAAGAACAAGTTCAGTGATCATGTAACACCATTATTTCCGAATATGCACGAAGAAAATCCTGATCTAGATTTTGGAGTTGACGATTTGTTAAGTAGTGGATTTGAGGATAACAATGATAATGATGATGAAGACGATGGTGATGATGGACAAGGTTGAGATGTGGGTGGTGATAGAGTTGTTAGAAAGAAAGCTTAAGATCCGGAACGACCTGTTAATGAAGAAAGAGTTGAACCAGAAGTTCAAACCGAGGTTCAAACCGAAGTACATACTGAAGCTCAGACTGAAGAAGTAATTGTTAATGAGTCGATGGAAACCGAGGATGTGACAGAAACTGAAACAACTGAAGCAACAACTCAAGAAACCCATCAAAATAAAAGAAAAGAAACTAAACCTAGCGTGACTGCTTGACCTCCTCCGTCTAAAGCTCGTATCGTCTTTAAAAGTCCTGAGAAAAAGATATTGAAGACTATGTCAAAGAGAGATTATGTCGGTAAAGGCAAAGGTAAAGAGATGCCAGAAACAACAAAAGCTTCTAAGAAGTTCAAGCTTATAGATGAAGACTTTGCTAATTTTGCTACTCAAGAAACATCGAACACGATAAGTCAACTGAAGACTTAAGTTGCAAAGCTTTAGAGCTGCAAAGCAGCCAGTTCAAGGTTAATCAGAGAGTTGAGAGTGAATGATGCTCGTCAACAAGAACAGATTAGTGAATTGCAAAGGATTATTCAAGAGTTGATAAAGTATATTGGATATTAACCTAAAGTTTCGACACCCCAGCAACAAGTACATACTCAAGATGAAGCACAAGAAGGACCATCTAATGAACAGCTTGTGAATGATGATCATACGAACGATGATTTATTTCTTGATCTTATTGTCAATATTCCAGGTTCTCAAGATGATTTCAACATTGATGATAAGTTTAACCCAAATCTAGAAGGTGAAGGATTAGAGGTTCCTGAGACTCAAGTTTTAGAGGAAGAGAAAGAGGATGAAGAAGAGGAGGAAGGTGAGGTCGTTATTACTAGAGAAAAGAAAGATGACAAACCTCCTTCTGATGATGACGATTGTGGAGACAGTTCAGGAAATATGAATGAAGGTGTAAATGAAGAATACTCAGACGACGATGGTCCTACTGACAAAGACTATCAGAAGTACAAGTATGAACATAAGCAATGTTATGTGGAAGCAGATGGGTCGGTGATTGGAAAGTTTGATAAATTGGTTTATGAAAGTATTGAATTCGACCTACCAGATACTATGAAAGAACCGGAAAGTGCTTCTACTGAACCGACAAAGAAACAAGATGTACTTGACAAAAGCTTATGGTGGAAGAAAGATAAGAAACTTTTGGCAGTTGAAAAGGTTATTCAGAAAATTCAGTTGCCAAGGAAAGCTTTGACTAGAAGGATATTGGGATGAAATTTTGATATTGAGAAAGGGATGCATGCTATTAAACGAGAGCAATGAGAAATTCAGCATTTCAGAAAGCAACATCAACTTCAGAGTTTGCCAAGATGGGATGTTCGAGACTTAAGTCGTCTTGAATTGATCAACCCAACAAACTACATGAAGGATACTTATTTTGAAAATTTTCTTTGGGCTCAATGCAATCAAGACAAGTTTACAAGATTTTTTCCACAAAATACAACATGGAGTAAAAGCAAGTTGGTTGATGAAAAGATAGGAAAGAGAAAGATTCGGTATATTGTGAAGCCTGTAGACACATAAACAGTTGTGAGCATACCTGCTCGAAAGGAAATCTTCATTAAAGACTTCGACCATTGGTTTCATGACACCAAGACTGCAGAGGCTGTTATACTTCAGAGGAATCTACCATAAGTAGGAATCTTTGATCCTATAGATTTATTTAGCTTCTTTGATGAAGATCTGAAGATTTTGTACTGCAACACCATTGAATATGATGAAGGTGTGACTGTAAGGGCTGAAAAAAAGCTTTATATGAGAGTCGTGGCTAGATGTTTGAGCATGCGTGAAGAAGCAAAAGTTTTGAAGAAGCGTATCAAGAAAGCAGACGAGAAGCAAGAAAAGAAAGAACAAGAAGAGAAGACAATCTTAGATTAAACATTTGGGATTCAATGTACTAGGGGGAGATTGTTGGAACCTATAGTCCATCGTGGCAAGATGTGGGAGATTCAATGAAGCGGTTATCATTTTGTTCAGATTTGTCTTAACTGATTACTCTTCGTTGCTGTAAATCTCACTGCTAATCAGTGTATATCAATAAAAGGATTACTTTGTATATATCTTGTTATCATCTCTATGGCGTTTATTGTGATTCATGGCGTTTTCTATTGGATTTGGATCTAGTTGCGTGTTTGGAGTATTTCCGCTACTTCGGACGGTTAGAGCTTGAGTATAGCTTGCTTGGAGCAGATCCGAGATCTCACAATAAAAATATAAATAGTAAATGTAAATTTAAATCTTAGTTTTAAGTATTATAAATAAAATAATACTTAATGTAGTGAATTAAATAATCTTATATGCATTAAATAATGAACTATTGCATAGAGCACTTGTACCCAACACAACAAAATTTGTCTTAGGCGTCTTAAACTTTGAGGTAAATTACAACTTTGTAGTTGTGATTAAAGCGAAAACTGCTTCTAACCGAAGCTAGTCGGTTTTTAAAGATAGATTACCGAATATTTCAGTTATTGTTTTGGTTATGGCCTCCACTTTGTAGGGTATGTGGTCCCTCCGCTTTTGTTTCTTCATCGACATGGGACAAAGAAACAATAGAATGGATTAATTCTTTAGAAAAGCCAAAGGGTCCTTTTATAGTCATTTCTTTCATCCATATTTCTTTTCTCATCCGATATGGGATGGACATAGATTTGTAAACAAGAGGGACAAAATTGTAAATGGCTAGTTGTTGTCTTGTTGATGCATCAACACTTGTACCAAATGTAGTATAGATGTTCTTAAGTGTCTTAAAATTTAGCAAATCGAAATTTAGCAAATAAACAAAACACCAAAGGATTAGTATGTTATAAAAGCAATTGAAATAAACACACCAAAGGATTAGTATGTTATAGTGCATTCAACTTTTTGGTATTATTGTTAACTAAATCCAATTGAAATAAAATTTTAAAACTCCAACCCAAGTCATTCTTTGCTTAAGTTTTCAGTTATTAACCAAAAATTGAGTTAACCCAAGTTTCAAAACTGAATAACCGAACTGCTTCTAACCGAAGCTAGTCGGTTTTTAAAGATAGATAACTGGATATTTCAGTTATTGTTTTGGTTAGGGCCTCCACTTTATAGAGTGCGTGGTCCCTCCACTTTTGTTTCTTCATCGATATGGGACAAAGAAACAGTTGAATGGATGAATTCTTTGGAAAAGTCAACGTGTCCTTTTATAGTCATTTCTTTCATCCATATTTCTTTTCTCATCCGATGTGAGATGGGCATAGATTTGTAAATAAGATGGACAAAATTGTAAATAGCAAGTTGTTGATGCATCAACACTTGTACCAAATGTAGTATAGATGTTCTTAAGTGTCTTAAAATATAGCAAACAAACAAAACACCAAAGGATTAGTATGTTATAGAATGAGTGTTTTGATAAAATGTATTCAACTTTTTAGTGTTCTTGTTAACTAAATCTAATTGAAATAAAATTTTAGAACTCCAACCTAAGTCATTTTTTGCTTAAGTTTTCAGTTATTAACCAAAAACTGAGCTGACCCAAGTTTCAAAACTGAACAACCAAACTGCTTCTAACCGAAGCTAGTCGGTTTTTAGAGATAGATAACCGAATATTTCAGTTATTGTTTTAGTTAGGGCCTCTACTTTATAGAGTATGTGGTCCCTCCACTTTTGTTTCTTCATCGATATGGGATAAAGAAACAATGGAACGGATGAATTCTTTGAAAAATCTAAATGGTCCTTTTATAGTCATTTCATTCATCCATATTTCTTTTCTCATCCGATTTGGGATGGGTATAGATTTGTAAACAAGAGGGACAAAATTGTATTCATATCTAAATAATAAGTATTCATAATTAGATTTATATTAAATATTTAAAGTTATATTGTTTTAATATTATTATTTAATAGGATAGATAGATGGGAAAAGAATGTTAAGGATACAACAGAAAATGACACGTTTACTATAGGGTTTTTATTTATCAGATATAATTTTGATATTTTGATATTTAATCTATAAACTCTTCAAGGGTGTGTTCTTAGAAAGTTAAAACCTATAGATTTATTGATAAAAATAAAAATAAAAAATTTGTCACTAAATAAACTAAAAAGGTAAATTTCCTATTAAAAAGATAACTTATCTTTGCCTTATTTATTATCAAATTATATTTAAACCCGTGTGTTACACGGTTTAACATTAATATTACACTGATAAATATTTGAACATGTATTCTTATTCAACATTAGCTTATCTATAGGTTATTTTTTCATAGCCTCAAACGTTTATCGTATATTGATGAGAGTACTAAAAACATTTTCATATAAAAACATGAAAATTAATTTCATAAAACGTTGTTCTTTTAAGAGTAAGAATAAATTACATGATAAACTAAGATTACAATGATAATTTACAAATTTGAAAACACTTCTTTGTACACAACATATGAAGTGGTGTTACAAACTTTTCCATCTTTATCCAAGATTAATAGCTTCAGTCCATCTCTACTTTTAACCCTTGATAATGCAACATATAACTGGCCATGAGTAAACACTGGATCTTTCAAATACAAACCAACCCTTGAAAGTGATTGTCCTTGACTTTTATTTATGATCATTGCAAAATATACGACAATTGAAAATTGTCTTCTTTGAAATTTAAATGGAATTCTCTTATCAGAAGGTGCCAACCCAATTCTTGGGATGAAAGTGCGATAACCAATGTTGCTTCCGGATATAATTTCTGCTTCTATAACACGATTACCTAGTGACTTGACCTGCAGTCTTGTTCCATTACATAATCCGTTTTTCTGGTCAATATTTTTTAGTAGCATGAATGGAATTCTGACCTTTAGAACTAATTTGTGATTCGAAAAACCTGATAACTTCAGACCATTTAGAAAGTTAGGAGAGTACAAACTTTCATCAAAATTTTCATCAAGATGCTCAGATTTACAGATATTATCAGCACTTAATATTCCTTTGAATCTCCTGGGAACAATGACAGTAAACGATCATTAATTTCTTGTACGACTTCATTCTTTGGTGCAAGTATTGCTCTTTCTTGAAAATAATCTGGATTAGATGCATGTTCAAAAATAGAAGGATACACAAAATCAATTAGATCTGAAATTGGATCAAATGAATCAGTTATGAGAAGATCATCGGGTATATCTATAATTGCGTCTCCATCATTCAAACCACCAATTTATCCTTCTCCTAATTTCAAAATCCAGTCTGCAAAGATCTTTGTTTGATCCATATCAGAAGAATCCCGTGCTAGACTTAACCTTAGGTTTTTAGTTAATCTTAAGACCTTACATTGCTAGACTTAACCTTAGGTTTTTAGTTAACCTTAAGACCTTACATTTCGTCCAAATATAAGAAGAACTTAGAGAGGCATTTACAATGTCTTGCATGCTCCCATTTGGAACTACAGGTAAAATTTGTCTAAAATATCCTCCAAAAACAATAATTTTACCTCCAAATGGTAGGTCAGAACTGTTAGGATTATCAGCACTTAAAATGTCTATTAAAGTTCTGTCCAAAGCTTCAAATCCATGTTTATGAATCATTGGTGCTTCGTCCCATATATTCAAATTTGTTTTCTTTAGTAGATTGGCGACGTCGTTGTTTGGCTTTATATGACAAAGAGAGTCTTTTGTAAGATTTAAAGTTATTAGAAATCTAGAATGTGTTGTCCTACCTCCGGATAATAACAGCGATGCAATTCCACTTGACGCAACATTCAAAACAATTTCACCTTTTGATCTTATGGCTGCAGACAGTGTCTTCCATAGAAACGTTTTACCTGTTTTGCTGTAACTGTAAACAAAAAAAACACCTCCGGTGTTTTCTTTAACCGCCTTCATTATATCGTAAAAAACAATACGTTGATCATATGTCAATGAAATAAAAACACTATCAAATTGATGTAGTGCAAAGCGCACATCTTATTTCCTATTGTATTTGTGGTTTTTAGTTAAGTTTGTGTTCGTTTTTACTTGTTTCTGATTTGTTTTGAGTCAATGTCAGGTCGACAGGTGCTCATGTGAAATACAAGTGAAATCAAGAAGGAATCGAGCATGAGAAAAAGCCTGGGAGAAAAAGATGAAAAATGTTGGAAATTCTTACCTTCGCGTTACGCGAAGGGTTAGTTCCATGTTCTCGTGGTACGCGAGGGGATCAAGAACCGGGCCCGACTAGTTTATCCTTCACGGTACGCGAAGGACCGGATACCTTTTCTCGCGGTACGCGAGAAGCCTATTATTCCGCAAAAGCCCTAATTCGACTTTATATCGAATTGTAATGCCATAAGTTAGGGAGTTCGATCTTTTGGTCATCAGAGCAAGTCTAGGAGGCGATTTCTGGAGTTAGAGAAGCAATTAGAGTCAAAGATTGAGGCTTTTGGATCCAAGGTGGTTAGAGATAGCTTATTCGGGTTATAATTCTCTTTCGTTTGTTCTTGATTTGTTTGATTGAAACCATAACTATGTTTATTCATTCTGTTTTGGATGTTTTGATCATGTGTGTTGGCTAGATCTTTAATACTGCCTAGGTTTGTGATGATTAATTTGTTAAAGTTTTAACCTTTATGGGTTTTTGGATTCATATGATGATTTAATGATTTTGTAACGATCTTGGTTTAATAATTATGATGAATATGCATGTTTAGAATCTGATGTACGATTGATTATAGTTTCGTATGCTATTTGTGAATGTATTTCAGTTTGAATAGCGTATCTAGATCATAAACTGTGTGTTTATGATTAATTGTATGGTTTGCTAGACGTAGTATTCCATAGGAACTGTGATTGGGAGTTAATTAGATCAGAGTGTTCATCTTATCCCGATACCCGAAAGGTGAGAGATAATCGGTTAGTCTTCGTTATTAGGATTCCAAGTGTGAATTGTCTGAGAGGAGGTTCCCTTAGGGTCTTAGTAATTGTTACTAATCCGAGTCATAGTTGTTGATATGAGATTACATCGTGCATCTCTGATGTATTGTGGACAGTGAGATTAAAAGGTGATCTGTCTGTTGGGTACATTGTCATTGTTGGAGAGATTGAAAGGTAATACGACCATCTAGTGAGCGTTGGGCATCTTTAGAGTTTCCTTGTTGGTGACATCCTGAGAGTGATTAGGGATCCACTAGGTTGTCTTTAGTTATTATCCTTAGAAAACCAGTCCATCATAGTTTCCATAACCGGTAGATTTTTTGGCTTTGCAAGTAGGATTCCGACCTAGGTAGTGTTCTTCTCATTCTTGATAGTCCCGAGTTCTCTGTTCTGATAGTTAGAGTCGTTCATTAGTTTTCTCTTGATTTATTTAGTTTAATCAGTAGTGTAGAAAACACCCCAAACCAATTATTCATAGTTCGAGTCAGAGTCTAGTTTAGCTATTCAGTGTCTCTAGGGTTCGATAATCCGGTTTACCATTAAGTTGTGCGACACTCGATAGGTTCACTTGCCTGTCAGTGCGGTCTAGTTCAGAGGTATTCCATTTATTACTTAGCAGTCTAGATTAGGTTTTTATTGGTATTTTTATAGACCGTATGGGCGACATCACAAATTCATTTTGTAAATCTTCTCGGTTATACACGAGCTCCTCGTTAATGAAACGATTGTTTGAAGAAGATACAGACTCAACATCGGGGAAATGCATTGTAGGGAAGTTTCAAAGACTGGAGTTATTACGGACTAATATTTTCTCTATTTCAAACAAAGTCAGGTTCATAATTTGATCTTCATTAAGTGATAAACCTATAACATGTATAACAATAGTTAAATAAACATTATGAATAATGAAAAAAATTTTAAACGAACATTATGCACTTTAATTTTAAAAACATTAGTAACAATATTTTTAATAACGATTATAATGAATAGTATTTATACCTGGAGACTTCAAAAGTTGTTGTCTGTAAAGAATATCATCTGACAAAAACTTCCATGCGTTTTTCCAAACCCAATCCGGTCTTGACAGGCTATTAGATGTTAACATAGTCGAAAATAGATTATGTACGAAATAATCAGATCCAGAATGACTTTTGCTTCTTCAATTGCTTCGATGTATTCCATGGTAATGATTTTTTGGTTCATGAATGTATGACGTAAATTAAGGTATAATTCATTAATGTATCACGTAAATGACCTTATGTAATTAGGAAACGAAATAATTGGTTATTGCTAACCAATTAGGTAAGTATCCACTATCAGTTAATAATGGGATTCAAAATTGAAATAAGATCCGGTAATAAAGGTCACGAATTTAACCTATAATATACATGTTTTAGACAAAATCTTTGGACAGAGACGATGATTTTGGTAATGTAATTGATTTATACTTTATTAAAATCATAAAACAAATAATTATAACGGTGAGTATTTTTAGTAATAGAATGTGCATTTTATTATGAATTTCACAATTTACACGTTTAAGAGGTTGCTTAATTAATGGAATTGAAATTTGAAAAAAAGTCTTAATAATTATTTGTTTTCATATTTTAATCTTTAACATTGATATTTTACAACAGAAAGTAAAAAATTCTTATGTACATTTTAGTAAATAAGTTAATACAATTCATTAGTAAGTTTGTTTCCCGTAATAAATTCGCCGGAGACAATCTTTATAGAAATCACGTCTGATAGGAATCACATTTATTTGAATGCAAATTTATAGCAATCACCGATAATTGGAGGTATTAATACATAGCAATCACAATTTATAGCAATTCATTGTAAAAGAAAGGTTCATATTATAAGATCAATTGTTCATAGCAAGCTAATTAAATGACAAATCTTTGAAAAGAAAGAAAGATTTGTAATAACATTTATCGTCACGGAGTTGATAAAAATATAGGACATGAACACGGACTACATGACAAAATGTTCGTTCCAATTTGGTGTGCTTCTGGCGTGTCAGTTTGATAAACGATCCTATTGAAATATGTAGATTTCAAAATGTTTCCTGCAAAAAGAAACATATAAAGTCAAACTATAGTTCAAAAAGAGATTTTATATTAACAAATCTATACTATATAATAAATAAAGATTTTTTACTGTCACGTGTCACCACCATATTCATTCTTATTATTTTTTTTCACTTCTCTCTCTTATTTAATACACTTTCTATTTTTTAATAATAATATATATTTAAAAAAAAAACTAATTATACTAATTAAACACATTTATTTTAAACTATCTCTTATTATTTTAAACTATCTCTTATTTCAATCAAATAGTAATGAAAGTTAAATTATATTAAATAGTAATTAACTTATTTTTGAAACCCAATTATATATTAATTTTTACATATTTTGTGTTTGTTTCTATCCTTAGTATACGTAATATATTTTTACACTTGTAAAATATATACATAAAGATTTAAAAAATTTATATATTGATATTTTTCAGTTTTCACCCCGTGTGTAGACACGGGATTTAAACTAGTTAGTTATAAACAGGTTAACGTACTTGAGGGCAATTGAACTAATTTTACGTGTGATGCATAAATGATAGACTTTCTTGAGATAGCTACGCGAGTTCTTACATAGTCGGTATGTTTATTGTCATACAAAAACAATTGTATAATGTGACCACTGAAAATACAATATGATTAAATAATGAGTTCCTCAGAGCCTCGTCACGCAGCGGAAAAACAGCGATCTGGTTGTCAATTCGTGTGGGAACAGTGAGGAACGAGACAGAGAAAAACACGAGCATAAAGAAGAGAATCAACACAAAAACGATACGTAATCCATAACAACGGAGTCATCTCACATTACATACCGAAGAAGTACACATCTCTCGTCTACGCTCATGGTCGAGGGGCGGGAGAGCTCATCCCGCCCGGACACCTCTCAACCTTGTTCCAGAAGTTCCACCTACAAATGAGGCCATCATCTCAATTTATAGGGGAAGGAACAATACCTGCGTACTTGGCTAAGTATGCAGGGTATTGGTCGTGCGTACTTGATAAGTACGTAGGGCAAAAGCCTTGCGTACTTACTAAGTACGCAACACCAATCTGATGTACAAGCTAAGTACGTAGGAATAACCTCCTGCGTATTAGCTAAGTATACGGATACATAGAATTTAATCTATAGTTGCTAAAACATGCTTCTACAAATAATGCAAGCTTCAAAAAGAAATTAATTATCTGAAATGATAATAAAATGTAGCTCCATAAACTTATACCAATATATACTTACCTTACATCTTGAAGAAAAAGTTCAAAAGTATGTCGATATTTAATTCGATCAGCGGCTATTATCCTCCCAACGACTCTACAAAATAATAATGACATGCTCAATTTTACAACATATATGAAAGGGATCAATATTATGTACGTACATATCATATTTTTTTGAGGTCTTCTGTCATGCGTCAATGTTTTAATGAAATGTATCAATGGATACAAAGTAAAATCTTTTGGATATCAATCATAAACGGAGCAAGCTTTGTGTCTTGGTTAATCACAATTATTTTTTCCGACCAAATTATGAAGTAGCCCTCATACTTTGGGACTTCATGATACTTTAGAACCTCAACTTGGAAATGATGCAAGGAAAATACATATCCAAGCATATTAATATCATCATATAAATGTATCAAATCTTGTTGGACGATGGCATCAATTTTTTCCCTCCAAAATAAATTCAAATTATACAGATAAATAAAAAGTTCACGAATAAAATATGACACTTACATGTTGATCAAGAAAAATGAGCACCAATCTTTTTCCATCTATGTCATGCCAAATAAATTCGACCGTTACAAAAACCACATTGTACCAGACTCCACAGTCTTTAAATGATAAAATTCATCAACGGTGCTGTGAGTAGACATATCTTAGTAAATAAAAGAAAGTTGTTTGCTAAATAATACTAAGACAATATAGCTGGAATGGAGTATGTAAACAATGATTTGATGTAGTTGTTTGATAAATAATACTAAGATGAGTAAATTTTGTTTTGAGTCCCTGTGGTTTGCTCAAAAAATCGCTTTGAATCCAATGGTATTAATTGGACTTTTTGAGTCATTGTGATTTCATTTTTGTTTCAATTAAACCCATAACACTAACATCGTAAGTTTATTCTATAAAATTGAAGGGCATTTTAGTCTTTTTATTGATAAGGACTAATAATGTAACTTTAATTTGGAAGGGACCATTTATGTAAATACAAAATAATTAAAATCCAACCCACCCCTCCCCTCCCCTCCCCTCCATCGTCGTCGTCTCTTCACCCTAACCACCGCCTCCCCTTCATCATCATCATTTTCCGGTGCTGAATGCAGCCACCACCACCATCAGCGGCACCACTACTCAGCGCCACCACCACCATCGTCGGCACCACTACAAGGACTCATCACCACCACCACAAGGACTCATCACCACCACCGCCACCACAAGGACTCATCACCACCACCGCCACCACAAGGTCTTCGATCTAGGGTTTCTGGGTTTGGCCTTTCCTGATGGTGCGGGTTGCTTCGGTGGTGGTGTGAGAATGGGTATGTCTTTTTGGTATCGAATTTCTGGGTTTGCGTTTGGGGCCGTTTGCTGGTGTTGAAGGGTTGCGTGCTTGCTGCCTTGTGAAATCAGTGGTGGAGGATACATGGTGGCCTTTGATAAAAACCAAAATACCAAAGCCAATCCAGGTAATTGATTTGGAAACTTCTATTTGTTATGAAATCAGTGGTGGAAGAAAATGTTGCAATCACATTCACCGAACAACCACCGGCCGGATCCGCAATCGCATTCACCAAATTCAAACAAATCGGCCCCAATCGACCAAACCCTAGGACACCGCTCCGTCTTCTCTTTTTTCCTCCCGAATTTGTGATGAATTCTGAAGCAACACTTTTGTTCTTCGTGTTCTTCTTCGTCGTACGAAAGCTTCCTCTGCAGCTCCTGCGTAGGCGCCGGGGATGACGGGTGGGGGACCAGCGGCGACAAAATTGACGTTGGGTTTAAAAAAAAACTGCCGACGGATCTGTCCATTCCGGTGGGGGATAAAATGAGGAGCTGGAGAGACAAGGGTAAGAATTTAAAAAATTGGTGCGACTGAGATCACGTTCTCTTTTAATCTCAATATAAAATTTTCAATTTTCGAGGAATTTCTAGAACCAAACGGGCCTAAGAGAATATGGCACAATGATGCAATCTGAACTGAACTACAATGATTAAAAAAATGCGTAAGAATTTAAAAAATTGGTGCAACTGAGATCATATATGAACATAAAAATTATACCAATTTAATATTAATTTGAATAGAAAGTTTCTCCGTTGAGTGGCTTCCATAAAAATCATATAAGAAACTTGAAATTACAATTGAAGTTACATCTAGGGGGACTTAAGCATTATTTTCCAAAAAATATTAATCGATGTTATCACAATCGCTGTTATCAAAAGGGAAATTCTGATTCGTGGAATATCACAACCGGACCAAAATTGATTCAGCAAAATTTTTTGAACCAATAACTAAATCTGATTCGTGCTATATCACAATCGCTCTTATCAAATCGGAAGGTACCTGGACATAAAGTGTAAGAATGTAATGTTGGAAATTTAGTGAAAATGAGTTTTTCACTAACTTTGATTAATGAGATTTCGATCCTCAAGTTGAGTGGTTGGATTAAAAAATTTGAAACTTAGTGATTCAAATGGGAACTTGTTGCATATTTTGAGTAAATATTTAACAAGTTTTGCAATTAATCATTTAGAGACCTTTTGGTTTCTTTCTAAATTAAATTTGTGATTATCACTATTAAATTGGTGTAATGACTTTTTAATATGTACATTTTTGTTTGCCTCTTGATTCAATGTATGGAGTTTTGATCTCCATTTTTGTGAATAAAAAAATGAACATCTTGTTCATTTTAGCAAAAGGGAAAATAGTAGCAAAATTTTTCACACTTTAGAGAAATGAGAGAAAATCTTGTTTTTACAAAGTTTCATAGAATTGAGAGATAAGTTCTCTCTAATCGTTCCACCATCTCATACTTCATCTTTTTCCTACATTTTCTAAATACATAATTTGTCCGGTGATACCTCGGGCGCGTGGACATCTCCAGCAGTACACGTACTGTTCTGGTTGTTGTACCTTGGCAGACAGACGTGTTCGTCCAAGAGAAGACACGGAATCTGTTTTAAGGGCCCCGTGTTAAACACGATCCTCAGCCAAAACCGTTCAACATTTTGTGTGTTCATTGTTGCAGTCAAGAACAGAGTAGATGACTCGGCTAGTCGAAGACGTTGGAGTCAAGAATGTCATTCAAGACTACGGTTTGAATCAATTTATTTGAATACTTTTATGTATTATTTCATTTTATTTCGTTGTTGTATAGGGTATTGTACTTGTCAATTTCCCATGTATAACGAGAGCATTATTATAGTTATTTATTTTAGAGTAAATTACTATTTGAGTCGCTGACGTTTGACCATTTTAACTATTTGAGTCCTTATGTTTAAATCCGTCTCTTTTAACCCTGACTTTTTATTTTTGTATTTGTTTGAGTCCAAATGGCTAACATCGTTAGATTTTCTATTAAATTTTTTCTGAAAAAACTAAAAATACCCCCAATATTATTATAGTTATAAAAATTTCATAACTCACCCCCACCCTCAATCCCTTTCCCCCCTCCACCCCACCTGCAGGTTGAACACTCACCCTCAATCCCTTTTCTCCCTTTTCTCTGGTCTCCCTCCGGTTCGAGCCGCCCGCTACCACAACGTCGTCGCCGATCATCGTCACCACCACACCATCTCCGCTAAAACCTTCTTCGCTGACATGGAGGCTAGCATCTCCACCACCGATTATCCGATAATAGGAGATGGCCGGAAAAACGGGTTAAAATAACTGGAACCGCCATCATTTTCTTCTCCTCTCCTTCTCGTACCTCCCCTCTCTCTCCTGCCGTATCAGACTCGCCAATTGCCGTCGTGAACCACCCTCCTCATCGCCACCCTACTCGCTGGTTAGAGAGAGACAGAGTACCAGATAGAGAGAGAGAGAGGTGGTGTATGCTCCATCATCTTCAGGTGGCTGCCCAAGTGGTTTCTGATGCGCACGTTTAGCACCTGAATTAGTCGCCAACGGTCCATGGGACTGGTTAAGAGCTAGTCCTTGAGTCTGGAGCTAGGCTTGGAATTGGGCATGGTTAGCCTAAGCCTGAGCTGCAGCTTTGGCCTTTGGCATTCGACTGGGCATGAGCGATGGCGTGAGCATGAGCCTGGGCTGCAGCAAACTGGGAGTTCTTCTGGGGATTAGGGTTTGATGGTATAGAATTCCCAAATGGAGAAGATACACCAGAGTTCTTCGGGGGATTAGGGTTTGATGGTATAGAATTCCCAAATTTGAGAAAATGTGTGTGGTATCAAATAAATCACCAAGCAAATTATCAGAAATTCAAGCGAGTAATTATGTATAAAAGATCGGCGGCGGTGGCGGCGGCGGCGATGGCGGTGGTGGTGGGGGGGAGAGGAGGGTAAAAACGTTTTTTAACCATTTGAGTCCCTGAGGGGTATTTTAGTCTCTTCAGAAAAAAATTAACAGTAAATCTAATAGAGTTAGTCATATGGACTCAAATAGAAGCAAAAATGAAACGCGAGGGTTAAAATAGACGAATTGAAACATAAGGGACTCAAATAGTTAAAATGGTCAAACGTCAGAGACTCAAATAGTAATTTACTCTTTATTTTATTATTATTTTAATAAAAAGTGAACCAGTTTCCTACAAACTTAAAACATAATTTCGTGAATATTGTCCGTACAATCTAAACCTTTCACAAGGATTTTGGTTCACGAAATGATTATTTATTTGAAATTTTTGTTCGTTGTAATTTTCAAATAAATTTGGGAAATCATGGATGTAGTACATTGAATCGGATTATATGATTATTGGAATATAATATTAATCCGAATACCGTATGACAAAACGAATATTTTGATTCAACTTTTTCGAGTTATTGGGTTTTGGTCATGTTTCGTTAAATCGAATCATATATAAAAATATATGTATTTCAAAATGCGTTTTGAAGTACTTGAGTTTTCTAATAGGCGTGTTAGAAAAAGTATTTTTGTAAAACCCATAAAACAAAACGTTTGTGAACGTTTAGTTTTTTTTTGTCTAACGTGCGTGCTAGAAATCATTATTTGATTAAAGACGGTTTCAAAAATTTTGGAACAAACAAGTTTCTCATGTGCGCATTAGAAAATGTGGTTTTTCTAAACCCATAAAAACGTTTGAGAACGTTTTATTTCTAACGAGCGTGTTAGAAATTATTATTTGGCTAAAGAATATCGGTGTCAAAAAAAATTTTTGGACCATTTAACTGTGAGTATTAAACGTGTCGGTTAGAATTAATTAGTTTAATGTGCGCATTAAACAATAATTATTTGGCTAAACAATAATTATTTGAAATGCTTTGAAACAAATATTTATGAACGTTTAATTGTGAGCAATTAAACATGAAGGTTAGAAATAGTTATTTCTAATGTGAGCATTAGAAATAATTATTTGGAAAATGTGTTTTTCTAAAAACCGTCTCACAACTATTATTATTGTAAAATAATAAAGATTTATACACTTTTAGTTAATTTCTAACGCGCGTGTTAGAAATAGTGTATTTTTAACCCACATAGGTTAAAATGTTTTTTTGTAAACATTTAACATTCTAACGTGCGTGTTGGAAATGGGTTAAATTTTATAAAATAAATAAACGTTTTGTGTAAGCGTTGACGTTTTAACATGCGTGTTAAATACAAATTATTTTATAAAATAGAGGTTATAAAACATTTATGTCGAGATGTTTATTTTCTAACAATAACGTTAGAAACGGTTTATTTGGTATAAACCAAAGCTTTAAATGTTGTAACATGAATGTTAGAAACGGTTTATTTGACATAAATTAAATAACATGAATGTTAGAAATGGTTTATTTTGTATAAACCAAAGGTTTAAAACATTTGTATAAATGTTTTATTTTCTAACAAATGTGTTAGAAATGGTTTATTTTGTATAAACCAAAGGTGAAAAACATTTATGTCTAAATGTTATGGCTTGTGCGAATTTGCGGTACTACAACTCGTGCGCGAGTTACCACTCTAATGCACGAGCCGGTTCGGTCAATGGCCTTAATTAACATCATTATGTAATTGATGTTTTAGTTGGACCATAATGATGTTTAATTGACTTTAAGCTTTGGTTTTCAACTAGGTTGGACTAAGTTAATGGTCTTAAATTAATATCATTATTTTGGTTGGACCATGGTGAATATTGTTTAAATCACATTAAGTTTTGTGATAATTACACATTACTAGGTGAAGAATATTTTGAAATATTCTAACGTATCGTAATTGTGAACAGAATTAATTGTTCAAATAAAACTACTTGCGAGTAGTTTACGGTATAAACAACTTCTTAGTTGTTTGGACACTCTTGTAACTTGTCTATTTAGAGTTTCAAGACGAAATGACTAATTTGTCCTTATGAGTGCATGGAGGGAGTACCTCAACACATGCCACAAGATGTTATCATTGCGATGATTTCATTAGGACAATGAAAGTGTTAAAGATAATAACACTTTGAGATTTAATGTCTAGATATTTTGATATATTCGTTTAAATTATTATAATAAAAAAGGTTTTGTATTATATTGATTAAACGTTATATCATTGTTTGTGTTCAATATATTCAGATAAAACATACAATAAATAAATCAATATAGCATATGCAAAACTAGTTTTTATGATAAATAGGTTTAAACTGTGAAATGGCTTCGCAATTAACATGTGATAATAATAGTGTTCAAGATAAGAACACTAGGGGAGTTGATGTATATACATCATCACTATATCCGTTAAGAATTATGGTAGTTTATAGATGGACTTTCGGATGTTATTTTGTGTTCAATATCTTCGGATAACACATACAAATGAAATAAATCAATAATAATTATAATTAAACGGATTGTGCAAGAAAGAATTTGCACAAACACAACTTGCGAGTTGTCACCATGACTAAAAGTCAGAGATGAGACATCATACATCAAACATATGACCATATCACATAGTAAGTGTATTAAGATAAAATACACAAAAACGAGATAAGTCGTCACATGTTGAGAGCATCAACATAAAAATTCACATGTGTGAATTTGAGATAACTATAACATATGAAAGAAATATATGTTATTATTGTAAAGTGACTTAATTAAATTTTGCGAGATTTATTTTAGAAGACTTACAATAGTGATGGACGTGTATATGTTTCTACCACCATCAAGGTTGTTTGAACTATGTGGAGGACTTGTCCTTCAAATTAGGAGAGTTTCCCAAATACATGTCTCAAAAAAAATGGAAGTGTATACATCACTATAGGCAAATGTATTTGCCATGTTTGAGTGTCAATTTAATTGGTTATATCTCAAAACTTTAGTTATTTTATACTAGTAACATTCATTGTTTTGAATGTGTTCATCAAAGTGACTCGACATGAGATTTTTTTGCAACTTCTAATGAGTCAATGGCGATGCTTTTGGGGATCAAAAGCAAAATATCCTAATCTGACTAATGAAGTTATGTATGTTTGTGTACACACTTTAACTTTTGAGACTCTCTTAAATACCGAGGTATTAAGATGGTGAATAAAGTCTCATAAATTTTTCTAAACTAGGGAATGAATGTTGGCAAGAGATAGTGCGGTATCTCTTAAGTCTGTGAAGAATCAGAATGATGCATCTTCTGTTCACATGCTAAAGTATTGTAGTCTAAAGCATGCTAGACTAGTACTTGTTAATTTAGATGCTCTACGGAGATTAAATTTACTTGAAACATTCATAATTTATGTATAGACAAAACCATAAAGTATAACTTTATTCGGTCAAAACGGGATAACTTATGAAAACCGATTAACTAGATCATGAGGAGAAATCATGCGCTAGTAAGTGTGGGGAGCTCACACTAAGGCATATGTTGCCTATTTGGATGACCTCGTTACACAAAGATGTATATACTTGTTATCTAATCATGAGTGTCTAAAGTCATCATGAGTAATGTTACTCAAACTTGATCAAAGTGCAAGCAATGTGGGGGGGGGGGGGGGAGAAGCCATTTAAGAAACAACCCATTAGGGTTTGTAGAAATGGTATTTGAGAATGCTTTCTCAAAACCCAGTGTGAAAGGGAGAAACTTTCATTACCCATTTTAGTGAATGGATATGTTTATCCAATAAGACTTAAATGTGGGGGTAACTTGCATTTGATAAGAATGTGGAATGTTTGGCAATAAGGATTTTCATAATCCAATTAAAGATTGCAAACATGTGACCAAGTCGAGTACACAAGGTCATAAGGAGTCTATCTAAAGTATTAGACTTAGATGCTAATTGGGAATATCCAAAAATCTAGTCACATTTTGAGAATGCATACCAAAAGCATGATGGAAACGTGTTGAGCCCTGAAGAGCGTTTCATATAATTCTAAAGACTAAACGATATAACTAGATCCAGGTAGAGATCATGGTTATAGTCTTGTGAATCGACAGAGGGCAAGAATGACTTGTGAGTCAAGAACACGTTGAAACAACTGATCTCAATTGCAAATTATCTTTGTTGACTTGACGAAGTCAAAGATAATGGTTATGGATCTAACAACCCGAGGGTTGATACGAGATCGAGTTGTGGAATGAGACTAAAGCCTATGGAAAAAGATATACGGAGGTAACCTAACCTAGTTGACTAGAGATCCCAAGATCTAGGTTCAACAGGACAACTAATCTATATATCTAAGGGTGGTCACTGTGGGGGAAAGCTAATATATATCTTTATATAGAAGCTAATATATTTGTTAATATATATCCCCCTAAACTATAAAGGGTGTTTAAGTACGTCCTAGTCCATTCCTATGATAACAGTGACAATGTTGTGAGGCTAAGCATAATATGTGGTTAATGATTTGTGTAAATCAAGATAACCAATACTTTTAATGATTCAAGCAGGAATCACCTATGTAAGAGAGAAGTGAGGGTCGCTTCGAATGGATTTTGGGGAAAAAAATCCTAAAGCTCTCGCAGAACCAGGATAGTGTTCCACGACCATTATTGGACACGAAAGTGAGGGGATGGCCCGGCTAGGGAGAGTATTGTGTGAAGTGTAATAACGTCTTCACAAATGGTGGTTCGTTCAAAGACATCGCGTCTACCAACCACTAGAAGACCAAGTATGCTTCACAAAGGAAGGTTCAAAGGGTAACACCTACCTATCCTGCAATATTCAACTGTCGAGGTTTCATCGGGATGTTATGTGTCGTTTCCACTTTACTATTTTTTTTTATTTTTTTTTTAGTCTTTATTTTTATTTTTCGTTGTTTCTTGGTTCACATTGAGGACAATGTGTCGTTCAAGTGTGGGGATGAGAAACCTCTTGAGTCTAGTATGTTTAGGTTTGTTTTCCTTTTATAAAAAGTCAAAAATACAAAAAATTTAAAAAAATTTCAAAAATGTCTTGTGAACTAGAGTTTTTGCAAGCAAAATGGAAGATGATAGGTATAGCTGGAAATGCTTGTGTGTTTAAATGAAAATAATGATAGAAAACGCGTATAATTTGTGATGTTTTTGTAGACCCATCCGATTTGAAAGTTTAAATATCATGTGCGTGTTGTTTAGGGTAATTAATCGATTTAATTAATGAGATCTTGCGGGTATTCATCTTAGGATGTCGGTAAAACTGAAATTATCAACATAGGGTGATAGGTACCACGTTAAGATAGAATTAAGAGGTTTTTGAATTTTCTTGGCACACCACTCTCTTTTTATGAAAATAAATCCGAGCTTGGTGGCGCCCGCATCGATAATTCCATATCATAAGTATAATTAATCGATTGAAAGCTCGAGTTTTGACCTACGTGTTACCCTCCGAGATCGCGACTTGGTTGATACACCCATGGGTTGGGACTTAAGTGATCAATGTTTTGGATAAATAAGATTGATTTATGTGTTTTCCACGGGGATAGTGGCTCTGTGGATACGCCTCTAAGTTGATTTCTTATGTGCTTAATTGATAAACTGCATCCTATGTGCTACCTTTTGGGATGGTGACCTGGGAGATGCATCACTTGGTGATGTTGATTCGTACATTTAATAATACTCATTCCATCTCATTTTATTCTTTCATCTTAATTTCTAAAACCTGTGAATCTTAGTTTAACGTGGTGGGAGAAATCTATACGTTTAACCCGTGCCTAGACATGACCGTGAGACGGGATTAGGTAGAACTGTAGCTCTTAAGTGTGAGACACGCAGATAGATTGATATGCTTGGTAATGTAGAATTTAGAACATAATCAGGGGCTTGAAAGTTGGTGTTTGGGCTTAATCGGATCGAAATATCAATTGTTGCATTTTAACGCATGATTATATCTGTGCTAATGAAATTATAAGATTGTTAAAGTGTACTTCCAGTTGTGATTCCATTGCAGAGATCTTTTTCGAGGACGAAAAAGGGTTAAGTGTGGGGATGTTTGATGTGATGCAAAGCACACATCCATTGCCGCCCTATTTCGTATCGTTTTTGTATAGTTTGAGAGTCGTTTTGAGTCCATTATGGTTAGTACTTAGTTGTGCATGTTTTGTAGGTGATCAGGTCACTTTGGAGCTAAAATGATCAAGTATGGAAAAGGAATGAACAAACGAGAACAAACGATCAAAGGCTGAAACTTTCTGTCAACCTTTTCCCTCGCTCTATGCGAGCCAAGTAGCCCCTCCCCCTCGCGATACGCGGGGGGTGCAGATTCAGGAATTTTTCGCATGTTGTTTTCTTTGGAGGTACGCGAGGGATTGGACCGTGGGGCCTCGCGGTACGCGAGAACGCCCAGTTACAGGTATTTTTACCTATTTTCTAGGTATAAAAGGTTAGGGTCGATCCTAGGGTTCATTATTCGATTCCAGACGCAAATTTTGAATCTTTTTGGTGATTCTAAGTGGGATAACGCTTCTAGGATCAATCGGAGACTTGGATTGAAGTTGGAGATCATAGAGCGGGTCGATTTCATCATCCGGTTCTTGGTTTCTTTCTTTGTTCTACTTTTCTAGATTTGAAACCATGATTTATGTGTTTGATTCTTCTGTTTTGATGCTATTGAACATGATGATTGACTAGATTTTCATAGCTACCTAGATTGTGATGATTGTGCGTTGTTAGTTGGTTTTCTTTCGGATTTTGAATATTTGTTGATGGATTAATATTAAAGTAAAGAACTTGGTTTTCGTTTGATTAGATGTGTATGTGATGTGTTGCAAAACACACCTCGATTTCCTCTGTATTTCGTAGCGTTTTCGTATGGTTTTAGAGTAGTTTCGAGTCATTTATAGCTTGCATTTACTTGTGTCTTGTTTTGTTGGTAATCGGGTCACTTTGGAGCTTAAACGATCAACAAGTGCGAAAGAAACGAGCACGAGAACCCGGGATGAGAAAGGGAAAAAATTAGGAAAGAGTCAAACCTTAGAAGAGCCATATCTCGGGCTAGAAAATTAGTTACGGGGCCCATAATACATCGATTTGGGGTAGCTCGACAAGAAGAATATAAAAATCCATAAATCGCTCGTGGTACGCGAGAGAGGGGGGCTCATTCCCTCGCGGTACGCGAGGGATCGGGAAATCTGCGCGAGTTGTTTTCTCCGGCGGTACAAGAGAGAATTGACAAAGGGGCCTCGCGGTACGCGAGGGGCCCCAGAAACATGAATTTTGACCTAATTTCAAGGCTAAATAGATTAGGACTATCCCATTATGTGTATCATCGATTTCCAGTTGTTTAGAAGGAGAAAAAAGGCGATTTTGAAGCTGAAGGAGAGAATTGAAGTGCAAAGGTCGAATATTTGATCCCGGGTGCGTTAGATTTAGCGTTTTCGGTTCCAAAGCTTGAACCTTTATCTTTGTTTCTTGTGTTTGAACCATGATTGTGTTTAATTCTTCTGTTTTGGATGTTTTGAGCATGATTCTAGGCTAAAACTCATATATTGCTTAGGTCACATGTTGAATATTTGTTAAATTTTGATTTTTTATCGGTTTTGGATTCTAATTAATGGTTTTATGATTTTGTAAACAATCTTGAGTTGATTATTGTGATGAATATGCATGCTTAGATCTGATCTAGTGTTTGATTTCAATTTCGTACGTTGATTGTGGTTATCTGCCAGTTCAAACAGCGTATCTTGGTCATATATCTTAGGGTTTGTGATTATGGTGGTTTTCTAGACGTAGTAGCCATTGGAGTTGTCATTGAATATTGATTAGAGTTGAGTGTTCTTCCTAGTTCAATACCCGAGAGGTGAGAATTAGTCGTTTAGTCTTCGTCATTTGGAATCCGAGTGTCAACTGTCTGAGAGGAAGTTGGTATTAGGTATCTAGTGATTGTTGCTATTCTGTGTCATAGTTATTATCTTGAGATTACCTCGTGCATCTTCGATGTACGGTGGACAGTGTGACTGAGAGGTAATCTGTCTATTCGGGTACTTTATCATAGTTGGAAATACCCGAGAGGTGACTTAACAATCTGGTGAGTTTAGTATGCTTTAGTTAGCTTAGTTGGTGACACCTTGAGAGTGATTTGGGATCCACTAGGTAGTCTATAGTTGTCATCCTCAGAAACCCAGATCCATCTTAGTTTCCAGAACCAGTAGAAGTTGTACTTTGCAATTAGGATTCCGACCTAGGTGGTATTCTTCCCATCTTCTGATTTCAACTTATTACTTTGTCTTGATAGTTGAGTCGTTCTTAGTTTGCTGCATTCTTAGTTAAGCTTAGTGTAGTCAACCCCCCAAACCAATTCAATCTTTAGTCTGAGTCAGATTCTAGTATTGTTACATAGTGTCTCTAGGGTTCAATAACTCGGTTTACCGTTAAGCTGTGCTACACTCGATAGGTACACTTGCCTGTCAGTGCGGTTTAGTTCATAGGTTTTCCTTTTATTACTTAGTAGGAGTCTAGGTTAGGTTTTTGTTCTTTAGTTTTATACACCGTCTGGACGACATCAAGTTTTTGGCGCCGTTGCCGGGGACACTTGGCAATAGCAATATTAACTCTGATTAGTTCTTTGTCTGATTTTTGGTTTAATTGAGTCTTTTCTTTTCTTTTGAGTCTTGTTTGTGTGCTTGTCTTCTGTGCTACTTGTGTGTCTAACTTAGGATCGAGTCTTTCTTTCTTTGAGTCTTTTTCTTTCTCTGTTATCTTGTGTTTTTCTGTTTATGCACCATACTCGTTCGCAGAGATCACCATCTTTTGGAGCTTTTTCAGAGCCCGAATGAGAGCTTCACGAGCGCACCCACGACATCTGGGAGCGTTTAAAAGCATTGTGCAGCACACAGGTACGTCCTACTAGCCCAATCCCCTTTCGAAAAATGGGCGACGCTGACCCACCAGCGAGGCGTACAGTACACTAGAGGGCCAGTGATGGGGTCACGGGCGCAAGATCTTCGATCACACGTCCCACTATTCCGACCACAAATTCTTGGCAGATCCCATCACATGTCATGAGTACGATCACTCATACCACTCAATTTCATGGCCTTGAGGATGAGGATGCACCCGGACACGTGTCCCGCTTCACGCGGATATGTGATACCTTTAACATCACGGGTGTGTCTAAGGACGCAATCTACTTACGTCTCTTCCCATTCCCCCTCTCTGGGCGTGCTTCTACTTGGCTCGACACTCTCCCAGACAACTCGATCACCACATGGGATGATCTCGAAGCCAAGTTCTTCAAGAAGTATTATCCACCTTCCAGGGCCGCTCGCCTTCGGGACCATATCCACTCCTTCCGGATGGATCCCGACGAGCCCTATCACATGTCCTGGGAGCGGTTCAACGCGCTGTTGAGCCGATGTCCCCAGCACGGTCTGTCGGACTGGGCGATAGTGGAGAAATTCTACAATGGTCTCACCTTCGAGAAGCAGCAAATGTTCAATACAGCTGTGGGAGGCCATATCATGGATAGACTCGAGCCAGCTGAGTGCGAGGACATGTTCGAGAGCTTCTCTCAAGCCAAACAACAACATCCACATTATGTTAGGGATTCCATTCCTACTGCTAGAGCACCCGCCTCTTCTCCTAGAGGTGTGCATCACGTCACTCCTGATTCTAGCATAGTTGCTGCACTCGCAGCAATGGCTAACGAGATAAAGGAGCTGAAGCTCAGTACTCTTAGGTGTGAGGTGTACAGGGGAGGCCACGATACCAGAGATTGCCCCGTTAATAATCAGGAGCAAGTGAGCTATGTTGGCAACCAGTTCCAGAACCGAGAGTATAATAACTACAATAATTCATTTGGCTCGGGATGGAGATCTGGAAACAACCCACCTGGGTTTAACGGTCGCCAGTAGCATCAGCAGGGAGAAGGAGAAGCAGGAGCTAGCTCGGGAAGCAGTGTCAACACAAGAAAAATTGAAGAGTTGATTGAGAACCAGACATAGATTGCTTGCCCACTTGGTTCAGCAGGATAGAGATGCTAGGCAGAGACTGGATAGCCATGACACCGTATTGAAGAATCAGCAGTCGGCATTCCAGGATCTACAGCGCACGGTAAAAGACATCAAGTTTTTGGCGCCGTTTTCGGGGAGCTTGTAAGAGAAGCACAGGGAAGCATCTGCGGCCTATAAAAGTTCTAATGCTTCAGTAATGGCTGTGTCAGTTAGGAGTGAGCAGGAGAAAGAGGTTGTAGAGGATGGATCCCACTTCATTGAGCATGGCATCCCTTCAGTAGAGGAAGTGAAAAAGGTAGATTAGAGAGCTCGGTTTGCTGCAATCGATGCGAAGATGATTGAAGAGCAGGCGGCAGAGGAGATACTAGATCCACCGGTAGGAGAGGAAGAGCCGGTGGTTGAGGAGATTGTAGAGGAGAAACCTGCCGAGAGGGCAAAGGAGATGAAGTCCTCCGAGATTGACTTGAGTCGTGTTCCCTATCCAGCACGCTTGCTACCATATAAACATGCTAGGGAATACGGTACCTTCCTTGATATGTTCAGACAACTCAAGGTCAATCTACCACTCATAGAGACCCTCAAGTGTATGCCAAAATATGGCAAGTTTCTCAAAGATCTTCTTTCCAACAAGAAGAAACTAGAGGAGGGCTCTAAAGTCTCACTTAGTGAGCAATGCTCTGCAGTGGTGCAGAACAAGCTGCCAGAGAAACTGGGAGATCTGGGTCGTTTCACGATCCCATGTCTCCTAGGCAGTTTGCCCTTGCACCACGCGTTAGCTGACCTAGGTGCTAGCATCAACCTGATGCCATATTCTGTCTATAAGCAGCTAGATCTGGGTGAACCGCAGCCTACGCGCATGAGCATAGCCTTGGCTCAGTCAAGTATCCACGGGGAATTGTGGAGAATCTTCTGGTTAAAGTGGGCAAGTTTGTATTCGCCGTGGATTTTTTGATTCTGGATATGGAAGTGGATGATAGAGTTCCACTCATCCTAGGACGCCCGTTCCTACGTATCGCCAAGGCAATGATTGATGTCTTCGACGGGAAACTCACACTTCGTGTGGGGGATGAGTCTATTACATTCGATGCTACACAGTCCGTGAAGGATGTTGGCGAGCATAGCCAGTCCGTGTGCATGCTTGATGCCTTTGTGGAAGCACATCGGGACTCTAATCCAGGAGAGGATTATGTTGAAAGGGATGAAGAAGGAAAGATTGAGGAGCCTTCGGATTGGTTGGAGGAGTTTGAAAAGAAATTAGTAGGGACCTCATTCTTAGATGCTAGCGATGATGATTTTAGCTTAAGCGAGATATTAGCACAAGTGGGGAAGATAGTTTGTGAGCCACCCGTAGTGGAGAGAGTTGAGGATCATTAGGATCCGGGCGAGAGGTTAGAGGCCACACCTTTAGTGATATCACATATTAAGCCTTTAACCTGTACTTGTGTCAATGCTGAGGGGATAGAAGCTGAGTCATCCCCTAAATCTAGGTCGCCCCGTAAGAAACTCCGAGAGTTGGGTGAGTTTGTTAATCTAGAGAGAGTGAAAACCCCAAGTGTGGGGATGTTTAGGGGTGACAGTTTGAAAAAGTACTTGAACAAGGTGATCTTTAGACCTGGTAGATTTAAGTTGTGGTGGAAAGACTGGATTGGTGCATATGATATACATTTAGATTTTGATATAAATAGGAGCTTGATGAGGCTGTGGAGGACCGGTAGACCGCGGAGGATGAAGACGGTACCGGTTAGGATCAAGGAGAAGCCTCTTGATAGACTTGTATGAATCTCGGGCAAATGCCCGAGATTGTAGAGTTTGTATGCTTTCTTTGATTTGAGTCCGTGTCTTTTTCTATGTTTTTCGGTATATGTGTTTTGTTTGTGTCATGTTTTGAAGGGATTCACGCTTGATTTGGTGAGGAAAATCTTCAGGAATGAAGTTGTAGGTATTTTTACATTTTTTTATGCTTGGAATAGGTTTTTATGGAATTTGGGTGAAAAAAAAGTTTAAGGGGTCAAAAAATTTTCTAAGTACAAAAACCCTCAAAACTTTCTGTCACCAGAGGTCCCTCGCGGCACGCGAGAGATTGTACCTTGTTCCTCGCGGTACGCGAAAGATAGAGATAAGGGCCGGCCACATTTTCAACTTCTCGCGGTACGCGAGGAGTGGCCTTTGTTCTTTCGCGGTACGCGGGGGCCCCCTGGTTTTGCCTTGTTCCCTTATTGTTCATGGTTTTCCACATCCACCATCACCACTCATCCTCACATATACCACCTCTATTACCATAATCATCCACCACATACACCATCTATCATTACCATCTATCACCGTCATCCACTATCACCATTCACATTCATACCACCGACCACCATTACCATGGGGAAATTGAAACCGTTTGTGACCGATGATCGACCTTGAAGTGGCATTCAAGTCTATGTGTTTGCCACCCATTGAGTATGTTTTTCTGCATCTATCTATCTTGAGTCTTTTAATTCTTAGTGAGTTAGTCGAGTCTATAATTTTTACTTTGAGTCTGTCACCTGTGTTGGTTTAATGCTGTGGGTTTGTTGTGAAGTTTATTTTGATTGTGTTATCATTTCGTCCGTTCTCAATCTCCATTCGGGCGGGGTTGATTATCACTTATACACAGTTTGTAAAGGCAATCCATCAGTCTGTGCAACCGCGACCGAAATGCTATACGGTGCACACATGGAAGAACGAAGCTGCACATTTGTTTGCATCTACATTACCAGCTAAGTCGCTTCCTATTTTTATTTTTTGTCATTTTTATTTGTTTTGTTGTGTCTTGCTTCACATTGAGGACAATGTGTCTTTCAAGTGTGGGGATGTGAGTTTTTAGTTTGTGTCTTTATAAAAATTCAAAAAATTTTGAAAAATGTCCTTGGAAATATCTGCTTATATTTGGAAAATGATAATACAACTGGATCTGCTTGTTGAGTTTAAATCAATAAATAATTGAAAACGTGACTAATTAGTGATGTTTTGGTAGACCCAACTAGCTAGTAAAGCTTAAATATCCTGTTTGTGTTGTTTAGGAATTAATTGAAATTGAATCGTGATATCTTGTGGGTATTCATCTTAGGGTAATCGGTAATACTGAAACTGTCAACATAGGGTGATAGGTACCACGTTAAGTTAAAATTTAAAGGTTTTTTGAAATTTCATGGCACACCACTCTCTTTTTATGAGAATAAATCCGAGTTTCGGTGGCGCCCGCATCCATAGTCCATAATTGTTGAGCTTATTTGATTGAAATCTAAGTTTCGCCTGTGTGTCACACGTCGGGTTCCAGCCTGATTGAAACACCACTGGGTTGATTCTTATGTACTTCATTGTTATGACTTAGTCTATGTGTTACCTTCCGAGATAGTGACTTGATTGAAATGCCTCTAGACGAAAGTTAATTTGCTTAATAATACTCATATTTACATCCATTCATTCATTGATCATCATTATTTCTAAAAACCTGTAAATCTTAGTTTAACGTGGTAGGGTAAATCGGACAAAAATACTTGACAAAAGGGGGCTTGAAAGTTGGTGCTTGGGTTTAATCGGACAAAAATACTAATTATTGCTTTTTAACATGTGAGTATGTTTTGCAAATTGGTAATTGATGAGTTGTTAAGTTAGATCTCGGTTCTTATTCCATTACAGACTTTTTCGAGGACAAAAAAGGTTAAGTGTGGGGATATTTGATGTGTTGCAAAACACACCTTGATTTCCTTTGTATTTCATAGCGTTTTCATATGGTTTTAGAGTCGTTTCGAGTCATTTATAGCTTGTATTTACTTGTGTCTTGTTTTGTAGGTAATCGGGTCACTTTGGAGCTTAAAAGATCAAGAAGTGCGAATGAAACGAGCACGAGAACCCGAGATGAGAAACGGAAAAAGTTGGGAAAGACACAAACCTTATAAGAGGCATATCTCGGGCTAAAAAATTAGTTATTGGGCCCATAATATATCGATTTGGATAGCTCGACAAGAAGAATACAAGAATCCAGAAATCTCTCGTGGTACGCGTGAGATGGGGGCTCATTCCCTCGTGGTAAGCGAGGGACCGAGAAATTTGCGCGAGTTGTTTTCTCCGGTGGTACGCGAGAGAATTGACAAAGGGGCCTCGCGGTACGCGAGGGGCCACAGAAACACGAATTTTGACCTAATTTCAAGGCTAAATAGATTATGACTCTCCTATTATGTTTATCATCGATTTCCAGCCGTTTAGAAGGAGAAAAAAGGCGATTTTGAGGCTGGAGGAGAGAATTGAAGTGTAAAGGTTGAATATTTCATCCCGGGTGCGTTAGATTTAGCGTTTTCGGTTCCAAAGCTTGAACCTTAATCTTTGTTTCTAGTGTTTGAACCATGATTGTGTTTAATTCTTCTGTTTTGGATGTTTTGAGCATGATTCTAGGCTAAAACTCATATATTGCCTAGGTCACATGATGAATACTTGTTAAAGTTTGATATTTTATCGGTTTTGGATTCTAATTAATGGTTTTATGATTTTGTAAACGATCTTGAGTTGATTATTGTGATGAATACGCATGCGTAGATCTGATCTAATATTTGATTTCAATTCCGTGCATTGATGGTGGTTGTCTGCCAGTTCAAACAACGTATCTTGGTCGTAGATCTTAGGTTTTGTGCTTATGGTGGTTTGCTAGACGTTGTAGCCATAGGAGTTGTCATTGTATATTGATTAGAGTTGAGTGTTCTTCCTAGTTCAATACCCGAGAGGTGAGAATTAGCCGTTTAGTCTTCGTCATTAGGAATCCGAGTGTCAGCTGTCGGAGAGGAAGTTGGTATTAGGTATCTAGTGATTGTTGATATTCTGTGTCATAGTTATTATCTTGAGATTACCCAGTGCATCTTCGATATATGGTGGACAATGAGACTGAGAGATAATATGTCTATTCGGGTACTTTATCATAGTTGGAAATACCCGAGAGGTGATCTAACCATCTGGTGAGTTTAGTATGCTTTAGGTAGCATAGTTTATGCTTTAGGAGCTTAAACGATCAAGAAGTGCGAAAGAAACAAGCACGAGAACCCGGGATGAGAAACGAAAAAAGTTGGGAAAGAGTCAAACCTTAGAAGAGGCGTATCTCGGGCTAAAAAATTAGTTACAAGGCCCATAATATATCGATTTGGGTAGCTCGAAAAGAAGAATACAAAAATCCAGAAATCTCTCGTGATACGCGTGAGATGGGGGCTCATTCCCTCGCGGTACGTGAGGGACCGGGAAATTTGCGCGAGTTTTTTCTCCGGCGGTACGAGAGAGAATTGACAAAAGGGCCTCGCAGTACGCGAGGGGCGACAGAAACAAGAATTTTGACCTAATTTCAAGGGTAAATAGATTTGGACTCTCCCATTATGTTTATCATCGATTTCCAGCCGTTTAGAAGGAGAAAAAAAGGCGATTTTGAGGCTGGAGGAGATAAATGAAGTGCAAAAGTTGAATATTTGATCGCGGGTGCGTTAGATTTAGCGTTTTCGGTTCCAAAGCTTGAACCTTTATCTTTGTTTCTTAGAATTAAACCATGATTGTGTTTAATTCTTCTGTTTTGGATGTTTTGAGCATGATTCTAGGCTAAAACTCATATATTGCCTAGGTCACATGATGAATACTTGTTAAAGTTTGATTTTTTATCGGTTTTGGATTATAATTAATGGTTTTATGATTTTGTAAACAATCTTGAGTTGATTATTGTGATGAATATGCATGCGTAGATCTGATCTAATGTTTGATTTCAATTTCGTGCGTTGATTGAGGTTGTCTGCCAGTTCAAAAAGCGTATCTTGGTCATAGGTCTTAGGGTTTGTGATTATGGTGGTTTGCTAGACGTAGTAGCCATAGGAGTTGTCATTGAATATTGATTAGAGTTGAGTGTTCTACCTAGTTTAATACCCGAGAGATGAGACTTAGCCGTTTAGTCTTCGTCATTAGGAATCCGAGTGTCAGCTGTCTGAGAGGAAGTTGGTATTAGGTATCTAGTGATTGTTGATATCCTGTGTCATAGTTATTATCTTGAGATTACCCCGTGCATCTTCGATATATGGTGGACAGTGAGACTGAGAGATAATATGTCTATTCGGGTACTTTATCATAGTTGGAAATACCCGAGAGGTGATCTAACCATCTGGTGAGTTTAATTTGCTTTAGGTAGCTTAGTTTATGCTTTAGGAGCTTAAACGATCAAGAAGTGCGAAAGAAACAAGCACGAGAACCCGGGATGAGAAACGGCAAAAGTTGGGAAAGAGTCAAACTTATAAGAGGCGTATCTCGGGCTAAAAAATTAGTTACGGGGCCCATAATATATCGATTTGGGGAGCTCGAAAAGAAGAATACAAAAATCCAGAAATCTCTCGTGGTACGCGTGAGATGGGGGCTCATTCCCTCGCGGTACGTGAGGGACCGGGAAACCTGCGCGAGTTGTTTTCTCCGGAAGTACGCGAGAGAATTGACAAAAGGGCCTCGCAGTACGCGAGGGGCCACAGAAACACGAATTTTGACCTAATTTCAAGGGTAAAAAGATTAGGACTCTCCCATTATGTTTATCATCGATTTCCAGCCGTTTAGAAGGAGAAAAAAGGCGATTTTGAGGCTGGAGAAGATAATTGAAGTGCAAAAGTTGAATATTTGATCGCGGGAGCGTTAGATTTAGCGTTTTCGGTTCCAAAGCTTGAACCTTTATCTTTGTTTCTTAGAATTAAACCATGATTGTGTTTAATTCTTCTGTTTTGGATGTTTTGAGCATGATTCTAGGCTAAAACTCATATATTGCCTAGGTCACATGATGAATACTTGTTAAAGTTTGATTTTTTATCGGTTTTGGATTCTAATTAATGGTTTTATGATTTTGTAAACTATCTTGAGTTGATTATTGTGATGAATATGCATGCGTAGATCTGATCTAATGTTTGATTTTAATTCCGTGCATTGATGGTGGTTGTCTGCCAGTTCAAACAACGTATCTTGGTCGTAGATCTTAGGGTTTGTGCTTATGGTGGTTTACTAGACGTTGTAGCCATAGGAGTTGTCATTGTATATTGATTAGAGTTGAGTGTTCTTCCTAGTTCAATACCCGAGAGGTGAGAATTAGCCGTTTAGTCTTCGTCATTAGGAATCCGAGTGTCAGCTGTCTGAGAGGAAGTTGGTATTAGGTATCTAGTGATTGTTGATATTCTGTGTCATAGTTATTATCTTGAGATTACCCAGTGCATCTTCGATATATGGTGGACAGTGAGACGGAGAGATAATGTGACTATTCGGGTACTTTATCATAGTTGGAAATACCCGAGAGGTGATCTAACCATCTGGTGAGTTTAGTATGCTTTAGGTAGCTTAGTTTATGCTTTAGGAGCTTAAACGATCAAGAAGTGCGAAAGAAACAAGCACGAGAACCCGGGATGAGAAACGGCAAAAGTTGGGAAAGAGTCAAACCTTAGAAGAGGCGTATCTCGGGCTAAAAAATTAGTTACGGGGCCCATAATATATCGATTTGGGTAGCTCGAAAAGAAGAATACAAAAATCCATAAATCTCTCGTGGTACGCGTGAGATGGGGGCTCATTCCCTCGCGGTACGTGAGGGACCGGGAAATCTGTGCGAGTTGTTTTCTCCGGCGGTACGCGAGAGAATTAACAAAAGGGTCTCGCGGTACGCGAGGGGCCACAGAAACAAGAATTTTGACCTAATTTCAAGGGTAAATAGATTAGGACTCTCCCATTATGTTTATCATCGATTTCCAGCCGTTTAGAAGGAGAAAAAAAAGGCGATTTTGAGGCTGGAGAAGATAATTGAAGTGCAAAAGTTGAATATTTGATCGCGGGAGTGTTAGATTTAGCGTTTTCGGTTCCAAAGCTTGAACCTTTATCTTTGTTTCTTAGAATTAAACCATGATTGTGTTTAATTCTTCTGTTTTGGATGTTTTGAGCATGATTCTAGGCTAAAACTCATATATTGCCTAGGTCACATGATGAATACTTGTTAAAGTTTGATTTTTTATCGGTTTTGGATTCTACTTAATGGTTTTATGATTTTGTAAACGATCTTGAGTTGATTATTGTGATGAATATGCATGCTTAGATCTGATCTAATGTTTGATTTCAATTTCGTGCGTTGATTGAGGTTGTCTGCCAGTTCAAACATCGTATCTTGGTCATAGATCTTAGGGTTTGTGATTATGGTGGTTTGCTAGACGTAGTAGCCATAGGAGTTGTCATTGAATATTGATTAGAGTTGAGTGTTCTTCCTAGTTCAACACTCGAGAGATGAGAATTAGCGTTTAGTCTTCGTCATTAGGAATCCGAGTGTCAGCTGTCTGAGAGGAAGTTGGTATTAGGTATCTAGTGATTGTTGATATTCTGTGTCATAGTTATTATCTTGAGATTACCCCGTGCATCTTCGATATATGGTGGACAGTGAGACTGAGAGATAATATGTCTATTCGGGTACTTTATCATAGTTGGAAATACCCGAGAGGTGATCTAACCATCTGGTGAGTTTAGTATGCTTTAGGTAGCTTAGTTTATGCTTTAGGAGCTTAAACGATCAAGAAGTGCGAAAGAAACAAGCACAAGAACCTAGGATGAGAAACGGAAAAAGTTGGGAAAGAGTCAAACCTTAGAAGAGGCGTATCTCGTGCTAAAAAATTAGTTACGAGGCCCATAATATATCGATTTGGGTAGCTCGACAAGAAGAATACAAAAAACCAGAAATCTCTCATGGTACGCGTGAGATGGGGGCTCATTCCCTCGCGGTACGCGTGGGACCGGGAAATCTGCGCGAGTTGTTTTCTCCGGCGGTACGCGAGAGAATTGACAAAAGGGCCTCGCGGTACGTAAGAGGCCACAGACATACGAATTTTGACCTAATTTCAAGGGTAAATAGATTAGGACTCTCCCATTATGTTTATCATCGATTTCCAGCCGTTTAGAAGGAGAAAAAAGGCGATTTTGAGGCTGGAGGAGAGAATTGAAGTGCAAAAGTTGAATATTTGATCGCGGGAGCGTTAGATTTAGCGTTTTCGGTTCCAAAGCTTGAACCTTTATCTTTGTTTCTTAGAATTAAACCATGATTGTGTTTAATTCTTCTGTTTTGGATGTTTTGAGCATGATTCTAGGCTAAAACTCATATATTGCCTAGGTCACATGATGAATACTTGTTAAAGTTTGATTTTTTATCGGTTTTGGATTCTAATTAATGGTTTTATGATTTTGTAAACGATCTTGAGTTGATTATTGTGATGAATATGCATGCGTAGATCTGATCTAATGTTTGATTTCAATTTCGTGCGTTGATTGAGGTTGTCTGCCAGTTCAAACAGCGTATCTTGGTCATAAATCTTAGGGTTTGTGATTATGGTGGTTTGCTAGACGTAGTAGCCATAGGAGTTGTCATTGAATATTGATTAGAGATGAGTGTTCTTCCTAGTTCAATACCCGAGAGATGAGATTTAGTCGTTTAGTCTTCGTTATTAGGAATCCGAGTGTCAGCTGTCTGAGAGGAAGTTGGTATTAGGTATCTAGTGATTGTTGATATTCTGTGTCATAGTTATTATCTTGAGATTACCCCGTGCATTTTCGATATATGGTGGACAGTGAGACTGAGAGATAATATGTCTATTCGGGTACTTTATCATAGTTGGAAATACCCGAGAGGTGATCTAACCATCTGGTGAGTTTAGTATGCTTTAGGTAGCTTAGTTTATGCTTTAGGAGCTTAAACGATCAAGAAGTGCGAAAGAAACAACCACGAGAACCTGGGATGAGAAACAGAAAAAGTTGGGAAAGAGTTAAACCTTAGAAGAGGCGTATCTCGGGCTAAAAAATTAGTTACGGGGCCCATAATATATCGATTTGGGTAGCTCGACAAGAAGAATACAAAAATCCAGAAATCTCTCGTGGTACGCGTGAGATGGGGGCTCATTCCCTCGCGGTACGCGAGGGACCGGGAAATCTGCGCGAGTTGTTTTCTCCGGCGGTACGCGAGAGAATTGACAAAAGGGCCTCGCGGTACGCGAGGGGCCACAGAAACACGAATTTTGACCTAATTTCAAAGGTATATAGATTAGGACTCTCCCATTATGTTTATCATCGATTTCCAGCCGTTTAGAAGGAGAAAAAAGGCGATTTTGAGGCTGGAGGAGAGAATTGAAGTGCAAAAGTTGAATATTTGATCGCGGGTGCGTTATATTTAGCGTTTTCGGTTCCAAAGCTTGAACCTTTATCTTTTTTTTCTTAGAATTAAACTATGATTGTGTTTAATTGTTCTGTTTTGGATGTTTTGAGCATGATTCTAGGCTAAAACTCATATATTGCCTAGGTCACATGATGAATACTTGTTAAAGTTTGATTTTTTATCGGTTTTGGATTCTAATTAATGGTTTTATGATTTTGTAAACGATCTTGAGTTGATTATTGTGATGAATATGCATGCGTAGATCTAATCTAATGTTTGATTTCAATTCCGTGCGTTGATTGTGGTTGTCTGCCAGTTCAAATAGCGTATCTTGGTCATAGATCTTAGGGTTTGTGATTATGGTGGTTTGCTAGACGTAGTAGCCATAGGAGTTGTCATTAAATATTGATTAGAGTTGAGTGTTCTTCCTAGTTCAATACCCGAGAGGTGAGAATTAGCCGTTTAGTCTTCGTCATTAGGAATCCGAGTGTCAGTTGTTTGAGAGGAAGTTGGTATTAGGTATCTAGTGATTGTTGATATTCTGTGTCATAGTTATTATCTTGAGATTACCCCGTGCATTTTCGATATATGGTGGACAGTGAGACTGAGAGATAATATGTCTATTCGGGTACTTTATCATAGTTGGAAATACCCGAGAGGTGATCTAACCATCTGGTGAGTTTAGTATGCTTTAGGTAGCTTAGTTTATGCTTTAGGAGCTTAAACGATCAAGAAGTGCGAAAGAAACAACCACGAGAACCTGGGATGAGAAACAGAAAAAGTTGGGAAAGAGTCAAACCTTAGAAGAGGCGTATCTCGGGCTAAAAAATTAGTTACGGGGCCCATAATATATCGATTTGGGTAGCTCGACAAGAAGAATACAAAAATCCAGAAATCTCTCGTGGTACGCGTGAGATGGGGGCTCATTCCCTCGCGGTACGCGAGGGACCGGGAAATCTGCGCGAGTTGTTTTCTCCGGCGGTACGCGAGAGAATTGACAAAAGGGCCTCGCGGTACGCGAGGGGCCACAGAAACACGAATTTTGACCTAATTTCAAAGGTATATAGATTAGGACTCTCCCATTATGTTTATCATCGATTTCCAGCCGTTTAGAAGGAGAAAAAAGGCGATTTTGAGGCTGGAGGAGAGAATTGAAGTGCAAAAGTTGAATATTTGATCGCGGGTGCGTTATATTTAGCGTTTTCGGTTCCAAAGCTTGAACCTTTATCTTTTTTTTCTTAGAATTAAACTATGATTGTGTTTAATTGTTCTGTTTTGGATGTTTTGAGCATGATTCTAGGCTAAAACTCATATATTGCCTAGGTCACATGATGAATACTTGTTAAAGTTTGATTTTTTATCGGTTTTGGATTCTAATTAATGGTTTTATGATTTTGTAAACGATCTTGAGTTGATTATTGTGATGAATATGCATGCGTAGATCTAATCTAATGTTTGATTTCAATTCCGTGCGTTGATTGTGGTTGTCTGCCAGTTCAAATAGCGTATCTTGGTCATAGATCTTAGGGTTTGTGATTATGGTGGTTTGCTAGACGTAGTAGCCATAGGAGTTGTCATTAAATATTGATTAGAGTTAAGTGTTCTTCTTAGTTCAATACCCGAGAGGTGAGAATTAGCCGTTTAGTCTTCGTCATTAGGAATCCGAGTGTCAGTTGTCTGAGAGGAAGTTGGTATTAGGTATCTAGTGATTGTTGATATCCTGTGTCATAGTTATTATCTTGAGATTACCCAGTGCATCTTGGATATATGGTGACAGTGAGACTGAGAGATAATATGTCTATTCGGGTACTTTATCATAGTTGGAAATACCCGAGAGGTGATCTAACCATCTGGTGAGTTTAGTATGCTTTAGGTAGCTTAGTTTATGCTTTAGGAGCTTAAACGATCAAGAAGTGCGAAAGAAACAAGCACGAGAACCCGGGATGAGAAACGGAAAAAGTTGGGAAAGAGTCAAACCTTAGAAGAGGCGTATCTCGGGCTAAAAAATTAGTTATGGGGCCCATAATATATCGATTTGGGTAGCTCGACAAGAAGAATACAAAAATCCAGAAATCTCTCGTGGTACGCGTGAGATGGGGGCTCATTCCCTCACGGTACGCGAGGGACCAGGAAATCTGCGCGAGTTGTTTTCTCCGGCGGTACGCGAGAGAAATGACAAAAGGGCCTCGCGGTACGCTAGAGGCTACAGAAACACGAATTTTGACCTAATTTCAAGGGTAAATAGATTAGGACTCTCCCATTATGTTTATCATCGATTTCCAACCGTTTAGAAGGAGAAAAAAGGCGATTTTGAGGCTGGAGGAGAGAATTGAAGTGCAAAAGTTGAATATTTGATCGCGAGTGCGTTAGATTTAGCGTTTTTGGTTCCAAAGCTTGAACCTTTATATTTGTTTCTTAGAATTAAACCATGATTGTGTTTAATTCCTCTGTTTTGGATGTTTTGAGCATGATTCTAGGCTAAAACTCATATATTGCCTAGGTCACATGATGAATACTTGTTAAAGTTTGATTTTTTATCGGTTTTGGATTCTAATTAATGGCTTTATGATTTTTAAACGATATTGAGTTGATTATTGTGATGAATATGCATGCGTAGATCTGATCTAGTGTTTGATTTCAATTCCGTGCGTTGATTGTGGTTGTCTACCAGTTCAAACAGCGTATCTTGGTCATAGATCTTAGGGTTTGTGATTATGGTGGTTTGCTAGACGTAGTAGCCATAGGAGTTGTCATTGAATATTGATTAGAGTTGAGTGTTCTTCCTAGTTCAATACCCGAGAGGTGAGAATTAGTTGTTTAGTCTTCGTCATTAGGAATCCGAGTGTCAGCTGTCTGAGAGGAAGTTGGTATTAGGTATCTAGTGATTGTTGCTATTCTGTGTCATAGTTATTTTCTTGAGATTACCCCGTGCATCTTCGATATATGGTGGACAGTGAGACTGAGAGGTAATCTGTCTATTCGGGTACTTTATCATAGTTGGAAATACCCGAGAGGTGATCTAACAATCTGGTGAGTTTAGTATGCTTTAGTTAGCTTAGTTGGTGACACCTTGAGAGTGATTAGGGATCCACTAGGTAGTCTATAGTTGTCATACTCAGAAACCAGATCCATCTTAGTTTCCAGAACCAGTAGAAGTTGTACTTTGCAAGTAGGATTCCGACCTAGGTGGTATTCTTCCCATCTTCTGATTTCACCTTATTACTTTGTCTTGATAGTTGAGTCGTTCTTAGTATGCTGCATTCTTAGTTAATCTTAGTGTAGTCAACCCCCCAAACCAATTCAATCTTTAGTCCTAGTCAGAGTCTAGTATTGTTACATAGTGTCTCTAGGGTTCGATAACTCGGTTTACCGTTAAGCTGTGCTACACTCGATAGGTACACTTGCCTGTCAGTGCGGTTTAGTTCATAGGTTTTCCTTTTATTATTTAGTAGGAGTCTAGATTAGGTTTTTGTTCTTTAGTTTTATAGACCGTCTGGACGACATCAGTATGCGTATTTGATTGTGATTGATAATTTGTTGAATGTTCCATATGCTACTTTGTGATTGTCTTTCATGTGTGGTTGCATATTAGGTCACTAGCTGTATGCATGTGATTTGTTTATGGTTCACTAACGTCGTATCCATAGGAACATCGATTGAGAGTCTGTTAGGGTTAAATATTCTTCCTATTTCAATAGCTGAAAGGTGCGGAGTTGTCGGGTAATCTTTGGTGTTAGGGTTTTTAGGTCAGCTGCTCTGAGAGGAGGGTTTTCTAGGGTTTCTTAGCGTCATTGTTATTCTGTGTCTTGTCAAGTGAAATCAGGTTACTCCTTGCACTGAAAGGTGTATTAAGATAGTGAGACTGAGAGGTAATCTGTCTAGCGAGTACTTTAGTGTTGTTGGAGATAGCTGAGAGGTGATCCGACTAACTGGTGAGTTTCACACGTCCCTTAGGGTTTCTTTTTGGTCACACCCGGAGAATGATTTAGGATCCATTAGGTATTTTGAGTTTGTCGTATTCTAAGAGCCCGGTTCCGTCATAGTTTCCATATCCGAGAGATTTTCAAGGTACATGCATAGGATTCAGAGTCTAGGTAGTGCTTTCCCCAATTGTGAGTTGTTTAAGGTCTTTTGCTTTACATTTGGTGTCGTTAGTTAGAGAATTTCATTAGTTATAATCAACACAAAAACCCCCATTTATAATTCAGTTCAGTTAGTTGAGTCAGAGTCTAGGTAGAGTTATCACTAGTGTCTCGTGGGTTCGATATCCGAACTTCATTAGACTTTGCTACATTGATCGGTACAATTGCCGGTTGTGTGGTCTAGTATTAGGTTGAGTCTAGATTTATAAATTTAAAGCTAGAGTGTCTAGGTTAGGTTTTATATTAGTTTTTATAGACCGTCCAACATACATCATCCACCATCTCATACTTCATCTTTTTCCCACATTTTCTAAATACATAATTTGCCCGGTGATACCTCGGGCGCGTGGACATCTCCGGAAATACACGTAATGTTCCGGTTGTTGTACCCTGGGAGACAGACGTGTTCGTCCAAGAGGAGACACATAATCTGTTTTAAGGGCCTCGTGTTAAACACGATCCTCAGCCAAAACCATTCAACATTTTGTGTGTTCATTGTTGTAGTTAAGAACAGAGTAGATGACTCGGCTAGTCGAAGACGTTGGAGTCAAGAATATCATTCAAGACTACGGCTTGAATCAATTTATTTGAATACTTCTATGTATTATTTCATTTTATTTCGTTGTTGTATACGGTATTGTATTTGTCAATTTTTCATGGATAACGAGAGTATCGTTATAGTTATTTATTTTATTATTATTTTAATAAAAAGTGAACCAGTTTTCTACAAACCATTAATTTTTTTATTATAAGAGATGTAGGGTTGACGCTTGTCAAAAATATTTAATTTTTTTTATAAGAGACATTATATATCTTTTCTTATATGACGTGGAAGATTGAAAAGGGTGTGTTCCGTTTATATTTGATGTTGACTTTTTACATGTAAATACATGGTTAATATTTGGCCGATTGTTTAAAATGTTAAACTAAAGAAGTTAGATAGACAAGACATGTGATATTTGTTGGGTTAGGTTATACATGCCTTCCCTTCCCTTCCCTTCCCACTTGCTGTACCTTTTTTCATACGAAAATAACTTTTAAACTTGTTATTTTATTTTTTTTTAAAAATCATTATTCTTAAAACTGTTCTTTTAAGTTTAAAATCACTTTCTATAACGTAAAACATATACCCCTCACCTCTCCTACTTGTCGTACCCCCTCCCCCCGAAAAATAACTTTTAAACCGTTCTTTTAAGATTAAAAACACTTTCTATAATATAAAACGTATAGCCCTCCCCACTCCTACTTGTCGTTCCCCCCACCCACCCCACCGAAAAAATAACTTTTAAACTTGTCATTTTATCACATTCAAAAAATCATTATTTCTAAAACTGTTCTTTTCAGATAAAAAACACTTTCTATAACATAAAACATATACCCCTCCTACTTGTCTCATATCAATGAAGCCAAATTGTCATTTTATAGTCATTTCTTTCATCCATATTTCTTTTCTCATCCGATGTGGGATGTGCATAGATTTGTAAACAAGAGGGACAAAATTGTAAATGGCTAGTAGTTGATGCATCAACACTTGTACCAAATGTAGTATAGATGTTCTTAAGTGTTTTAAAATTTAGCAAATCGAAATTTAGCAAATAAACAAAACACCAAAGGATTAGTGTGTTATAGAATGAGCGTTTTAATCAAATGCATTCAACTTTTGAGTGTTCTTGTTAACTAAATCCAATTGAAATAAAATTTTAAAACTTCAACCCAAGTCACTCTTTGCTTAAGTTTTCATTTTAAAATGGGTATTAAATTGTTTATTGGGTTTAATTTATTTTAAATGGTTAGTTGATTATTGGGTTAAAGACTTAAAGTTTTGGTTTAGTTATTTAAAAGATTTAATGGACTATGAACTTATGGGCTAATTGTATTATTGATAAAATCTAAAAGTTTTAATTTTTTTGTAAGGGTCGTTGTCAAAAATTTATGGGGGTCGATCAGAAAAATAGCACATATATAACAATATTTTTTTTTCATGGGTGTCGGCCGACCCACCTTTTATAAGGTAGGTCCTTTCGTTTACTTACAAGTAACAATCAAAGAACTTATAGTCTAACAGTATAATGTGAATTTAAAAGTAGGTTTAAAAAGTGTGTAACCGTTCTAAAAAATTAGATGTAGCGAGCAACTTTTTTTACAGTTATGTAACTTTTAGTTAGTTTTATATAGTTTATTTTTGTATTTATTAAAATAGTATGAAGAAAACCATTATTATTTATAATAAAAGAAAATAAAAAGTTTGGATTTAAGTATAAATAAATCCACAGATAGGCTGATTGAATAAAAAGGAAAGAAGAGGCATTCTAGTAGGGGCACTTGTTGAGTGGTAATAATTATTAATCCCACATCCTCACACCCACCCAACTCACAAGAAGCTAGTGCCTTCACTTAAAAAAAAAAAAAAAAACCTTTGTGCGTGGTATCTGTATATACAATATGTGAGCCGAGTAATCCGAAAAACCCGTAACCCTATCCGATTAGCACCCCTACCGTGACACTTATATTTTCAAACGTGTCACCTATAAGGGTGTTTGGTTTGTGGAATTAAAATTAAAATTAAAATTAAAATTGGAATTGGATTTGAAATTTAAAAGATTCATTTGAAATTCATAATGTGTTTGGTTAGCATATTTATTAATGGAATTGGATTATTGGAATGTAAAAATACATAAAAGACAATATTATTACTTAAACTGTTAGGGATTCTAAATTCCATTGAAATGAGTAGGAATTTTGAATTCCATTACTTGAGTGCTTTGGTTGAAATTAATTACAATTCTAATTTCTTTTTTATGCTAACAAAACATGTCAATAAATGGAATTAAAATACCAATTCTATTAAAATCTAATAAACTCCTGTCAACCAAAAAGGTGCTAAGACTTAACATAATTAGTAATGATTACTCATTTAGAACAATAGGTTATGTATTCAAATTGCAACAAAACACACGCACGCATGCATATATAAGTAAGTTTTCAGTGTTAACTCACTGTTATTGAGCTAATCCAATTAATTCCATCAAAATCAATCCAAATCATTTTTTTAAATAACATTATTACACCAATACAACGTCATGTTCTTTTTGTATTTTTGTAAATTCGCAATGGTAAGAGAAGTTTACACCAGTGTAAAGATTTGCTGAAAACATGGTAAGGATCATATGTTAAGCCACTGTTATTGTGTTAACCCAAATAACTTCGCCAAATCAATCCGAATCATTATTATTTTTTGAATAACATTATTATACCAACAAAACGTCATGTTATTTTTTTTTTTTTGTAAATTCGTAAGTGTAAAGAGAGTTTGCACTAGTGTAACAATCGCTGAAAACATAAAATATATATTTTTCAGCAAAAAATCAACCGGTGCAAACTCACCTTACACTTACGAATTTACAAAAATATAAAAAGAACATGACGTTGTATTAGTGTAATAATATTATTAAAAAAATATATAATAATAATGATTTGGATAGATTTTAACGAATTTAGTAGAGTTAACACAATAACAGAGGGTTATTATAAGATCCTCGGATTTTTTTTCAAACGATGTCGTATTTTCAAACGATTTTGGGACGACGGTATAATGCTGTCGGATTTTTTTCAAACACCGTCGTATGACGATATAACATCGTCGGATTTTTTCAAACAAAAAATACCGCCGATTTTTTTGAAATTTCGTCGGATTTTTCAAACACCAAATACCGTTGGATTTTTTTCAAAATTCTTAAAAAAATAAATCAACGAAATAAATTAAAGAAAAAAAAGGTACATTTTAATGTAATTTATATCCTAGATCAACTATATATATTGAAGACGAATTTCTTTACTGATTTTTGGGACTTCGAATGGTCACCATTGATGTGACGGTCAATTTACCACCAACATTACGTGGTCGGTGACTCAAGAAATCATCTATTGCGGACTGCTCCAATAGAACATGTTACAAATTCTTAAAAAAAAAAGGAATAAATGTTCATAGGGTTTGTATCCCTCTCTGTTCTCGGCTAATTTTCCATCTGCTCTGATATTAGCATCGTCTCCGGTTTGCTTCTCTCTGGTAACAGTGGTAAGTTCTCGTTTTCCGTTATCTACACTACTGGATTCTCTTTATGTTCTTCGTGACACGTGTCCATCAAAACTGGAGATTTTAGTTGTCAGAACCTAAAAAACCAAAATCTTGTAGGAAGAATGGCAACACAGTTGGAAGCAAAAATTGCACCTTCGATGCTATCATCGGACTTTGCTAATCTTGCATCCGAGGCTCACCGCATGATCAGCTTTGGTGCTGATCGGCTTCACATGGACATCATGGTACGGCTTACCTTTTTCTGCTCCTTAAACATTAAGCTATGTCTAACGGTTTCACTAAACACGCCAGCAGGAGTGTAATCACTAAACACAAATAATGGTAGGCTCAATTTTTTGAGGCCCAAAGTGGATTATAAAATTGGGCCATTTTTATAAAAAAGTACATTTTTTTCTTTGAGTCCTAACACATGGAAATATGGTGATTCATATTTTTTGTATACAGTTTCTTAAAGACACAAGCATACATATTAAAGTTGTAGTGAATTTTAGTAAAAAGAAAACTCTTTCATGCATACTGATTTTTTGTTTAACTTGTCAAAACCTGAAAAACCAAACGAAGTTAAATACTTAAATCCTAAAATTTAGGGGCCCCTTAAGTACAGGGCCCTAAGCGGCAGCTTATTTTTTTATATAGTCGAGCCATCCGCCTATGGTTCAAACCACGCAGGCGCCCGTTACACCCCATTAACGCCTCTCAGGGCAGTGTTTCACGCCCTTCAGGGTTGATGTGGATGGGGGCATGACATAGCCTAAGAACACAAATTTTAACCAACTTTGATGATAGTTTGTTCTTTTAGTTGCCTCTGATAAATTGATGTTAATTTGCAGGATGGGTGTGTTCCAGATTCCACTAAAGATCTTATTTGTCATTGATAAACAAGCAGATTATTGGGGCCAATTGGCTTCCATCTTACAGTTGTATGAATGACTACTCACACTCACATTCTTCATTTTCTGCAGTCATTTTGTCCCAAATCTAACAATAGGTGCTCCAGTCATTTAGAGCTTGAGGTAGCACACCAAGTAAGTTCTTGTTACTCAGATTTCCATCTTAGCTTCATGTAGGGTTGTTCAAAAAACTCACAGCTAGCTCGAAATCAGCTTGTTTGTAAACGAGATGAACCGAGCCTAAGCTCAACTCGTTGGCTCGTTTAAGTTAAAGTCCCAGCCTTAATATATAAAAAATATAACCCAAAATTATAACATATTTATTTCACCCAATATTCAAATAAATTTAAATATATTGAAGAATTTATCTGAATAACTGAATAAGTAAAAATTTGCTAGGCCTAATTTCATTTTCTAATAAAAAATATAAAATATATTGAAAAAATAGTTATAAATATATTGTAAAATTATAATTATGCATTGTGGGTGTGCTAAAAATATTACTTTTTTGTTTTTTTTAATATATCAATGTGTAAAAGGTATCAAATTTAAAAAAAATCAGAAATAAACGAGCTGGCTCGAAGAGCAACAAGTTGGCTCGAGCTTTTTACGAGCCGAGCTGAGCTCAATATTTCAACTCGCTAAGATAAGCGGGCTCGGCTCGTTTATAGCCCTAGCTTTATGGCTGATACATTTAAAAAGATTTTTGTTTGATCTTATGCAGGGCATATCTGGACTGCCACCTGATGGTAACAAATCCTCTTGATTATGTTGATCAGTTAGGAAAAGCTGGTGCTTCAGGTTTTACTTTTCATGTTGAGGTGTCTAAAGGTGGAATTGAATAATTTTACTATTTGCATCACCTGTTCGTTTTGAGCGATTTCTACCTTAAATTACTCAAAAGGTGACGACAACGAGTTATTTTTGCAGATAATTGGCAAGAACTTGTTAGCCGAATCAAATCAAAGCACGCGCCCCGGTGTGGCATTAAAGCCAGGAACACCTATTGAGGAAGTGTATCCCCTGGTATCAGTCATATGTTATTAATATATTTTCTCATTTTAGCACGTACTGTTAGTCAGGGCGGCTCAACATATTTTGGGGTTTAAAGCTAACTTTGAAATTGAGGCCTTTTTTGTGAAAGTTGTCTAAATATATGAAAGTTTTTAAATGTTATTTTAGGCCGAATGTTATTACATTAACCTCGTAAATAAACATTCAGTCATTTTGTTGTCTTTTTCTCATTTCTCTCTAAAAATACAAAAATTAGTGGATTATCACATATATTTGTAGCTTAGAATATAGATTAAAGCAGTTTTTTTTTCAACTATTTGGGGCCCTTAAAATTTGGGGGCCTAAAGCGGTTGGTTTAGTTACTTGTACTGTAGAGATGCCCCTGCTGTTGGTGTAAAAGAATCATCTTCTTCATGTTAAGTGTTTAATCAGTGGATTAATTTAATTTTATTTTTTCTAAATTCAAATGGTTCATAGCTTGAAGGAGAAAATCCTGTTGAAATGGTTCTTGTTATGACTGTGGAGCCTGGATTTGGTTGGCAGAAATTCATGCCAGAAATGATGAATAAGGTATATGTCAGATCTCGCTTCTCCGCTGTCGCCCTTACAGGCATCGGAGATTGGTCACAAGCCAGATTCATCAATCAAGCTTCAAATATATACATTCTACCATACGCAACTTCAATTTCAAGCTTCCACTTAATTAGGTCTGCAATACATTGCACAAATCTGAGTTTCAAGCCTCAGGTTCTGCAAGTGTGTGGAGTAATTTCGCGAAAGAACGAGATTCCGTTCGTTTCAGTACATTTCATGTTCTAGGGTTTGGTTCATGTTCTAGGGTTTGGTACTGCAGAACGAGATTCCGTTTGTTATGCTTGGTGTTTATTTTCAAAGAAGTGCAGAGATTTGTGAGAAATCTGAGGTGTAAGTGACGAACCCTAGATTCTCATTTTGGGGGTTTTCACTTTTGGGTTCATTGAAGTAAAGAAGAAGCATATCCTAACCATTTTAAGGAGTAAAGATCAACTAAATCATCCTCACCGCTGCACCGTCGTCTGAAATCAGCCCCGCCGCACCGCGATTATCGCCACCGCTGCGAGTCCGATTCAAGACTAGGAGGAGACCTGCGGTCTAAAACCCTAGTTCTACTGACGGTGGTACCAAGGTGGAATAGGAAGGAGTACCCTAACTTGGGCGCAATTGGGTTAGTTCGTTCCAACTCCTTTATTTCTGTCCGTTTTACCTTCTTGTTACACGAATTGCATGCTTAGGCATTCTTGGTCTGGGTTAGGAGGACCAGCAATTGTTCTTGATTCACAGGGAGAGACATACCCTGTTTTTTTGTTTTGACTGTTTTAACTGTTGCATATACGTGTTGCATCTGTTTGATTAATGAGCAATTTGTCTATTCTATTTGCTTAACTGTGGTTAAAATAAAAATAAATATTCTATTTGCTTAACTGTGGTTAAAATAAAAATAAATACATCTTGTGTATTATTTCAAACATAGACAGTAGGTGGAATAATGTCTCCTTGAGATCATGTTCAGGGGAGAGGGGTGCATCTAGTGCTAACCATAAGGGGTATAGGTTACGTTTGGCATCTTGGAATGTAGGAAGCCTAACTAGTAAGTTGTTAGAGTTAGTAGACGTGCTTAGAAAACATAGGATTCAGGTAGCTTGCCTTCAGGAGACTAGGTGGAAGGGTCAAAGGGGGGGGGGGGGGGTGAGTGTAATGGCTACAAACTGTTGCATTCTGGTTGCGATGGAACAAAAAATGGGGTGGGTTTTCTAGTTGCTAAAGAACTGCACGGTAATGTGGTGGAAGTGAAAAGATATAATGATAGGATCATGGTGTTGAGAGTAGTACCTGGTGAGGAAGTTGTGGCAATTGTTAGCGCTTATGCACCACATGTAGGTCTAGGAGACCAAGAAAGGAGGGATTTTTGGGGTAGTTTAGACGGAGTAATGAGGTCATTACCTAGACAGGAGAAAATATGCTTAGGAGGTGATTTTAATGGTCACGTTGGTAAGGAGAGTGATGGTTTTCCGATGGTTCATGGAGGTTTTGGTTATGGTGTTAGAAACGATAATGGTAGGGAGCTTCTTGACTTTGCGCTTGCGCATGATCTTGGTATTATAAACACGTTCTTTATAAAGAGGGAATCACATTTGATTACTTTTAGTAGCGGGGGGCGCAACACGCAGATCGACTATTTCCTGATGAGACAAGGGGATCGCAATTGGTGGAAGGATTGCAAGGTAATTCCAGGAGAGTCAGTAGCGACCCAACATCGTCTGTTGGTGGCCGATTTTACCTTGAGAAAAAGGGTGGTGGAGAGGAGAAGAAAAAATAAACCAAGGATCAGATGGGGGAATTTGAAGGACGAAAACATCAATTTGTTTAAAGATAAAGTCATGGCGATGAACACAAATACTAAGGATGGCGACACAAACCAGATGTGGGTAGCTATGGCAACCACTGTTACGCAGGCAGCAAAGGAAACCCTCGGAGTCACATTGGGAGCAACAAGAGGACATCAGGAGTCTTGGTGGTGGAATGAGGAGGTGCGGAGCAAGATAAAGGACAAGCAACAACGCTTTAAAGAGATGTTGCAGTGCAGTAATGGAGAGGAGATAATGACACTACGGGAGAACTATAGACAGGCAAAGAGGGAAGCTAAAAAGGCAGTGAGTGAGGCAAAGAATTTTGCCTATGAAACGATGTATAGAAAACTAGACACCAAGGAAGGGGAGCATCATATGTTTAAGATTGCCAAAAATAGGGAGCGTAGGAGACAAGATCTTGGGGTCGTGAAGTTTATCAAGGAAGATGATGGAAGAGTTTTGGTAAAGGGACGAGACATCAAGCTGAGATGGCAAAACTATTTCTACACCCTTTTCAACAGTTGTAGACCAAGTCTAGCCATAACGGAGAATCCCACTACTCAATCCAGTCAACGAAATAATTGTTATTGTCGAAATATCACACAGGAAGAAGTGAGGAGTGCTCTTAAGAAGATGGGAAGAGCTAAGGCAGTCGGTCCAGACAACATACCCATTGAAGCGTGGAAGTGTATGGGAGAGGAAGGCGTTCAGTGGTTGACAAGACTGTTCAACAATATCTTCAAAATCGGGAAGATGCCAGATCAGTGGAGGCGTAGTGTCTTAGTACCCCTATATAAAAACAAAGGAGATGCTCAATGTTGTGCTAACTACAGGGGGATTAAGCTCCTATGTCATACAATGAAATTATGGGAAAGAGTTATAGATACAAGGATTAGACGACAAACCCAGGTTACAGCAAACCAATTTGGGTTCATGCCAGGCCGGTCCACTACGGAGGCGATACACATTTTAAGAAGATTAATAGAAAAGTACAGAGAGAAGAAACATGATTTACATATGGTGTTCATCGATCTTGAAAAGGCGTACGATAGTGTGCCTAGAAGATTGATCTGGGAAAGTCTGGAGGGAAGAGGGATCCCTAGTAAATATATTGAGGCAATTAGGGATATGTATCATGAGGCTAAGACATGCGTCCGAGCACCCGTAGGGGATACAGACTTTTTTTCGGTGGAAGTGGGAGTTTACCAGGGGTCGGCACTAAGCCCCTTTCTCTTTGCAGTAGTTTTGGATGAGTTGTCAAAGTCGATTCAAGATGCAATTCCATGGTGCATGCTTTTTGCTGATGATATCGTGTTGATTGCAGAAAGTAAAGAGACATTGAACAACAGACTAGAGGAATGGAGAACAGTCTTAGAGCACAAAGGTTTGAAGATAAGCCGATCTAAAACCGAGTACCTTCACTGCAACTTTAGTGGTGCAAACGTCGACGAGGAGACCCAGATTTCTATTGAAGGTGGGGTTGTCCCTAAGACACTGAAGTTCAAGTATCTAGGATCTGTCATCCAGAGTAACGGGGACATCGACAATGATGTAGTCCATCGGGTGCAGGCTGGTTGGTGTAAATGGAGAGCGGCCTCAGGTGTTTTGTGCGACAAGAGGTTCCCAATAGGGTTAAAGGGTAAATTTTATAGGGTAGCAGTTCGCCCAGCGATGCTATATGGAACCGAGTGTTGGGCCATCAAGAAGACTCAAGCTCGAAAAATGGATGTAGCTGAGATGAGGATGTTGAGGTGGATGTGTGGACACACAAGAAAGGACCGAATAAGAAATGAAGTTGTTCGGAAGAGATTGGGAGTCACATGTATCTCAGATAAGATAAGAGAAGGAAGATTGAGATGGTTTGGACATGTCAAGAGGAGACAGAGCACAGATCCAGTGAGAACGGTGGAAACTCTCGTTGTAGAGGGGAAAAGGAGCATGGGGAGACCGAAATTAACGTGGGATGAGAGGATTAGGCTTGATTTGTTAGATTTACACCTCTCAGAGGACATGATCAATGATAGGATTTCATGGAGACGTCGTATTAGGGTTTTAGGATGAGTGACCCGTTGTGTGGGAGAGTAGAGTTGTTTAGCAAAGATTTTGCGTATGTCTTGTTTCTTGTAGGTGTGTTGTGTTTCTTGTGACTAATATACTCTAGTCATACACTGCTAATTGTTAGATTACTGTTAGATTTATTTTACTTTATTACTCATTAATTTTATTTATATTTTTATCTTTTTCTTTCCCATGGAGCCGGGGGTCTAAACGGGAGCAGCCTCTCTATCCCTTGGGATAGGGGTAAGGTTTGCCCTCATTACACCCTCCCCAGACCCTACTAATAGCGTTAGCTATGTGTGGGATTATACTGGGTACGTTTGGTTTGGTTTGGTTTGGTTTGGTTTGGTTTGGTAAATGATGAATAAGGTATATAAGACGCGTCTAACAGCACTTGGCTGAATTTCAATGTGAGTTTCTTAATTCATTTCTATTATCCCTCAATTTGGTGATTAGGTATGCACACTGAGAGAAAAGTATCCAACACTTGATATAGAGGTTAGTTATTACATGTAATCTGTTATCTTTACATTTTTCTACATATTTCTTGGCTATATTTTCAGTTTCTTTTTCATTCTGCATTTTTACTCATTTAAAATAGTTTGGGTCAACATTGCCGGTTTAACTTTTTCCATGGGACCCTATCATATGACTTCTATATATCAAAAGACATTAGGACTGTTCAAATAGCTAGCGTGAAATCGGTAACTAGCCTAGCTAAGTTCGGCTCGTTGTATCACTTGCTTGGCTCGTTTAAATTAAAGCCTAAATTTTAATATAAAATTATAACCCAAAAGTATAACATATTTTCTAATCTTAAATTTCATTATCAACCCAATATTCAAATTAGGGTTGTTCACGAGCCGAGCCAGGGTGGGCTCGTGCTTGGCTTGGTTTGTAAATGAGCTGAGCCGAGCTGGCTCGGTTTGTAAACGAGTCTAGTTGAGCTGAGCTCGGCTTGGTTTACAAATGATCCGAGCTGAGATGACTCATAGGGCCGATTTCGAGCTAGTTTTTCTAACTTTTTTCAAGCGACGAGCTATTTGAACATACCTAGACTTAGTATTGGCAAGTGGACAGTAATTAATATTGGGTATTGGGCTAAAACTAGACAAATTAAAATATATACAACTATTGGTTTTATGAAATGATGAATAGAATGACCAAAAGCATCCATCACTCACAAACAGTTGTGTGTGTATATATATATGTATAAAATAAATTAAAAATAAAATAATTCGAGCCAAACCGAGCTCGCTCGGTTTATAAATGAGTCGAGCCGAGTTGGCTCGGTTTGTAAACGATCCGAGCTGTGAACTGATTTCGAGCGAGCTTTTTTCTAGCTTTTTTCGTGCCAGCTTAGCTTTTCCCGAGCGAACTTCGAGCTATTTGAACAACACTAATTCAAATAGACCATAATCATATGGCCATTTTAGCATTTTCTAATGGAAAAAAAGAAATATAAAAATATAGATGAATTCAGAGTTGATAGAAGAATTCAATAAATTCTGCATTATGTGTATGTTAAAAATATTATTTTTTTGTTTTTCTATATATCAATAATTTGTAAAAAGTATCAAATTTAAAAAGTTATAAAAATAAATGAGCTAGCTCGAGCTTTTTATGAGTAGATCCCAAGGTCAACAATTTCAGCTTTGTTAAGATAAACGAGCCGAGCCAGAGCCCAACCTGGCTTGGCTCAGCTCGTTTACAGCCCTAATAGACATCATGTGAATGCATGTTTTCTGACCCTTGAGTCTTGTCATAGTCATCAAAAAGTTGTTAATCTATGCATTCATTGTTAGCACAAGTTATTTTTCTCTGCAAGTTGTTGAGCATGTAATCCCTATGTAAAATTATGAAAATGGTTGAACTATGCTCCTGCGTGTTCAGCTTCCGTCTTTATGACGTGTATCATGAACCATTCTGATTCTTTGTATCTAAGCCAAGTCATTGTAGATGATATTAACAACCATCTTTTTGGTTTCTAATTAATCTGGGATGCAGGTAGATGGAGGTTTGGGCCCTTCTACTATCGACATGGCAGCTGCCGCAGGTGCAAACTGCATTGTTGCTGGCAGTTCAGTGTTTGGACTACGGCGAGTCAACTTTCTAACAAGTGTTAACAAGGCGCGTGTAACTGGTTGAACTATGTACAGCGAGTCAACTTTCTAAATGATTTGAGTATCGCGTGTGCTATATGTACACATAACACCTGAAAACATGATGAATAATCCAGTTGCTTATACTGATTCACTTTCATATGTTAAAGGCTTGGGTTATGATACTTGAGACTTTGGAAATCAAAAGGGAACTTAAAATTTAATTTAAAACAAGATTTTTAACTCAAATGGAAGATAAAATGTATAGGAATGACCCATTTAATGCAATAAGATAGAAGAAACAGGCTAAAATATCACAAACTTAAGATGTCAAAAACAACAAAAATGGGATTTCTTTGTGGGAAAACTTTTCACAAAACCTTGACAGGACTTGGTCATTGTGAGTTCAGGTGGATGGACTGGTAGTACATTTAGGCCTGAGTTGAAAGGGATGGAAAAACAAATGTGAGAAGGGAAGACAGGATTCTGAGGATGATGTGCTCACACGTGTGCCAATGGTGCTCTCCTGAAGCTCGATGAGTAGACGCGTGTACCATATAAAACAATAAATTCATTTATATGTGAGTCCACTAGTTCTGGTGGCTAGATGTGAGCACTAGATATAAATAAAAACCTTTACATGTGTCATGTGTGCACATGATAGATACGGGCCTAGGTCTACATTTCAAGCCCAACATTTCCTTGATGTCCCATAAGGAGAATAAACACACATGACGGAATATTTGAATTCTGAGACCAACAATTACAGCGAACCAGTTAACAATGATGTGACATATTAACTCTTCCGACACATCACGACCAAAAAACGATGTGCCGTACTTGAGGGGCTCGACGCCTACCATCTTGGCTATTTATAGAAAAGTTTACAGATTAACGTCAGGCTTTTGTTGCCATATGTAGAAAGACGTGATTGTTCCTATTTAGAAAGGTTTTACCGGTGGATAAAACTGTTGGTAAGGGACCCACACCGACAAACCACTGAAAAAGCCTAACGGGAATCTTATAAAAAATCCAATCTGTCCGACAGGTCCACCAAAATCCAAATAAATAATTAAAAAGTTGGAATTTAGTGGATTCCATTGGTGAAGTGTAGGTATCTTTCCCATGGATGAGTCTGCCGGTAAGTATCAATCGGTGATGCCTCAGTTTTCTAGTTGCGAGAATTTTAGCAACTGATAAGCAAGATTGGCAATATATAAGTTAATTAGTATTACGACATTCTCTAGCTAAAAAAAGTCAATTAAAATCCTTTTAATTAACACTTATAGACAATGAAACCAAGCTACTTTTCTGTCTCTTAACATCTTGTTAAAAAAAAAACTGATAAAAAAAACTGATGACCTTTTTTTTTCTGTTGGTTTGATGGAGCACATCCTTTAGGACAAAAATCATCATAAAAGGTCACAAAACCAACTAAATTAATGCTTTTAAACAGCCAAGCAAACTCTTGTTATAATTCAAATCATATTCTATTAGAAATACCTCAATCAACTTTTCAAGGGGTATAAGCAAAACGTATACTTTTCTTTCATTTCACATGTGTATCATCCATAAAAAAATCCCATCTGTTTCCATTTTAGTTTATTTTGGAGCAGGTGAAATATTTTAAAAAAGAAGCAAGTAAAAGCCTTCTTTTTTGCATCCTTCTATTATTTCTTTTTGAAAGGCAAGTTTTTTAAACCCCTATTTCCTTCGGGAGCAGCCCGGGTGTTTCCTGTGAGTCATGCATGTCTTTCCCTATGAGTTGTAACCGCATGAACTTGAACCCGGGGCCTCCTTAAAAAGAAACCACTATGTAGAAAACTTCTTGACCACCATGAGAGAACCCCAATGCTTCTATTATTTTTTCTATTCTTATATTTATGAGAATTGATCAAAATAATCTTAGATTCTCTTTAATATTATATTGGAAACAGTAGCCAGTGTCAAACAACAATTTTTTTATTCAATCTAGATTGATTACTAAGATTCTTCTAGTTAATTTTACTAATCTTAATAGGTATGACTTCCAGTTATGTAATCAATGAATTGGAAGGATCTTTGGTGTTCATATTAATGAAGTATAAAATTAAAGACATATGTTTGACTCTAGGATTATTATCCTATATTTTACAGATGCTATTATAAGAACCAGAGGAGTAATGTTTTTTTTTTTAATTTTTTAAATTTATCACTTTTGTAATTTTTATAACAACTCACGATAATATGTGTAGATAAAGTGAGTAAGCAAAAGTTAAAAAGATATCATCACACACACAAGCATATATAGCGGTTTGGTTGGATGTTAAGGAATCCACCTTACGTTCCATCCTCGATCAACACTATTTAGAGGAATGAGAGATCAAGACTATCACATAGACGATGAATAGATTTAGATATAAAGTTGAGTTAACATTGAGTATCGAATAATGTTTTATGTTGAAGAATAATTCAATAAAACTTGAACTTTTATCTAGAAAACTCAAGAAACACACTGGAGTATTTGGATGGGTAATCTACACATTTGGTATGTTTACATTGAGTAATCTGGCTTCATGGCGAGCCATCTCGGTCAAGTTGAGGTTGAGCAACAATTTTGATTGACCGCCTTTTCTGTGTGATTTAGCCTAGTGGTCCATTTGTGTGATCTCACAATTTATCTTCTTAATATTCTATTTCAATCAGCACAGTTGCATAGATGCTGTGTAAGGATCTTTTAAAATGTTGGATGCCATTTAAGCCATGCCAGGTGTCAGACAGTGTATGAGTCAGTTGACATCAGATCATTTGTTCTTCAACTTGAGAAGACCAAGTCCTGGGAAGTTCAGAGGCTTACCCATGATCTCCGAGTTTAGGCGTTAAGTGTCCTAATGAAGTATTTTCAGAAGTTTTTGAAGTTGAAGTTCAGAGGATTCTAAACATAAACTTCATAGATATAACTTTTATCTTCTGAGTTATCTTTTTCTTCAATACTTGACCTACTTTCTGTTGGAAATCAAGCCCAAGAACACGAACACAAAATTTGATCTCAACCAAGATTGATTTTTTTTTAATATTGAAAACAAAAACCTCACTGTACAATTAATTCCTAACCATCTATTTATAATAAACTCTATTCTAATTCTAATCCAGCTCAAACTCAATTAAATAATCAAATAAATAAACAAGTTCACTTCTAGTCTAATACGAACTCAACCTAACAATTAATAAATTAATAATTATCTTTAATCAAGATTAATCTTTCACTTTCTAGGGGTTTACAAACAATAAATTCTAACAATCACCCCCTAAATATTGAAAGAAAAAGATACATAGGAAAATTGATGATTCAGGGGAGTATTAACACAACATGGAAAATTTGTTAACAAACTCTCCTGAAATAGTTTTTCAGAAGAAGAGCTGAGCCAACAAAATTTTCAATTATTAGAGAGAGGTATTGTTTCTAGGTTTAAGTGAATGGTCTCATATTAGCATGTCCTAAGTGTTTATGCTATAGAGTTGAATTATTAGTTAAAAAGGTAAGACATACTTCCATGGTTAGGTTATCTTCTAGTTATAAGTATATAAACCATTCTGTCACTACTAGAAACTTAAGCAGTTTCGACGACCTATCTCGACGACACGTGTCGTCGAGATTGAAGAGACCAGTTACGACGACACGTGTCGTCGAGATTGAAGAGACCAGTTACGACGACACGTCGTCGGCGATGGTATCAGACCTCGTGATTTTTTTTTTCACCTTTTCTCGAAGACACGTCGTCGGTGATGGTTAACCGGGAAAAGGTGAAAGCTTTTGGCGCTTACCGGGAAAAGGTGAAAACTAGTCTCGACGACATGTCGTCGATATTGCTATTTTTAATTTTGTTTTTCTTTTTTTTTTGCCTAGTAAAATATTAAAAAATTATTTTTTTAAAGAAAATACCTAATATCGACGACATGTCGTCGATATTGGTATATAATAAAAAATATTTTTATTTAATAAATAAATTAATTAAAATAAAAGGACCCAATCTCGACGACATGTCGTCGGGATTGAGACTGCACTATCTCGATGATTTGTAATAACTTATACAATTTGTATACTTTTGTTAGATGTTTTATGTAATATATTGGTGTGAAATATATTAATATGTAACAGGTTTGACAAGTTCTGAATTTTTGTGTATTAAATTACTGAAAACTTTTAAAATTCAAAAAAATGTTTTTTTTAAAAAATAACCCAGTCTCGACGACATGTCGTCGGGATTGAGGTTTCCAGATTTTATAAAAAAAGATAAAATATAATTTAAATAGATCAATCTCGACGACATGTCGTCGAGACTGCCCTATTTAATTTTTTTTAATATTTTTTTTTAAAAGTGAAAGGTTATTACCGACGGGGAAATATCGACGACATGTCGTCGAGAAAAAGGTAATCTATCTCGGCGACTTTTCAAGCAGTCTCGACATCTTTACAAATCTCATTTTTGGCAAAGTTAACACTTTAAGTATTTGTCACATAGTTCTCCTACACTAATCAAGTTAAAGGCTAAGCCATCAACATGCTCGGCATTTTTAAATGCTATATTTTCATGCAAAATGTTAATTTCACTAATTATATTTCCTCTTAAGTTTCTTTAAAAGACAACATGCCCACCATCATATTCCTTGTTTAATGTGAAGAAGTTTTTCCTTCCTATCATAATCCACTATAAAGCATCCATTCATGGGCTAGTAAGTCACTTCTTAGACATACCTACATAAGGATTGGTTTCATTCACTTGATTGGCACCCGATATTTCATGGGTCCGATATGATTGAAATTTAAACATTTCAACTTTTATCCATCTAGGGACAATCTTGAAATATGAACACATTTGATGGTTGTAATATGATATTTTAGTGTTTGTAGCTAGTTGAAATTTACGTTAAGGTTAGGATTTTTCTAGATATATGTTTTTGACCATTAGAATTGCTGAAATTTTGTTGTTTGAAACCAATTCCATGTTTTGATTTTGGATCATAAACGTTCATTGTATTTTTTTCTTTTTCGATAAAAAGAATTTTTGTTTTCGATGCACGGTTGGATCGTGGATCGATCATGGATCCTTTCATTCTTTCCTTTTTCTTTTACAAATTTAACTTGGTTTATAAAAACCTAGTTATTTATACAAACTTTAGATTATTTGAAATTTATTTAATTTTATAAAAACACATTCTAGATGATTAATTTGTCCATTGCTTTCTTTCAACGTATCCATATATTGTATTCTCAATTTCATTGTTTGTTGAAGTGAGTTTGCATTTTTGTTTGAGTTTTTTCTTGAGAATTTGTTTAGGAGCATGACAGACGATCAACTGCACTGTGATATTGATCGTTCACTTGCTTTTTTGTTTTAGATCATGTTGTTTTGAACGATCATTGGATGGTTGATGCATGGCTCGACCCTAGTTGTATCGACCATCAACCTCCTTCTTACACTTGTGTAGGTTCTGAACCAGAACCGAGACAAAACATCGACGGTCAATCTATGTATCAACTTGGAGCTTTAATTCAGTTCTTTGAGAAGGCTTCTTACAAAAACTTTGCCTGATATATGGGTTTGGGAGCAAAACATATGTTCCATATTTTACAGATCTTATGCTGAAAAGTCTCTGGGTTTTTCACACGATTTGGGCCTATGAAGAAATTGAATGACAATATTACTCATAGATATCTATTGTGTAACAAAGCAGGAAAACCCAAGGTTCAGAATTTTGACACCACGGATCTTTGCAAACTGGATTCTGTTCGTGTTTGCACCTTCAAAGTGTACGTCTAATTGCAAAGTTCGTTTAAAACTGAAAGTTATTTAGGGGTGGTCAACTTGTTTATTCCCTGATTCAAAGAATCTACTAGTTGGGATGAGACTAAGGGCATCCGGTATACCATTATAAACCACGGCGTCGTCCTACGTGTAGCCCATAATCACGCCGTGATTTTAAACCCACACCGCCCCCTCGTTTGTTTAATCACGCCGTCGTTCCTCGACGTGATTTTTTTCACGCCAGCAAATTCATTTTAAAAAAAAACTACCGTTGAACGGTAGTATTTTGTACCGTTGGAATAAAATAAATAAATAATAATTAATAATATTATTTTTACTCACTATAAATATCCAATTTTACTCCATAATATTTACACTCATTTTCTACTCAAACTTACTAATCTTCTATACTCATTTCTAATATCCCCAACCCAAAAATGAGTAATGATCCGAACCATAACCAACACTTTTGGGCTCAATACGCGGCTCGTGATAACGCGTTTGCGGCCAACCCGAACTTCCAACCCAACCCAAACTTCCTATCCAACCCAAACTTCCTACCAAACCCGAACTTTCAAATGTTTAACTACCCACCCCAAATGTCTCAACCGGGTACACCACTAGATTTTTGTACCCGAAACTCAAGAAATGCCACAAGAAACCGTAGACGAAAATCTAAATGTCTCACAAAAAAAGGAAAGAAGAAGGTTTTGCAAGAGACTTCTAGCCGGCCGAATACCAAAAAAAAGTGGGAAAAAGACGAGCCACTTTTATTGGTTAAGGCGTTTATAGACGTCTCGGAGGATCCAATAATCGGTAACAATAATTTTGGTTTTGTATTTTTAAAAATTTTCCTTTTTTATTTTTATGATTATTAATTTGAATATTTGGTTTTTGTAGGCAACGCCCAAAACAAAAAAAACGTTATGGACTAGGGTTCAAGAAAAATATGAATCTTTTATAGGTGTACCGCCCGGTTACCGAAGTTTGGACCAATTGAGTTCAAAATGGACTCATATAAATGGGAAGGTGGTAAAGTTCCACGGGATATATCAAGAAGTCCGGTTTAAAGACGATTGGATTTTTGGTGTTTTGGGTTGTAACATGTTGGTCAACTTGAAGGAAGAAATATAGTTTGGATTGGATTTTTGGTGTTTTGGGTTGTAATTGCATGTGTTTGGAAGTTTGAATTAGGATTTGGATTGTTAGAATTGTTTGTTGATTGGTTTATTTGATTGTGTTAGTTGTAATTTGGGAGGGAAAGAGGAGGGAAATCAGTTTTGCCAGCAGGGACGCAAACAGATATTACATGTTTTCAGGGACGCAAACTGTTATACAGTAAAAGGGTACAACGAATATTTCACCTAAATCTAAACTGAAAATTTAACGAAGTTAGGTCCAGGGACTCAGAGTGTTACAGATTGTATACCACAGGTACTCAAAGCGTTAAAAATTCGTGTTAGGGACGCATTGTGTTAAATCGTGTAAACCAAATAGACGCAAACGGTACTTTACTCTTATCTTTTTCTGATCAACAGTTTACTCACAGAATGAGTCTGAACAAGATTGGCGAGCGTGCTTCTCACTGGTTGCGGTCTGGTTTAAAGGGAGGTCCTCATAACATGTGAGGAACGAAAACCGATCTTTGTCATCATCAATGTTGTAAAACAAGGTTTCCGAGGCCGAGTACTCCCCGAGTAATCGCTATAAGGTAGGTTGCCGAGGCCCGAGTACTCTAGGCCTAGGCCGAGTACTCCTCGAGTACTCTCCGCCTAGACCGAGTACTTCTCGAATACTCCCGACTCCGACTAGGGAGCGCCTAACGACTTTTACGACATTGTTCATCATCAAAATGAATTTTGAATTAGATCTTAGAAATTAAAGGTATGAATTCTTTGTATGGTTTTATTCTCCTACATCGGAAAAAACCTCTTAAGAGTCTTTATAAAATAAAATAATTTTGACCTATTTTATTTGTCTTATTCACCGCAATAAAGAAACAAAAATATGTTCATATTAGTATGGAGAATCTACTAACCATCCTATAGATTAACCTTACAAAATTACCAATATTAATGGTTTTAATTCTTGACAAATATAACTATGACACCTAGCATAAACTGTGTAAAACCGATGGCTTTTGGTGTTCTTAATCATGTTGATGGTTTTACGACTACAAAATATTATGAAGATCGTTAACGGTACCTTATCAAGTTGTGAAATTATGGCAAAATCAAGGAGAATAACACACGATATGATTGTAAGCAGTGACGGACCCAGAAAATATTTTAACGGGGGTCGGAAATTTTTCGGGTCGGTTGACTAGTGATATATAACGCGTATATAACGTTAAAAACTTTTCATGGGGGACAATCGAGGGGCTATTACTAAATTTTATAGGGGGCGATCGGGATTTTAACATGTATGTAACACCGGAAAAAAAATTTATGGAGGGCGGCTGCCTCCCCTACTCAATATATAGGTCCGCCAATGGTTGTAAGATCTGAATATGTAGAAGAACACAAGTCATTAACACGAAAAAGACTTGTTATTATCTAACGTGACTCTATGTAACCTAGAAACAACTCACTTACAAATGATAATGCCCATTAAGGATGATTAGTGTACTGCATACACAAGTCTTTAACACTGATGTATTTTTATTTTATCATATATTTTTATATGATAATGTATGTGCGAGCTAGACCTTGCCACATATTAGTCTGGAAGTTATTGACATTGGTGTAGAAGTTATTTATATTGGTGCTGACTACGAGCACACCATTTCGGTGCCGGGGCGCTCCCCTTATGCTACGATCCAGCTGCGTGAGCATCGTAATTGTCGAACATTACTTTGGATAGAGGGAGACAAGTAAGTTTAGTTGGTACCATTGCTTTTGTGTAATTACATATTTAACGTTGATAAGTTATGTGCACATTTAATTCATGTCATTAATTCTGACTGAGTGTATATATATCTAGGGGCTGTATCAGTGAGATCTATCTTAGAGGGCGAGATCTAACAAACATAGTGTAAAAGATTGCAAATTTGGTACAGTGACATTATGCCATTATGAGGGATGCATGTAATAGTGCCATGAGAAAGGCATCTATGCTCGAGTGTTTGATAATAATGACTTCATTATCATCAAGCCATACCTTCCTAGTTGATTTAATTCTATCCTAATTCATATATTGTTTCATACTAATTCATTATATTTTTGTGAAAGGTGTGGGTGGAAGTCGAATCAAAGGCTACAAAGACAATCTTAAAGCGCGATTTGACAGACGTCATCCCGACACACCGGGGTCCATCAGTATGGCACAACATATATTTGTTTTAATAACTAACCACTTAACCTTTTTCTTTTAGGCAATGGACGTAGGACGCGATCCCTCTAGTGTCGAGCTTTTTAAGAGGAGAAACCCTAAAAAGGGGCTTAGGAGGTGGGGGAATCGTCCTCTGCACAAGAGTATGTTTATCCAAGGGTGCATTAGGGGATGATATGCTTTTTAAACAAAAGCAATAATCCATATATTATTACTCATTATTTTTTGTTAGTGTGCTGCCACTATTGGGCATATGTTAGGATACTTTTTCTTTGGTAACCATGAGAATCCGTTACGAGAAAACTCATGGGACCCACCAATACCCTACTAACCAAGGGGTTCAGGTAAATCACAAATTGCGTTTGACATGTGCTCTTTAAGAGGTTATGATAAGAAATATTGGAGGTAGGATTCTAACCTAACACCTTAGCTAGAGGGAACTTAGGCGCTTACTAGTAGACGACTCCTTGAAGGTTAAATACATTAGAATACTTGTTTAACACATTTATGGAAATCGTTGGTCCCAGAAATATGAGTTTGTGTTTAGGTAGTGAATGGTTTCAACAATATGTGTACATGTGTGCGGAATAAGAAACCAACCAATTGTGGAAAGCTTCGTGTAGAATTTTCTGTGTATAATCAACTTGTTAATGATTGTTACACGATTGAAATTGGAAGGATTATTTGTTAATACCGTGACAACCGTGGCTTTTTCGGCCCTTACCATTTCTCGACTTTTTATACGTTTATATTTTTAAATATTATGGTTATATATATTTTAAGAGTTTCTAGGGATTCTAGGAACATTGCCTTAGACGAACACTAAGGTCCGAACTTGAAAACCCGGTTAAGTGCATACACCGCGTGTACCACGAACACGATAAATAACGGAAAAATTTAATTTCTCGAAATTAATTTTTATATTTAAATTTAGTTGAGAAATATGTTTTATAATATTTATATGTGCTAACTTTTTGTGATTCTTGATTAAACTAACGATCACAGGTGGTTCTCCCGGTAGATACCTGGTATAACTTTTTAATTTTTTTTAAAGTTTTTATGTTTCAAAAATTGCCAAAATTCATTATTTTAGATACTAGATTTTTATGTTTAGATAAAATTAATTTATTAAAGTGTTTAGGGGTATAATTTTTATAAAAAAGTGGGTAAATTTTATAAAATTTTCTTTTAAAAGGCCAAGACTTCATCTTCACCTATAAATACCCACCCCCACCACTTTTCTCCTCTTCTCCCTTCTCCCTCAAAATCGTGAACCACCCCACCACACCGAAACACCCCCACTTTTCAAAAGCTAGCTTAAGAACTCATCAATTCAAGCTTGATTCTTGCTTTCTAGTTGTTTATGAGCTTGTTTCTAGTGATTTTAAGGTATTTTATCATGTTTTTTCATCTATGATTTTCTGTTTTGATTCTTGCATGTGTTCTCAAGAACATCAAGAACACACACACTCACTTTGATTTTCAAGATTTGGTGTTTTATGAGTTTTAAAGCTTGAATCTTGTGATTTTAACAAGGATTGGTGGATTATAATCATTTTTGAGCATCCACCATAAGTTACATGGACTTGATTCTTCAAAATTTGATGATCCAAGTGTATGAACACTTGGTGTTCATACATGTATTCATCTAGATTCAAAAGGGGATTTTTGATATTTGGGCTTTTGGATTGAACCACATTGTGATTGTAGGTAAAACATCAAGAAATCACAGGGATTTAACATCTAACAACACCCTCATTTGCTGAATTGAAGGTATATCTTAAGATTTAATTTGTTAGTTAGTTTGAATGTTCAAGAACAAGCATGTTTTGATGGTTTTAAAACAGTTGTTGATTTGGCATCCAAATTTATTTTTAAACATAAGTGTATGGATTAAATTGAGGATCTGGAAATTTTGGCAACTTAACTCTTTATAAATTATTTATTAAAATTCATACAAGTTTAATGCTTGAAAATAGGGAAAAATACCTCTGAGTTTTAGAAAAATCTGGATTTCGGTCAGTAGTTAGTATATAATGAGAGATGACTCCTGTCCAAATTTCGTAAAATTTGGAGTTGTATAAATGGGTGTTTGGTATTTATAAAATTTAAACAAATGAAATTGGGTTCATATACTTTTGGACTTGAAACTTTTAATAGAATCTCATATGGACCTAAAACTAACATGATAAACATTTGGTGAAGTTTTGACAAGTTTAACTATTTTTCTCGAATTTGTTGATTTGTAATAATATTATATTCATAATAAATAATATGGATAATGAAATATTATAAAATTTGGTCAGAAATTATCTTTCACATATATGAACAATTGGTAAAAGTTTCAAGCATTACCTTTGTGTCCAAGTATGGTTTAATAATTTTGGGTGATTAAATCTTTATAAAAATGGCAATTTTATGAACTTTTTATATAAAAATAAATTTATAAAAGTTTTATTATGTTTTGGACAGAAGATATAACTTATTAAGAACATAATTTTGGACTTTTAGTTTGGATGCTAAAATCACACTAAAACCCTAATTTCTGACGAATCGGATTTTTAAACCGTAAACCTGACTTTACGCGCGTAACTGCGTTTTTGGTCAAACGAAACCGTGACTTGAGATTTTATCATATACGACTTTAAAACTACTGATATTCTTTAATAAAATCTAAAACTTAAAGTTTTAAGGTCACGAATTTATAGAAAAGTAGGGTTTACAACTTTTAACAGTTCGTACGCGTATGCATGGGTTTTGGGTATGCAATCGATTGCATAACCACTTTTGGTTTTTGTTGACTTAGCCACACATTTTAGGTGTCCTAAATGTATTTCGTGTCTACTTGTTTAGTAGGACCCAATTAGGATACCATTTTTCTGCGGTTTATTCGGATAGCCGTATCATTCGCGTATCACTATCAGGTGAGTTTTGCGGTCCCACTTTACATTTTTACTGTTTTATGGGGGAAAAGCTGTTTCACACTGCACGTTCTTACTTGGGATTAGGATTACCTGGGTTTACTTATAAATGCATTAAGTCCCCACTTTAACACAATCAATTAGTTTGAATAGCTGATGGGAATTATGTATAGTACTATTTGGGTTGACACCCCCACCCAGGGTTGGTCGCGCCAACCAGACTTGTAGGGTCATTTGACACCTGGATACAGGGGCAACAACTAGTCTGACGGTTTTGATTATGACTTAGAGTAATTTAATCTTAACACGTGTATATGATTATCTGCGGATGATTACATTTAAATTTTGATTACTTACTTTTTCATAACGAGTCGCAAAACCTGCGTACTCACCAACTATTTTTATAGTTGACCCGTTTTCAAAACATGTTTTTCAGATAAACAGTTATGGGGATCATGAGCTTTAAATGGCTTGCTTTTGGGAAGAATTATTATTGTGTACCTTAGGTTGTAGTCGGGCCTTTTAGACACTTTGTATTGATCCGGGTTTTTCATGTATTCGTACTTTCGTTAGAAGCATGTAGTATGGTTCAATGTAATGCATAATTTTCCTTTAGTTTCTCTTGTACATGTGTTCAATGCGATATGTCGGTTACGTCCCGTACTTCTGCCTTGGCGGGGTGTGACAAATACTAATCGACAAAAAGAATTCTGTATGAACAACAATGTTCAAGATCGAGTATAAGACTGGATCTTTTTGAGAAAGTTTCAGGTCTTGAATGCTTGATTACTCACTCTCATCGTATCATTCTTTATGTTGCTATTTATAGAGATCATGGCAGTGGTATAAACGAATAATTTATTCGCTTATACTCGTTGGACTTTGTGTGCAACTTGCCGCCTTATCTCTTTGAGATTTGAACACATGTTGTGAAGTTGCGCCTGCGTCATCAAGCTTACAAGAAGATTGTTTTCTTGGAACGTCCTACTCCAAAAGGTTGTTCCTAGCATAAATGAAGCTGGAGATTGATGTCTTCTACTATTTCCAGATAAGAACTATTGATCAGAAGGTCTCTGGTAATGGTACCAGACCTTCTGATCAGCAACGGGTCTTGCAGTTGACCTGGTCTTCTGTTGGTCTGTCACAGGTGTTCAGCTGGTCCATGACTGATACTCAGCTGGTTAGTGTAAACTTTACCAGCTGAGGTATGTTCCGACTAACTTTGAACCTATCAACATTTTTCACTGAGAGTTGTTCATTTTTTGAAGGATCACTGTGGTTGATAGTGATTAAGTCCTTTGAAAAATTTTCAGGAGTTTGAATTTCATAGAGATATCAAAAGTAAGCTTGGACTTGCTTTTCTTTTATATTTTTTCTTTATATTAGACAAGTCCATGCTTTTACCACTTTCTTGTAACATATTTGAAGAAGTTGGTTTTTCTGACTCAGTCCTTTCTAATTGAGAATCCCGAGGATTTGAAGAAAAAAAATACTTTTATGGAGCTTTCAAATGTGCTAGAGTCAAACAAGTTTTTTGTAGGTTTGGCCAGATTTTCAAGTTCTCTAGCACGATCAGCTGGATTGTGGACCAGTGTGTTATCTGGTTGTACCGAAATTTTTGGAGTTTTGACTAGACACTCATCCAGATTCTCCGGATTTTTGACCAGCGAATATATGTTTTCAACCCGTAGCTCCATTTTAGAATTTTACGTGGCTTTAACAAACTTGGTTTGCTGTAAGCCTTCGGATTTTCTATTGAATAACAAGTCTATATCCGTAGTTTCTTGATTGTTTGTCAATGAATTCAATGAACTCTTTAGCTTCTTGAAAATCTGTTATATTGATTGATTTAGCATCCAATTTCTCATATAAAATAAGTCTTTCCTTTTCATAGTAGTCTACTTTAGCTTTAAATGATGATTTTGAAGCTTCTATAGACAGAAACTATTTGTTAACTGCATCCTTTTCTGATTTTGATTTTGGATTTCAAGTATAAGGTGTTCATTTTCTTTTTCAAGATTAGCTTTGTCACTTTTTGAATTTGATTTTTCAAGTTCAAATCTATTATTTAATTCCTGAAAATCTGAAGTGAGTTTAGTGACAAGTTTGTGTATTCTTGAATTTGAGAAAGATACCTCAGATGTGGATTCATTAGAAGACCCAAACGTTGTGCAATTACCAGTCGTGAGGCAAAAGTTGGCTAGATCAACTTCATCATCAGACGATGAATTTAGCCAATTTTTATTTTCTGCCATGAGAGCCTTATCTTTAGACTCTCTTCTTTTGGATTCCTCAAGATTTCTTATATAATATGCTACATCTTTAATCTACTTTGATCTGCATTCTGAAGCAAAGTGTCACTTTTTGTTACAGTTGTAACACACTATTTTAGATTCGTCTGTTTCAGATTTTCTTTCTACTAAGGAGTGAGCTTCTTGATTTCCTATGCAATTGCTAGAGAAATTATTTCTTCTATCTGACTTTTGAAAGAATTTGTTAGTAAATAGAGCCAATGATTCTGCAAATGATGCAAAATCTAACACTTGAGCCATTTAACTCTTCTGGTTCATTGGCAGCAACAAGAATAGACCTATTAGGTAAAATTTTAACTTCTTTTTTCTTTGGGAGCCTATATAATTAAGGCTAATGATCCACCTTTGGATGGAGTATTTTCAAACACTTCACTTTCTTGAGCATGGATAATACTAAACAGATTGCTAAGAGGCATGCTTTCTAGATCCAATGTAGCTCTCATTGGACCAGTAAGATGTCTCCAATCTTTTGACAGACCATTGATAAACTTAATGATATGCTGCTCATTTATTGTGCTTATCTTATGTTTTTAATGCCATTTAGAATCATATCGAATCTGTTATATGTTTCTTCTAATGTTTCATTAGGAATATGTTTGAAGGATTCATAAATGACGTTTGATCTATGATTTTTTTTTCCATTTCTTTCCCTCCATCGAATTGGCTAGCAAAAGAATCTCACATATCCTTAGCAGATTCACAAGAATATACTTGAGCAAATATGTCATTTGGCAGAGCCATAGTTAGTAAAGATTTTTGTAACAACCTCAGTTTTAGGTTATACATACCTTAGATAACATAAGTGACATGTGCATAGACAGATACCGGTATAGAAATTCATGACATAAAAACGGGCCACAGACAAGGCACATTAGGCTTGGCCCATCCATGAATTATTAGGCTTGCCCAATCATCCAAAAACCCATTAAATTTAAATCCACTTTAAAACCCTAACGGTTATACGTAATAAATCACGATTCTAATTCCACCCGACTTGATTCCGGTACGAAACCCGATGACATACCATACACTACATATTACACTAAGAGTTACTTAAATAAATATTGCTTACATAAATTATGAACTTATATTTATATAATTAGAACCATACACATGCGTAAGTACGTGCACTCGCGTATCTATAAATCCAAAACACTGGTATAAAATGTCCCGTTTATAAAAATAAGAAACAATAATTAATAATGACTAAGTACATACTTACATAAAAGTGAATATTAATTCCTCACATTTATAAGTATTAAAAATAATACCTAGTGATACGATTTAAATTAATGCTACATGGGTTTATATAAAATCCATGTTTTTATAAAACCTACCATCTAATATATATAAAAATCCCTACATATAACTATATTAATGAATTATACATAAAAATTATTTACCTAGCTTTATTTACTTAGTTAAAACCTTTATTCAAATCAATTTTTTATATAAAAGACTAGACTATTTTTACAAAATCTACACATTTAATTAATTCCTAAAAACTAGCTTATCCAACCCTTTTTCCCTTGCAATTTTCGACCAATATGGGAGCCCCACGAATTTTTTATAAAATTTTCCTATTTTCTTGCAATCTTGATCAAATCTAGTATTATATTTAAAATCTTCCTACTTCTGTAGATATATCTCTTGCAAATCCTGCTATATCTAACCTAAAGTCAAACCCTACTAGATTTCAAAATCAAAGTTACAGTTCCTAGAAAAGAATCCAGGGAAAATCACGCAACATTCTCCTTCCCCAATTGTTCTTCATCAGGGCTTTCTCCAACTCCAAGAACCATTGCATGTTCACTCCTATTCAATCTCTTATACACATTCTTACACTTTTTATTCTCTCACAAAACATCAAAAATGCTTCCATATATCCTCTGAGTTCGAACAGCCTTAAAAACTCCCTCCAGAATTCGAAATTGGTGAAGAACAAGCAAGCTTTCAAAGCAATATCATTCTATGTAAGTTGATACATTCATCACCATTCAAACTCTTGTGAAATCCCATTTTTATATACTGATTTTATCCATAAAATACAGCCATAAACATCCACCGGAGTTCGAGCAATCCATCCATAACAAGCACTTTTCGTCCAGTTTTCAATCAAACGGTTTGTATCCAAAAATCCATAACTATTCATTTATGAATTCATACTTGTTCTTTGATTCTAGTTTTGATCATCCACCTCATACCTTAGCAGCAAGTTTTTGTCCCTGTGAAGGTCCTTATCAAGTCCAAGAAACTTCCAAATCAGTCCAAGGATCGCCCCTAAAAAGGTAACTTGAAAAACCGTTGTAATCCTTCAATTTCACGTGTTAAATTCATGTTTTCTAAAAGCTATTGCACTAAGTCTTAATCTCTGTAAAACCCACGTTTTTCTCAGCCCTTTGGATCAACTTGAAATTCCCTACTCGTGCGTATAATCAGCCCTTCAGAAAGGTACGCTAAGCCAACCCGAAAACCATACGTTTATAAACGTTAATTTTATTATTTTACACCTTTGTAGGTACGTATGACCTCCTACATGTCTAAACCATTAAAGATACTAAATTTACAGTTCATAATGTTCCTAAATATGATTCATAACAACCCATGGCTTAAAACTTGAAAAACTAGCTAAAACCATCGAAAAATCATTGAACAGCCGTCGAAAACGGATTTCACAATCTTGTTTATTCAATAACGACATTTTTACCAACTAACTTACAAAACCAGAATTTTTCAAAGGACACAAGTCCCAAATAAAGAGTTTTCCAGAAAGAAACGCTCAAAAACGTCTTTTTAAACAACCGTACGATTTTAAACGAGTTTTGAATCCATAAAATTGGGAAAAATAGTTAGAAAACTCAGAAAATTATAAAAATTTGCAGAGAACTTCTTAATACTAATATAAACATAATAAAAATATTTACTTAGGTGTAGGTCTCAAGTTACTATGAAACATGTTTAACATATGTAAAATAAACTGGTAAATACACGAATTTCTAATAAATAGTGAATCTGATCAAAATCTGAGTTTTATAATTTCTAGGACTTACATATACTGTATTAAGACTAGATAAAATATAAAATCGAATTTTTAAAGTTTATGTAATAATTAATAGTAATTTAGGTCATTTTTAGACAATTAAAAATATAAAAATATAGAAAATAATTATATAAAAATTTTTAGTATGCCTTATGAGTCATAAACTACTGTAGAAAAATATAACTTAGAAATTTTAAAATTATTTTAGTTGCTTAATAATATATATCGTTTTAAAGCATTAAAACGTTAGTTTATTAAGTGAAAGTAACAAAATAATACAATAGTTTTAAAAACATATATTTTTCCAGAAACTTTTACCTTATATATCCTAAGTATGAATCTCATTTGAATAACATGAGTAATATTAAACTATATTAGGTAACCCCTTCGAGAACGTAAGTTTTGGGCAAACACCGACACATTAATATAAAACCGTATTACTATAATATTACTTTACCTTCCTTTATAGAAATATATATAACCTATATAATAAATAAGAACTACAATGACATAAATATTATTTCCCAATTATGTATATAATTAACCTAAACTCTTTCGATAATAACTAATATAATAATTAAACTAAATGACAACGTGTTTTTCCCAATTAGTATACACCACCACCTTAGGACACCTTAGGACACCTAAATATTATTTCCCAATTAGTATACACCACCACCTTAGGACACCTACATGTATGGACTCGTCTATGATACTTGTATTGTTAGTAACACATTTTCCTAAACATAGGGCCCTAGTGTATACCAACCGGTGATTATCTTTCAAGCTACCACAAGGTGAGTTCATGTGATCCACTTTTTTCACTCTTTACTTAAACATTTTGGGGGTGGGATACATACTCCTAAACTACTTTTGTTATAAACTTGGTGTAAATATAAAGAAGACTGTTTTTGCTACCGTAAAAAACCCCGACTTTTTGGCACAATCATTAACTCCATAAGGAGCCGACGGGATATATGGGTAGTACTATCTAGGGAAGATCCCCGCACACAGTGGGCCTAATTGACCAGAGAGACCACTCACTGAATGATAAATGAGTATCTTGTGACATATATCGGCGCATTTTGTTGACATATGTGGGCAGCCATAAGTATGACCCATAACAATAAGCGGTATGGGTAAGGAGTTCTCTTTAGTGTTCACGGGTCATGAGCACAGGTTGATTGTGAACTTGTTTATTATGCACCATACATATTTATTTGTATCTATTGTCTTAAACGCTTGAATTCACCAACATTTTTGTTGACGTATTTTGAGTATGTATTTTCGGGTACTAACCAAGTGAGGGACGTTTAGGCACAACAGTTAGAAGTACAACCATGATGAAGCTAGAAGAATAAATTTATTTATACATTAGATCTTTTGTTGGTTTTAACTTTATTTTATTTTGGTTTTCAAAGCCTGTATTTTGGGACTGGACGTTTTGTCCAAGCATATAATATATTAGTGTTTTTATGCCGCGTTTGGTTGATATCAGTTTTCACGCCTACCCCCTGGTCGGGTTGTGCCAATTTTACTCATTCAACCAATTCGCTTAGTTTGAAATCATTAGTGCTCCAAAATCGTCTGCCTTTCGGTTTTACTGTAGGAGGGATTGTTGGTGATGTCTCAGTGGGAGGAACATCAGGGATTTCCAACATTAGAACATGAGGACCATTTATGATTGACTCATACAGGTTTCGATCAATTCCATTTAGGAAGTTGATCATCCTCGGTTTCGTTGCCATTTTAAGATCAGAATAATAAAACAATACAATGAAAAAGAAAACGATGGAATAAAAAATTCCCTTTTTGGAAACATGATATTGTTTTTGAAAAACACAGTAAGAATTGGATCTTGAATTATATCTTGATTCAAACCGCTATGATACCAATTATTAGTCCTAGAAATATAAGTTTGTGTTTAGAAAGTGAATGGTTTCAACAATATGTGTAGTGATGTGCTAAGAATATCACATCACTCTAATATCAAATTAACCCTAATAAATAAACGATTTTACTATAAACTGATATTATCTATGCTAAACTGTATTATCAGTTAATTTTACAGGTATACTTGGTTGATAGAAGAAATAATGAGGAAGAAACCAGTAGATATCAAAAGTTTGAGGACTTGTAAGAAAAGAAGAATATTCGCAGAAGACACCATACGGGTCGTAACACTTGTACATGCCGTACGACTGGCGAAGTTTATATTTTGTAGCTGCGTCTGAAGACATACGACCATATGACACTATACGGGTCGTACGAATTACCCTAATCGAACCCTATATAAAGACATTGACGGCTAGATACGAAGATATACAAAATTAGTCAGTTAGAATACCACTTTAACACACACACAATGCCGGATGTGAAACATTCGAGTAAGAGATCGCTGTTGGGGAGAAGCATTGAAGACCGAGCCCTTTAGTCAGTTCTATCTCTGTTGTTTATCCTCTATGGTATCTTCTTATTTGATTGTTTTATTTTTGTATGCTGTGACTAGTTAAACTCATTTGTGTCGTCTAGATTTAGATGCATTTTGACTATGATTGTTTAATTGATTGATAAAGTTTATGAGACCTTTATGATTTGATTATCTTAATTCAAGCTCTTATTGTTGCATATGAGTTTATGTATTTGTTTAATTCAGCTTTGAACTAAATTTTGGTTTTATTCAAGAGTGTAAGGCCTGCTCTTTAGAGTCACTATTCAACATTCTTTGACTTTACTAGGACTTGCTACTTTAGCGAGAGCAAGGTAGGTCTAGGTTATCTTGGATAAAATATAAGCACTGCTGAATAACTAACTCTGAATAAAAGGAATCAAGTGTTTATTAGGATTTTCCTATATACTCTGGGACTAGTAAAACCTCTGGTGAGTGATACATTTCGTGGATATATCTTTGAAGTTCTAAAACATAAGATATTGATTAAGATTTGCTTATGTTGATATGTATTGTCTATGATACAATCATTCCTTGGATATTCAACAACTTTGGCGGATAAGGATTCCTGTTACAAACTCAATCATTTAGGTGGTAGTTTATTCTTCATTGTAGTGACCCTAGGAGGACCGGCATTGAGTTCGGGAGTTTTAGATCGTCATTCATCTAGTTTACTAGGGAGAGATTCTAGCCATTTAGGGAACCACCTTCATAAACACAGTTATTTAAGTATCCAGTCTAGTGTTAGTCAAAAGATTCAAAATCTAGATGAGACAATTTCTCTAATCTGAACCAAAACTATCTTTTAATTATTGTTTATTTAAATATTCTTTTCAAAACCAAAAGACTAGTTAACTAGATATTGATTTAAGGTCTACTATAGGAGCTGTCGATACACGTGTCCATGGATTAATACATGGTTCTGGCCAACTGTATTGCATATACGGATAGGTGCACTTGCCTAACATGTGTATGGTAGTTATAATAAAAACCATTTCTATAAATTTATAACTTGTAAAAGTATTATAGTCTTAGGATCTTTATACGCTCACACTCACAACATGTAGAGGTGTGCGGAATAAGAAACCAACCTACTGTGGAAAGAATTTTCTGTGTAAAATCAACATGTAAATGATTGTTACAAGACTGAAATTGGAAGGGTTATTTGCTAATACTAATCTACACAAAGAAATCTGTATGAACAACAATCAACTCGAATGCTTGGCTTACTCACTCTCCTCGTATCATTCTTTGTGTTGCTATTTATAGAGATCACGACAGTGGTATAAACAAATAATTTATTCATTTATAATCGTTGGACATTGTGTGCAAGTTACCGCATGATCTCTTTGAGATTTGGGCGCATGTTGTCAAGTTGCGCCTGCGTAATCAAGCTTACTAAAGGACTGCTTTCCTAGAACGTCCTTCTACTCCAAAAGGTTGTTCCTGGCATAAATGAAGAAGGATATTGATGTCTTCTACCATTCCCAGATGAGGACTATTGATCAGAAGGTCTCTGGTAATGGTACCAGACCTTCTGATCAGCAACTAGTCTTGTTGAAACGCCCCAATCCGGGCACATCTCATAGTTGACACAAAACATAACAAACATAGTTCTTAAACCGAAAATCAGAATCTATTACAGCAGAAGTCTTTAATTCAAAACATTCATAATCCAATAACTTCTAACATTGTTTGAAACATAAACTATTGGGAATATGAAAGTCAGTCTTCAGTGCAGTAGCCCGACGTCTATGCTATTAATCCCTCACGGCTTCTCTACTTTTCCTTAACTTTACCTTTACCACATGACATGCGTACTAAAAGTCAGCTAACGATGGCGAGTTCTATCTTCACTTTAAACTGTAAACATTCTTTTAGTAGCTAGTTTTATAAAAATAAAATAAGCTTTCTTTCTTTACTTTAAAACAACTTTGCCTTTTCATTTACTTTAAATCGTTACAACGTTACAATTTATAAATTGTTCCGTTAATTTCTATCTTTCATTAAAACTTTACTTTGAAGGAAGCCGGTTAAGGTGTCCTCCTTTACTCTTTCAAACTTTACTTTTCACTCGTACATGACAAGTGACTATAACATACTTTAACTATCATATATGGATCAATATCCGAGGACAAGGTCTCTTTTCTCGCTTACACCTCAGGGTAAAACTTTTACTTTGTTGTGCCCACACCTCAGGGTGGGACTTTCTCACCTACACCTCAGGGTAAGACTCCTTTGCTTGCTCACACCTCAGGATGAGAATTTCTACTTTGCTTGCTCACACCTCATGGTGAGACTTCTACTTTGCTTGCCTGCATGACTTTCTACTATGCAACTACTATGCAATTATACTACATCACATAATATATAGCCGTTGAAACACATAACACATAGACAAATAACACATATTAACACATAAGCATATAATATAGCATATGTCATTGTCACTGTCAAGCAACGCTAAAATGCAGCTTCTTTACATTCTTTGCTTTAACTCTTTACTTTTTTTTTAATATATTTCAAAGATAGTACTATACTCTTTAAAACTTTCCCTTTATTTTTATAAAAATAACATTTTTATAAAAACTATAACTTTTCTCTTTCACTTTATAAAGATAACATTTTTATAAAAACTATACTTTGCCTTTCAAATCTTTCTACCAGTATGCATGTCAGCCAAAACCGCTAGAAAAAAGGGCAATAAGAACTCACTTGTACTGATCTTACTATTACAACTCTCTAACTGCATCTACTAGGCGTGATGCTAGAAATTTGTGGTGAATCATTGAGTGAAATCTATCAACAAATTATCTAATGTCGCCTATAGTGTTGTTGGGTAGTGTCACCGGCACAAGGCAGTGTCGCCAAGGGACATGATCAGTGTCGCCGGAACTTGCGTTCAAGACTTTTTTGTTGTTTCTTATACTGTCACCAACTACGAGTGTCACCGACCCTCAATGTCATCTTGGTGACAGGCGACACTCCGTAGAGTCGTTCAGAGGAATGACACGTGTCCAAGTCATTGGAGATCTTGGGAAACACACAACATCCTCCATCTATAATCCCGACTAGTGTCGTCACAAGAAGGTGGTGATACTGGTCAGTGTCGCCCGATGAATAACTTGTTCAAACAGGTTCGTTTCCAATCCAAAACCCCAACTTTTTACGTCCAAATAGTTTATCTAGCATATATGAAGCTCGATCCAAGCTTTAACCTACTTTTAATATGTAAATATCTAATCTTTATGTTAAAACCATAAAAACCCTAAAGCCCACTTTTCAACAGAAAACTCAGATCTGGATGGTTTTGGTTACCTGATTTCATGCGATTCTTCTTCTCTAAACATCCCCACAGATCCATCAATGAATCAGAAGTAGATAAAGACCTTGAATGGTGATTCTTGAGCTTTCTCTCTCTAACTTTCCCACTTTCTCTCTCTAGTATGCAAAAGATGGAGGTGAAGACTGAGGGCAAGGGAAGGAGGCTAGGGTTTAAACCCCCCCTTCCACTCCATTTCGGCCCAAGGCTAAGCCCATGAGCCCGTGGGCTTCTTTTTACCATCTCTACCCAACCGTCTTTCTATCCTTATTGTTTATTAAATTTTTGGGATGTTACAAGTCTACTCTCCTTACGAAAGGTTTCGTCTTCGAAAACTTTCATAAGTCAAACAGGTGAGGGTACGAATCCTTCATCCCAGTCTCGTTTTCCCAGGTAGCTTCAGACCCTTTACGATGTCCCCATTGCACTTTGACTAACCGAATAACTTTATTTCACAGCTTCTTCTCTTTCTTGTCTAGTATGGCCACGGGTTCTTCAACATAATTTAGGCTATTTTCCACCTCGATATTATTAAGTGGCACGTGTGCCGACTCGTCGGCTAGACACTTGCGCAAGTGTGACCTGTGAAAGGTAGGGTGATTTCCACTCTATTCATCAGGTAAATCTAGCCGATAAGCAACTCCACCAACTCGTGCCCGAATCTTGAACGGTCCGACAAATCTCGGACTCAGTTTCCCTCTTTTCCTGAATCATATAATCCCTTTCCATGGAGATACTTTTAACAACACCTGATCCCCGACATTGACCTCGATGGGTCTCCGCCTCTTATCCGCGTAATACTTTTGACAATCTTGTGATGCTTTCATTCGGGCTTTAACCTGGTCAAACTTTTCAGAGGTTGCCGTGACTACCTCTAAGCTTCCCAGCTCTTTCTTTCCTACCTCACCCCAACATACCGAGGTTCGGCATCTTCTACCATACAACATTTCCGTGGCATACCAATAGTGGCGTGGTAGCTATTGTTATTGGAGAATTCTGCCAGAGGTAGGTGACTATCCAACTACCACCAAAGTCTATAGTATAAGCGCGGAGCATATCCTCCAATGTTTGGATGGTCCTCTCCGACTGACCATCCGTCTGTGGGTGATAAGCCGTGCTGATATTCAATCTCATTCCCATAGCCTCACGAAATCTTTTCCAGAACCTCGATTTGAATCGTGTGTCCCGGTCGGATACAATCGATAGTGGTACCCCATGTCGAGCGACTATTTCATTGATAAATACTTCTACCAGCTTCTCGGATGAATACGTTTCTCGGATTGGCAAGAAGTGTGCACTCTTTGTCAAACGATCCACTAATACCCAAATTGTATCATGTCCCTTAGCTGTGCGAGGAAGCTTTGTAATGAAGTCCATGCTAATACGATCCCATTTCCATTCAGGTATGTCCAGAGGCTGGATCTTCCCGTATGGCTTCTGATGTTTGGCCTTAACCTGTGCGTAGGTCAGACACTTACTCATGTATTCTGTCACATCATTCTTCATGTTAGGCCACAAGTACTCTTTCTTTAAATCCTGATACATCTTTGTGGTTCCCGGGTGGATGGAATATCGAGACTTAAGGACTCGTCAAGTACTTTGGTCCTAAGCTCTCCGCCCTTCGGTACCCACATACGACCACATTGGGTCCTCACTCCATGACTATTCGTCTCTAATTTTATCTACTGACTTACCATTCGTTATTTCTTTATGTTCTCTTCCTTTAGTGCTTCTGTTTGTGCCTTCTCTAGCTCCGTCATAAAATCCGGGGTTATTAATAATTGGTATGCCTTCACCATAATAGGAGGTTGATTCTCCTTTCGACTTAGGGCATCGGTAACCACATTCGCCTTTCCCGGGTGGTATAGGATCTCACAGTCGTAATCCTTTAATAGCTCTAACCACCCCCTCTATCGAATGTTCAAGTCTTTTTGCTCGAATAAATACTTCAAGCTCTTGTGATCCGAATAAATGGTACGTTTTACTCCGTAGAGGTAATGCCTCCAAATCTTCAATGCAAAGATAACTGCCACGAGCTCAAGGTCTTGAGTCAAGTAGTTGATCTCGTGAACCTTTAACTGTCGTGACGCATACGCAATCACCTTTCCCCTCTGCACCAATACACATCCTAACCCTTGACCCGAATCGTCACAGTATACTACCAGGTCCTCGTTACCCTCGGGTAGTGCCAACACTAGGAATTGGGTTAACTTCTTCTTTAGCTCTGCAAATGCTTCAGGCTAAGCCTGACCCCATTTGTACTTTGCTTCTTTGCATGTCAACTTTGTCAGAGGTGAAGATATTTTTGAGAAGTCCTGAATGAACCTTCGATAGTAGCCTGTGAATCCCAAAAAAACACCGAATCTCAGTCGTCGTCCTCAGAATTTCCCGATCTCTCACTGTTGTGATCTTTGCTGGGTCGACCATAATGTCGTCTGCTTTTATAACGTGACCTAGGAATTGAACTTCCTTAAGCCAGAACGAGCACTTGGAAAATTTGGCATACAACTTTTCTCTTTGCAACGTCTCTAGTAACTCTCGTTAGTGACAGGAATAGGCACCTTTCTTTTTGTGCAGATGAGTATATCATCAATGAGCACTATCAATGATATATCCAACATCGGTCTGCACACCTGGTTCATCATACTCATGAATGCTGCTGGAGCATTCGTCAAACCGAAAGACATCACACGAAATTTGTAATTTCCATACCGCGCTTGTGAAACGCCGTTTTCGGTATATCGTCTTCTCTTACCTTTAACTGATGATACCCCGACCGCAGGTCGTTCTTAGAAAACCATTTTGCGCCTTGCAGTTGGTCGAACAGATCATCGATTATGGGTAACCGGTATTTGTTCTTTATCGTACGTTTATTGAACTCTCTGTAATCGATGCACATTCTCATGGCACCATATTTCTTCTTTACAAACAGAACCGAAGCACCCTTAGCAGAAATGCTCAGTCTGATAAAACATTTATCTAGAAGCTCTTCTAACTGTGTCATTAGAGGTGCAAGCCAGTATGGTGCTTTAACCACGGGCTGGGCACTTGGCACTAAGTCTATCTGGAACTCTGTCTCCCGATCGGGAAGTATACCAGGCAAGTCCTCAGGGAACACCTCCGTAAAATTACACACCATAGGCACATCTTTCAACTCTTTTACTTCTATATCTTTGTCTATCACATAGGCAAGGTAGGCCTCGCATCCGCGCCTCATATATCTCTATGCCTTTATTATTGATATGACGTTCGTTAACGAGCCGTCGCGATCCCCGTAAACCAAAACTTCGCTACCGTCTGGAGCCTTGAGCTTAACTATCTTTCGCTTACATACAATTTGGGATTCGTTGGTAGCTAGCCAGTCCATACCCAAGACGATATCAAATCCTCCCAAAGGTATAACATACAAATTAACTGGGAATCTATGGCCATCTATCTTTATCATACAATTTTCTACTAGTTCTATCACTCTCGTGGTTTTACCCACAATAGTCTCCACATTAAAGGTATGTTCTATTTTAGTAATTTTACATCTTATTCTATTACACCTTGTAGACGATATGAAACTCCTACTAGCACTAGAATCAAACAATACTGAAACAAAATTCTGGTCAAGGATGAACGTACCTGACACCACATCGTAGTTTTCTCTAGCTTCCTCATGTGTCAGTGCATACGCTCGGGTCCTTGCCTTTGGCTTCTCAGCCTTCTTTCCTTACTCGGTGCCTGCAACTTTAGGTTTACGATAGTCCTTGGCCATGTGGCTAGGAGTCCCACAGTTATAGCATGCCGGTGCTCCGGGACATTCTCGGGAATAGTGCCTAGTCTTCCTGCACCGATAGCAGATGTTTAGACCCACACGTCATTCCCTAGAGTGCTTCCTTCCACACTTAGCACAATCATTTCCCTCCTATATCCTCAGTTTCTTTGTCTCCGGACCCGCCCACTCCTTTGCCAGCCGTTTGACGACACTTGTTACTTTCTTTTAGGTTTCAGCAGGCAATGGGTCCGCGGAGTCCAAGTCATCATATGTAATTCTAGCTAGTCCTACTAAAGATTCAAATCTTGTAGGGGCATTGGCTTTAACATGCACACGAACCCTTTGTGGCAATCCTTTGATGTAATACTTTATCCTTTTCTCCTCAGGTGTATTGGCGATGAGTCATACTGCTAGCACAGAGCCCCAAGAACTCTCTCTACTCTATCAATCTCGTTATGCGGACAGAACTTTGTGATTATCAGTTTTTCATTCCATCCCATTTCACCCTCTTCATTGCAGTGGAGATCTTGGTCTGCTAAATAGACCTCCATTAGCTCAGCGCCTCATTAGTGAATGAGTGAGCGGCAAAATTGACCGCTTGGTCATCACGGCATTCACTAATGTTGATCATGCCATTCATCCTCTCTATCAACTCGAAAGTGGCAACAAAATCTTTCCATCCATCAAACTTCGGCGGATCACACCCCCGAAATGATTTATAATTGCAGCATTGGGCTGCCACTACAAAGTCAGATTCGTCACTACCTGTGACTTCAGTCCTCTTGCTGATTTCTTCTCTTTCTTTTCTATCCTAAACTCTTTAAGAGCCTCTGCCAGTGCTTTCGGTAAGACGTCTTTCAAGACTGAAGAGACTTCTGCCGCTATAGCTTCTCGTATGATTGGTTCTAGAACCAATCCCTCATCATGCACATCATTGTGAACCGACACATGGTTCCCACTATCATTATGCTCCTCAGGAACCGATTCAGTCTTGTTGCATGAGTGTTCACTTTCTTCTACTCATGTTCGGTTACCTGGCAATTGGCCTCGACGACTAGTACGACCACCTCTCTTTCTTCTAGCCATTTGTAACTAACCGTGAACAAGGAATACGCTTGTTATCATGATAGGTAATAATTTAGAACATCTCGAGTAATATAAATTACTAAGTATAGAGATCGGTATGAAATTACTAACTTACTTTACTACTCGGGTTCTAAACATTTCATATCAGAAGTAACATTTGCATCCAAGTTCAGAGTCCCTACTTTAATGCACTTTCTGTCTACTGTCTGTGCTAAAGCATGTACTATGTACTATCTATGCTAAAGCATTTATTGTCTACTATCTGTTCTAAGACATTACTGTTTATGTTCTATGTTAGGACATTAACTACCTTCTTTCAACTTTCTTTCCATGGACGGGCTGTTCTGACTAACATTCCTTTCCTTTTCTTGGTCCCATTCTTAGTTTAAGTTCAAACATTATTGCAAATGTCCGAATCTCTCAAACTATGGCTCTGATACCAACTTGAAAGCCCCAATCCGGGTACTTCTCATAGTTGGTACAAAACATAACAAACATAGTTCTTAAACCGGAAATCAGAATCTATTACAACGGAAGTCTTTAATTCAAAACATTCATAATCAAATAACGTCTAACATTGTTCGATATATAAACTATTATGAATAGGATAGTCAGTCTTTAGTATAGTAGCCTGACGTCCATGCTATTAAGCCCTCACGACTTCTCTACTTTTCCTTAGCTTTACCTTTACCACCTAACATGCATTTAAACTGTAAACTTTCTTTTAGTAGCTAGTTTTATAAAAATAAAATAAGCTTTCTTTCTTTATTTTAAAACAACTTTTCCTTTGCCATTACTTTAAACGTTACAACGTTACAATTTATAAAATCGTTCCGTTTTTATCTTTCATTAAAACTTTACTTTTGAGGAAGCCGGTTAAGGTGTCCTACTTTACTCTTTCAAACTTTACTTTTCACTCGTACAGGATAAGTGACTATAACATACTTTAACTGTCACATATGGATTAATGTCCGAGGACAAGGTCCCTTTTCTCGCTTACACCTCAGGGTAAGACTTTAACTTTGATGTTCCCATACCTCAGGGTGGGACTTTCTCGCTTACACCTCAGGGTAAGACTCCTTTGCTTGCTCACACTTCAGGGTGAGACTTTCTACTTTGCTTGCCTGCAGGACTTTCTACTATGCAACTACTATGCAATTATACTAAATCACATAATATATAGCCGTTGAAACACATAACATATAGACAAATAACACATAAGCATATAATATGACATCTGTCACTATCAAACTATGCCGAAGTGCAGCTTCTTTATCTTCTTTGCTTTAACTCTTTACTTTCTTTAAAATATATTTCAAAGATAGTACTATCCTCTTTAACACTTTTCCTTTCTTTTTATAAAAATAACATTTTTATAAAAACTATAACTTTCTCTTTCACTTTTTAAAAATAACATTTTTATAAAAACTATACTTTGCCTTTCAAATCTTTCTACCAGTATGCATGCCAGCCCAAAACCGTTAGAAAAAGGGAAATAAGAACTCACATGTACTAGTCTTACTATTACAACTCTCTAACTGTATCTGGTAGGCGTGATGATAGAAATCTGTAGTGAAATCTAACAACAAATTCTCTAATGTCGCCTATAGTGTCGCTGTGCAGTGTCGCCAAGGGACATGATCAGTGTCGCTAGAACTTGTGTTGAGGACTTTTTTGTCGTTTCTTATTCTGTTGCCAACTATGAATTTCGCTGACCCTCAAGGTCGTCTTGGTGACATAGGAGTGGCATGTGTCCAAGTCATTGGAGATCTTGGGAAACACGCAACATCCTCCGTCTATAGTCCTGACTAGTGTCGCCACATGAAGGTGGCGACACTGCTGATGAACATCTTGTTCATACAGGTTCGTTTCCAATCCAGAACCCTAACTTTTTACGTTCAAAACGTTAGCTTTAACCTTCTTTTAAAACCCATAAAAACCCTAAAGCCCACTTTTCAACAGAAAACTCAGATTTGGATGGTTTTGTTACATGATTTCATGCGATTCTTCTTCTCTAAACTTCCCCACAAATCCAACAATGAATCGGAAGCACATGAAGGCCTTGAATGGTGATTCTTGAGTTTTTTCTCTCTAACTTTCCCACTTTCTCTCTCTATTATGCAAAATATGGAGCTGAAGAATGAGGGCAAGGGAGGGAGGCTAGGGTTTAAACTCCCCCCTCTTCCACTCCATTTTGGCCCAAGGCTAAGCCCACGAGCCTGTGGGCTTCTTTCCACTGTCTTGAGTCGATCGTCTTTCTATCCTTATCGTTTATTAAATTTCGGGATGTTACACTTGTAGCTGACCTGCTGGTCATTAGCTGGTCCATCTAGCTTCTATCCGGTCTATCGCTGATGTTCAGCTGGTTTGTGACTGATACTCAGCTAGTTAGTGCAAACTTTACCAAGTGGGGTTTGTTCCGACCAACTTTGAATCTTCACATCATTCTCAGCTTCAGTTTAGTTGCTTTTCATCAATACTTGTCAAATTATTCGTAATAGAAATGTTAGGTTTATAAAAGTTATGCATAAAGTAAAAGATTTTTTTTAGTAAACCCAAGAAGGCACAAGATCGACTACCTAGTGAATAATATGTCGACCCTGACCCGACGCTTGACCCGCTGTTGACCCATAATTATGAGGCAATCTATGCACGGCCTCTTCAGCTTTGCTACCACTCAAAATCCCTACTAATGTCGGTACTTCCAACATAGGGAGATCTTACGCTTCTCGCCCTTCTACGCAAGTATGCAATTATTTTTATAATAATGTAATTACTTTTTTTTATCTTCAACAAACAACTAACCATTAGGCGACAATGCAGGATGAGCATGCATGGGGCGTAGAGATGTAAGCAATGTAGAGGGATATGGAGGTACGGGACGTTAAGATGCAGCATAGGAGTTTCAAGGACTGCTCTGAATAACCATGGAAAAAATGTGGTAATGACTGTAGTAAGGACCGTCGTCACCGGAGACCCAACGGAGACCCAGCCACCACTTAGCTTAATTTGTCTCGTCTATATTAATTATAAACATATTTTGTATGTAATTTTTGTTTTGATGTGAAATTTATTATTTAAGGTACCTTTTATTATCTGAAACGTGTTATTTACATTTATACGAAACTGACATCATTATTTATTATTAAAATCCCATCGGTATTTTGTCCGTAAAAGTCCAGTGCTAATCCCTTGGTAAAGAGTCTGTTGCTCGTTGGTCGGTGATACTGCTATGGTACTTACCACTATGTCGGTAATCCGTCGATGTTCCCACACCATGTTTCCAAGGAAGTGTCACCGACGAATTGCTGAAATTCTGTGTTTTATTTTCCACAGCTTTAAATAACACTATTGATTTTTCTTTACACACAACTATAATGTACTTGATATGAAAGCTAGTTATGCATGTATTTTAACCTTAAAGATTTTAAACGTTTGAGATTGTGTACTGTATATACATTGAACATCACTAAATTCCCAAGTCTTGTATCATATTTGATCCATATATACATATTTCATTTACTGTACAGTTTCTTCATCTTTTTTCCTTTAATTCTTGTCTTTATATAGGTATTTTAATCATCCCCTTTTATCCTAAATACTTTTTGTCAAATGTACGGAATAGTCCAATGTCAAGCAGTTGCAAAAATTTCTTATTAATTAACAACGGATAAGCAAGATTAGAAATATATAAATTTATATTAAGTTGTGTAGAAAGCCTCTTGTAGAATATTTTTAGTACTTATAGATAGTGAAACTCTAACATCCCGTTGACAAAAAACCAACAATTATCTTCAATATTATATTGGACACCAACAAGATTCTATCTGGGTTCTTCAATTTAAATTTATTAATATTATTATTGATGAGTTCATGCTATGTATAATCAATGAGTTGAAGTGATCCTTGGTGTTCTTATCCGGGTATCCCGTCTGGAAAGAAAAAAAAATGAAGCCCTGTTGTTAATAATGAAATAAAGGTTGACAATGATAAACTAATGCAAAAAACACTAAAGATAATATGCTTACAGGAATAATTCGACAATAAGTTGACTTCAAAATGGCTATAAAATCAAGATTACCATCACCTTACCAGTCATATCTCTCAGTCTCTCACATCTGTGGAAGAAATGGCATACCAAAAATACCTTTCCTCACTTATTTTGCAACTTCTACTTCTTGCTTTTGTTTTGGCCAATAATGTCAATGGCGATGGCCTCAAATTAGGGTTCTATGAAAAAACATGCCCTAAAGTTGAGGCTATTGTACAAAAGATTACAGCTGACAAAATTTCCTTAGCTCCATCTCTTGCGGCTCCTTTGCTCCGAATGCACTTTCATGATTGTTTTGTTAGGGTTTGTACGATTGCATGGCTTGTTTGCTACACTTTTAAAATTTATTTGCCCGTAGTTCACGTAATAATACAATGCATTTAGCTAGGTTCTTCATAGAAATACGTTAGAAGTGTATGTTAGCCATATCATATTATCATCTATAAATCTATCATATTTTCTTCTTAGCAAATATGGATATAGAGAATATTTTTCTTTGCACATAGTGTTGGTGATTTTAGTGTCATCAAGCTATCTTTTATATTTGGATTTCATTGATAACCAAATGCGAAGTAATATTGAAAAGTCAAACAAGTTAGAAAGTGTAGAGTGTATATTTCTTTGAGGATCTATGGTTTATGGTACTAAAAACACTTTGTTGTTTCAAGTGGGCGAAGCCCACTGAACAACGGGGTCCGGGGGCAGCGCCCCTGGTTAGCAGGGTCCTAGGGGTGGCATCCCTAGTGGGGTCGAAGGGGCAATGCCCCTTGCTGAGTTAAGCTGAAAATTTGATTTTGAAAGTGAAAACTGCTGAAAGTTGGTCCTCCGGACCAGATTACTCAAGTTGAGTAATTTACTAATCCGGAGTAAGTTTAGCTCTCTGGAGTAAGTTTACCTCTCTAGAGTAACTTTGGCTATTCGGGGTAAAATGATTTAGTAGTTAATAATTGACTGTTTGTCGGTTTTCAACCAATAATCGTCATGACGCTCCCTTGCCTCTGATTACCCTTTATATACATGCGAATTTGGTCATTGTAGAACACACACAAAAATTTCTTAACAAATTATAATTTTCCGTTCTTTAAATCTTTGATTCTTATCCGATTGAATACTCATATATATACAAGGAAATAATTCAATCTGAATGAACATATACGATTATCAGAGTATACATGATATCTTTAGTATATAGGAACTCAGTTTTCTAACACATAGTACAATCTAAAGAGAGATTGTAATACTTTACAAACTTGTATTTCATATTGCAACTGTATCAGTAATTGAGTTAATAATCAATTATTTATCTACAGGGATGTGACGGTTCTGTTCTAATAGACTCTACCAAAAATAACCAAGCCGAGAAAGACGGCTTTCCTAATCTATCCATTAGAGGATTTCAAGTTATTGATGCTGTAAAAACTGCTGTTGAAGAGGCATGCCCCGGTGTTGTCTCTTGTGCAGATATCTTAGCTTTAGTAGCTCGTGATGCCATCTATCAAGTAATTATCATTATATAAATTTGCCCCAGAAAAAAAAACTATGTGGTTTTTGGAAAAACTCTTTTAGATAAGTATATATGTCTTTTTTTTATCCAGATTAAAGGGCCATATTGGCCCGTGCCTTTGGGGAGAAGAGATGGAAGAGTATCAATAGCATCCGAGGCTGCAACCCTACCTTCCCCTTTTGCTAACATTGCTCAACTCAAATCACAATTTGCTTCCAAAGGCTTGAGTGTTAAAGATCTAGTTGTTCTTTCTGGTATTTTTGTCCTTTTTTTAGTCACCAACTTAGACTAAATGCAGTCACACGAACTTAGATTTATTTTTTACAAGTGTCACATGAAATCATTCTTTAAATATCAATTCTAAGGAGAAACTCAGCTATATATTTGTCCTTACAATTATGTTTACATTTTTTAATTAGTTCCATTTTTTAAACTAATATTTTATAACTAAATTACCCATTTTAATAAATTATATACTTTTAATCTGATATAAATAAATATAATAAATTATAATTACTTTTTAACATAATAAAAATGAATATCATTAACTATTAGTAAATTTTCTAAATAAAAATAATCAACTATAATATAATATCATAATCTTTTTAATTAATGATAAATTATATGTACATTTATATAACTATATAGATCATGTTGAACTTTTTTTAGACAAATTGATTGATCATTGAAGGGCATAATTATTGGAATCAATCAATCACAATAACAGGAACCTGAGTAACTTAGTTTAATGTAATGCCTATTCTTCATACAGGAGGACACACTGTAGGGACTTCACACTGCTCTACGATCGCAATTCGGTTGTACAATTTCACAGGCAAAGGTGACACCGATCCTTCATTAGATTCGGATTATGTACCTTACTTGAAGAGTAAATGTAAACCCAGCGACACAACCACACTGCTTGAGATGGATCCAGGGAGTTTCAGAACATTCGATGAGAATTACTACACTAATGTTTGGAAAAGGAGAGGCTTGTTTGTATCAGATGCTGCTCTTCTCAATGACTATGAAACAAGTGCTTATGTGAAGCTTCAAGTACAGTCTCAAGGGTCTACATTCTTGAATGATTTCCAAGAATCAATGGTTAAAATGGGTCAAATTGGAGTTCTGACTGGTAGTGCTGGTGAAATCAGGCGACATTGTAATATAATCAACTAAATAATTAAGTTGGTTTATATCTTTCTTTCTTAAAGAATTCAGCTAATGAAGCTGATGCGTGGTTTGATTTAATAAAGAGCCTGGCGTAAGGATCTTTATAGCTTGAATAAGATTCTTTTGATGGGTTTGGTTTGTTGTTTGAATTGGGTACTAAACAAGGTGCTTGTATGTATTTCTAAAGGTATTTTTTTAGATGCAAATGTAATTTGACTACTGAATACCATTATGACCAAAAGTAGTCCCAACTTTGGATCCTTGTACTCTCATCTTACCTAGTTTGATGATAGTTCCAATCAAAGATTTGATTTGGTAATAGGATATCTTCAATATTGTTTAATAGATTACACTATACGTCACAATCTGAACATGAACATGAACATGAACATGAATAGGCTTTCTCCTATCTATTAGAGTTCAATTGGGTTAGAGTTGTTGTTACTATGCAAACAATCACATAAGTCAAGAAGGCTTCAAACCATTTTTGAACGACAAGTAAAACTAGTGACCTCCAATGTGGGACTAGCCCACTGGGTGAAGGCTCTTGACTCTTAGATGGGAGGTCCTGGGATCAAACCCAAACATGAGATGAATTATTTGATGTAATTTAAAAGTAGAAGTAAGGTAGATTTGACGTTAAAAAAAAAGTAAAACCAGTGACCAAACTATTACTCTCAACTTATATTTTCAATTATAAAGCATCTTTTTTGACCGTAGGCAATGGTCAAAATTGAATATTTTTTTTAATTAAATTAATTTAATACATCCTATAGATACTAATTCTAGTTTAAAACTTTTACACAACAACATTCAAGCTTAAACCTAATATATATATATATATATATTGTGAGGGATAATCCCGATCATTTAAACCTTAGGCTTTATATGTGTAATTAGTCATCAATAAACTTTGAGTCAGTTATGTATTTATCACATGTGTAATGGGTCCATATGTCAAGAGTCAAAGTTAGAAACTGTATTTGAAAGGATATGATCCTTTCAATCGTTGCGTCGATTACTTTGTAAGTTATATATAACCCAAACGACGACATTAGTCTATAATCAACAAAATTTGTACATTCAATCAAGAAATTCAAAGTTCAAGTTATTCAATTGTTTGTTTTATCAATTGTTTGATCAATCTAGGCAACAATTGGTATCAGAGCATCAGGCTCGTATAACTCTAGTGTTCAAATCGGTATCCAATGTCGCTATAACAAATCAAACGGTGTTCGTGTGAAGTCCGCTTAAAGTCAGGTCAACAATATGGACGAATTCAAGAAAGAAAAAATAAATCTCGTTTATGCACGAAGAAGGAATCGTGTTTACATCAAAATCGTGAATGAGTACTATCACTGATATATCCAACATCGGTCTGCACACCTGGTTCATCATACTCTAGAATGCTGCTGGAGAATTCGTCAAACCGAAAGACGTCACACGAAATTTGTAATTTCCATACCGCGCTTGCGAAACGCCGTTTTCGGTATATCGTCTTCTCTTACCTTTAACTGATGATACCCCGACCGCATGTCGTTCTTGGAAAACCATTTTGCGCCTTGCAGTTGGTCGAACAGATCTTCGTTCTTGGAAAATTTCCTTAGCTCCATCTCTTGTGGCTCCTTTGCTCCGAATGCACTTTCATGATTGTTTTGTTAGGGTTTGTACGATTGCATGGCTTGTTTGCTACACTTTTAAAATTTATTTGCCCGTAGTTCACGTAATAATACAATGCATTAGCTAGGTTCTTCATAGAAATACGTTAGAAGTGTATGTTAGCCATGTCATATTATCTATAAATCTATCATATTTTCTTCTTAGCAAATATGGATATAGAGAATATTTTTCTTTGCACATAGCGTTGGTGATTTTAGTGTCATCAAGCTATCTTTTGTATTTGGATTTCATTGATAACCAAATGCGAAGTAATATTAAAACGTCAAACAAGTTGGAAACTGTAGAGTGTATATTTCTTTGAGGATGTATGGTTTATGGTACTAAAAACACTTTGTTGTTTCAAGGCGAAGCCCACTGAACAACGAGGGTCCGGGGGCAACGCCCCTGGTTAGCAAGGTCCTAGGGGTGGCAGTCGAAGAGGCAACGCCCCTTGCTGAGTTAAGCTGAAAATTTGATTTTAAAAGTGAAAACTGCTGAAAGTTGGTTCTCCGGACCAGATTACTCAAGTTGAGTAATTTACTAATCCGGAGTAAGTTTAGCTCTCTGGAGTAAGTTTGCATCTCTGGAGTAACTTTGGCTATTCGGATAGAATGATTTAGTAGTTAATAATTGACTGTTTGTCGGTTTTCAACCAATAACCGTCATGACGCTCCCTTGCCTCTGATTACCCTTTATATACATGCGAATTTGGTCATTGTAGAACACACACAAAAAATTCTTAACAAATTATAATTTTCCGTTCTTTGAATCTTTGATTCTTATCCGATTGAATACTCGTATATATACAAGGAAATAATTCAATCTGAAAGTGAACATATACGATTATCAGAGTATACATGATATCTTCAGGAACTCAGTTTTCTAACACATAGTACAATCTAAAGAGAGATTGTAATACTTTACAAATGGTATTTCATATTGCAACTGTATCAGTAATTGAGTTAATAATCAATTATTTATCTACAGGGATGTGACGGTTCTGTTCTAATAGACTCTACCAAAAATAACCAAGCCGAGAAAGACGGCTTTCCTAATCTATCCATTAGAGGATTTCAAGTTATTGATGCTGTTGAAGAGGCTGCAACCCTACCTTCTCCTTTTGCTAACATTGCTCAACTCAAATCACAATTTGCTTCCAAAGGCTTGAGTGTTAAAGATCTAGTTGTTCTTTCTGGTATTTTTGTCCTTTTTTTAGTCACCAACTTACACTATATGCAGTCACACGAACTTAGATTTATTTTTTACAAGTGTTTATTTTTTACAAGTGTCACATGAAATCATTCTTTAAATATCAATTCTAAGGAGAAACTCAGCTATATATTTGTCCTTACAATTATGTTTACATTTTTTAATTAGTTCCATTTTTTAAACTAATATTTTATAACTAAATTATCCATTTTAATAAATTATATACTTTTAATCTGATATAAATAAATATAATAAATTATAATTACTTTTTAACATAATAAAAATGAATATAATTAACTATTAGTAAATTTTCTAAATAGAAATAATCAACTATAATAAAATATCATAATCTTTTTAATTAATGATAAATTATATGTACATTTATATAATTATATAGATCATGTTGAACTTTTTTTAGACAAATTGATTGATCATTGAAAGGCATAATTATTGGAATCAATCAATCACAATAACAGGAACCTGAGTAACTTAGTTTAATGTCATGCCTATTCTTCATACAGGAGGACACACTGTAGGGACTTCACACTGCTCTACGATCGCAATTCGGTTGTACAATTTCACAGGAAAAGGTGACACCGATCCTTCATTAGATTCGGATTATGTACCTTTCTTGAAGAGTAAATGTAAACCCAGCGACACAACCACACTGCTTGAGATGGATCCAGGGAGTTTCAGAACATTCGATGAGAATTACTACACTAATGTTTGGAAAAGGAGAGGCTTGTTTGTATCAGATACTGCTCTTCTCAATGACTATGAAACAAGTGCTTATGTGAAGCTTCAAGCACAGTCTCAAGGGTCTACATTCTTGAAGGATTTCCAAGAATCAATAGTTAAAATGGGTCAAATTGGAGTTCTGACTGGTAGTGCTGGTGAAATCAGGCGACATTGTAATATAATCAACTAAATAATTAAGTTGGTTTCTTAAAGAATTCAGCTAATGAAGCTGATGCGTGGTTTGATTTAATAAAGAGCCTGGCGTAAGGATCTTTATAGCTTGAATAAGATTCTTGTGATGGGTTTGGTTTGTTGTTTGAATTGGGTACTAAACAAGGTGCTTGTATGTATTTCTAAAGGTATTTTTTTAGATGTCAATGTAATTTGACTACTGAATACCATTATGACCAAAAGTAGTCCCAACTTTGGATCCTTGTACTCTCATCTTACCTAGTTTGATGATAGTTCCAATCAAAGATTTGATTTGGTAATAGGATATCTTCAATATTGTTTAATAGATTACACTATACGTCACAATCTGAACATGAGCATGAATAGGCTTTCTCCTATCTATTAGAGTTCAATTGGGTTAGAGTTGTTGTTACTATGCAAACAATCACATAAGTCAAGAAGGTTTCAAACCATTTTTGAACGACAAGTAAAACTAGTGACCTCCAATGTGGAACTAGCCCACTGGGTGAAGGCTCTTGACTCTTAGATGAGAGGTTCTGGGATCAAACTCAGGCATGAGATGAATTATTTAGTGTAATTTAAAAGTAGAAGTAAGGTAGATTTGCCGTTAAAAAAATGTAAGTAAAACCAGTGACCAAACTATTACTCTCAACTTATATTTTCAATTATAAAGCATCTTTTTTTACCGTAGGCAATGGTCAAAATTGAATATTTTTTTTAATTAAATTAATTTAAAACATCCTATAGATACTAATTCTAGTTTAAAATTTTTACACAACAACATTCAAGCTTAAACCTAATATATATATATATATATATATATATATATATATATATATATATATATATATTTTGTGAGGGATAATCCCGATTATTTAAACCTTAGGGGTTATATGTGTAATTAGTCATCAGTAAACTTTGAGTCAGTTATGTATTTATCACATGTGTAATGGGTCCATATGTCAAGAGTCAAAGTTAGAAAATGTATTTGAAAGGATACGATCCTTTCAATCGTTGCGTCGATTACTTTGTAAGTTTATATATAACCCAAACGACGACATTAGTCTGTAATCAACAAAATTCATACATTCAATCAAGAAATTCATAGTTCAAGTTATAAAATTGTTTGTTTTATCAATTGTTTGATCAATCTAGGCAACAATTGGTATCAGAGCATCAGGCTCGTATAATTCTGGTGTTCAAATCGGTATCCAATGTCGCTACAACAAATCAAACGGTGTTCGTGTGAAGTCCGCTTAAAGTCAGGTCAACAATATGGATGAATTCAAGAAAGAAAGAATAAATCTCGTTTATGTAGTTATAGAAGTGAACGTTCACGAAGAATGAATCGTGTTTACATCAAACGTTTTGGTATTGTGTGCATTGGCATATTCTATTCAAGAAGAACAGGAAACAAAATCGTGTTCTTGTCTTGTTTGGCAGTAACAAACACGAAGGAGGAAGGATTTGTTAAATCATAAATCATCTTGGTGTGACTGGCATTTTGCGCAAATAAGAAACATGCAGTGATTTTTTTTCGTTTTGCCTTATTCTCAATCAGAATCGGAAGGCAAGAAAAATCGAGGGTTGTTTTCCCAGTGCAAGGGTGGAATCAAGGGAAATTCAGTTCAGTGGTGTGTAAGTCCGAAGGAGTCGGAATTCGTTTTTGTGTAATCGGGTTCTCAAAGGCAGAGAAAACAAGAAACAAACTAAATGCGCATTTGTTTGGTTAAGACCGATTCAAGGAGGAATTATTTTTCATCACAAGTTGAAACCATCAATTTCATGTTTTACGTTTCTATTCAAAACTGAAATTTAATTCTATTCCTATACATGGTATTAGGATTAGAAATAAGATATTGATTCCCATTAAAGGTTAGTTGAAACTTTGAATATGGTTTCAAAAAGAAAACCTAGGCACGATGTCAAAGAAATCATCATCGGATGCCAAGAAGATTGTAATTTATAAAGAGGGTAGTTCGATCTCTCAGTTCCAGTGCTCCGTCCTAAAATCTACAAACTATACCATATGGGAAATTCGTATAAAGACCATATACTTAGGGCAAACAGACTGTGGGAGATGTTAGAACCAAAGGTTGATATGCAACCTGATGAAAAGAAGGATAGGGCAACGACTGCATATCGGTTTCAAGCGCTACCAAAAGAAATGATATTACAAGTTGCAAGTTGTAAGAGTGCAAAGGAAATTTGGGATGCACTAAAGACAAGGCACGTCGGTGTGGATCTGTGCTTCTTTCCGCATCCTTAGTGCCCTTGCAACAATTCTCATGAATAGTTTAGCTTCAGCCATCAACTCCGCCCCAGTACCACAACAGATCGTGTTGTAATATAAATATTCAGATCTTCATCGTCAAACATAAACAAATCCATTGGGTCTAACATCTTCTTTACCATCCATCTGAATTACAGCTTCACCTTTTAGCTATCATACCACCACTTCTTGAACTTTTTAATAAAAGCTTGCAACCTCTTAGGAATCACCACAGTATCTTTAACATCAGATGGCTTCAATATATAATCTTGTGTTTCCACGTTATTGAATCAATCATATGCTTTAACCTTCGTCTTTTAGGAACTTGTGGTTTAAATGTGACAAACCCACTTTCACATTGCTTTCTTAGTAGGTTGGCATAGCTTTCAGCTTCAGTGTTCTTGGAGGGGTTGATCAATTCTAACTTTCCTAGAACTCTAATATCCCACCTCGACAACGATTGAAGTTTATGGAAGTTGAAATATTGAATTTCTCCTTTAGCTCTTTTCACAATATACAACTCTCTTTGATCATCATACTTCCAGCGTATAATCGTCCTAGTGGATTCTTTCTTACTTCTGTTCATCCTTTTGAACAACCTTCTCAGATCTTGATTCAAGTTCTTTCTTTTTACATCAAGAATCCCTATCTTTTACTGGTTCAGAATTACTTTTTTGAGATTGAGAAGTGTCGGTATCAATTACTATGGAGATTTCAACTTTTGCATATGGTAATGTTAATTGATCAAAGTCATTTGATTCATTGACTATTGTTGGGTTTTGTTGGGTTTTGCAGTGGTGATCAGTTATATTAGTTATCAAAAATGGTTGATAAATAATAATAGATTAATAATAATTATTTAGTAATTATAAAACGCAGCGGAACGAAACCGATTCAACACAAAATAAAAACCCGACAGGATCTGGGTTACAAAACATACGAATACGAATAGAATTAAATCTAACAATGAGATTAATTATACCTTAGTGGTTAATGATTAACCGGTTGAGAGACCGAGGTACAACGAACCGATGCTAGATCACGAACCGAAACACAAGAACAGGTGGCATCGGGGATCGCCGGACAAGGCGGTGGATGGTGGCAGGAATTCAGTGGCCGAAAGTCGCAAATGTTGAAACACCTTTTGTTCTTGTCGACAGCAACTTTGAATGGCGGCTCACAAAAGGAAGAGAAAACAAAAACTTTTTCCAGTGTTGCATTGCCGTTCAAAGAATTATATATTTATATTATTATTTTAGAATAAAACCCTAAAATATAATATAACCCTTTTAAATCACTATCGGGCTTAAAACCCAATAGTTAATGACAAGCCCGAAACTATTTAATTTGTTTTAATAAAAGATTAAAACAAATAAATATAAATTATTATTCATAAACCTGTATAAATAATAAATCACGTGTAACGAATATATATAAAATATATCGTCTCGCTGGCAGTTCATAATAACCAGTTAAACGGGTTAAGTGGATTTAAATGTTCATTGCCCTAGGTGTAACTCTTACGGGTCACAACCTAGTTAGTAGCGTTAAATAATCGAGACCGGACATATATATTTCATAGTGGTCCAATCAAACACACAGTCAGTTTGGGTAAGGCCTTACACTTTACCAGTTTGAATCACGAGGGCACCACGATGTCTAACTATTACATGTCATGTAAGAGTACAGAATCCCTTATCGACTACATACAGCTCCCACTGAACTTCAGATTTGTTCCTAACCAATGCCTTTATGACTGGCAGTTACGCGACAACGGTTGAAAGTGATTAAAGAGCAGTCCTTGGTAAATGAAAGTTCTAGTATGCATCTCAGGTCAGATGATACTAAATGAGTATACCAATATCAAAAACATCTTATGATTAAAATCCATGAAGATGATTTGAAGCGAGTTACAACGTCATCCAAGATGAGGTCTGTGAAATCGGAAGTCAACTGCTTGAGTCCAAGTTTAGAATAGTCTTAATTCAGAGTCGTTCCCACGATTCTGATCGACTACGGATAATTAAGAATACAAGATTCATGGATTAAACGTATTAAAATCAAACACAGTTATAAGATTCAAAGTTGTATTTAATTAGTAAATCAAATTGAATTCAAAAGTACAACTATTTAAAAGTTTGTACATCCAAATACTAAATCAAAACATATCGCTAGCAAATCTAAGACCGACAGCATTTCTGTGCTGATCATGCTTCTCCTGAGTCATCGGCTTAGTGAACGGGTCCTCTAGGTTTTGATCTGGGTTTACTTTGCTTATCACAATGTCACCTCGTTCCATAATTTCCCGTATATAGTGGAACTTTCTGAGAATGTGCTTGGCTTTGTGATGAGATCTGGGCTCTTTGGCTTGAGCAATAGCACCTGTGTTATCACAAAATATCTCGATTGGTTTTTGAATACTTGGAACCACATCGAGGTCGGTTATGAATTTCTTCATCCAAGCAACTTCCTTTGCAGCATCTGATGCAACTATATACTCAGATTCGGTGGTTGAATCCGCCACCACACTCTGTTTGAAGCTCTTCCAGGAGATAGCTCCTCCATTTAGAGTGAGTACGAATCCTGATTTTGAGCAAGAGTCATCTCGATCAGTTTGGAAGCTGGCGTCAGTGTAACATCTTATAGTGATCTCATCTTCCACTCCTCCAAATATTAAGAACATGTCTTTAGTCCTTCTCAAGTACTTCAGGATGTTTTTTACTGCAGTCCAATGAGCAATACCAGGACTTTGCTGAAAACGACTGATCATGCTTAAGCATACGAGACGCCAGGCCTGGTACATAACATAAAATACATGATAGAACCAATCGCCAAAGCATATGGAATTTCTACGCTTAGCTTCAATGTCCGTTGAAGGAGATTGCGATTTATTCAACATGGTGCCTTTAGTCATAGGAACACCTCCTTTCTTGGAGTTTTCCATATGAAAGTGTGCCACGAATTTGTCTATGTATGTGCCTTGACTTAGCCCTAGAAGCCGCTTAGATCTATCCCTTTAGATCTTGATTCCAAGAATGTAAGCTGCTTCTCCAAGATCTTTCATTGCAAAACAAGTTCCCAACCAGTGTTTAACTTCGTTAAGCATAGGGATGTTGTTTTCAATGATGGAAGAAATATGGTAATGACTGTAGTAAGGACCGTCGTCACCGGAGACCCAACGGAGACCCAGCCACCACTTAGCTTAATTTGTCTCGTCTATATTAATTATAAACATATTTTGTATGTAATTTTTGTTTTGATGTGAAATTTATTATTTAAGGTACCTTTTATTATCTGAAACGTGTTATTTACATTTATACGAAACTGACATCATTATTTATTATTAAAATCCCATCGGTATTTTGTCCGTAAAAGTCCAGTGCTAATCCCTTGGTAAAGAGTCTGTTGCTCGTTGGTCGGTGATACTGCTATGGTACTTACCACTATGTCGGTAATCCGTCGATGTTCCCACACCATGTTTCCAAGGAAGTGTCACCGACGAATTGCTGAAATTCTGTGTTTTATTTTCCACAGCTTTAAATAACACTATTGATTTTTCTTTACACACAACTATAATGTACTTGATATGAAAGCTAGTTATGCATGTATTTTAACCTTAAAGATTTTAAACGTTTGAGATTGTGTACTGTATATACATTGAACATCACTAAATTCCCAAGTCTTGTATCATATTTGATCCATATATACATATTTCATTTACTGTACAGTTTCTTCATCTTTTTTCCTTTAATTCTTGTCTTTATATAGGTATTTTAATCATCCCCTTTTATCCTAAATACTTTTTGTCAAATGTACGGAATAGTCCAATGTCAAGCAGTTGCAAAAATTTCTTATTAATTAACAACGGATAAGCAAGATTAGAAATATATAAATTTATATTAAGTTGTGTAGAAAGCCTCTTGTAGAATATTTTTAGTACTTATAGATAGTGAAACTCTAACATCCCGTTGACAAAAAACCAACAATTATCTTCAATATTATATTGGACACCAACAAGATTCTATCTGGGTTCTTCAATTTAAATTTATTAATATTATTATTGATGAGTTCATGCTATGTATAATCAATGAGTTGAAGTGATCCTTGGTGTTCTTATCCGGGTATCCCGTCTGGAAAGAAAAAAAAATGAAGCCCTGTTGTTAATAATGAAATAAAGGTTGACAATGATAAACTAATGCAAAAAACACTAAAGATAATATGCTTACAGGAATAATTCGACAATAAGTTGACTTCAAAATGGCTATAAAATCAAGATTACCATCACCTTACCAGTCATATCTCTCAGTCTCTCACATCTGTGGAAGAAATGGCATACCAAAAATACCTTTCCTCACTTATTTTGCAACTTCTACTTCTTGCTTTTGTTTTGGCCAATAATGTCAATGGCGATGGCCTCAAATTAGGGTTCTATGAAAAAACATGCCCTAAAGTTGAGGCTATTGTACAAAAGATTACAGCTGACAAAATTTCCTTAGCTCCATCTCTTGCGGCTCCTTTGCTCCGAATGCACTTTCATGATTGTTTTGTTAGGGTTTGTACGATTGCATGGCTTGTTTGCTACACTTTTAAAATTTATTTGCCCGTAGTTCACGTAATAATACAATGCATTTAGCTAGGTTCTTCATAGAAATACGTTAGAAGTGTATGTTAGCCATATCATATTATCATCTATAAATCTATCATATTTTCTTCTTAGCAAATATGGATATAGAGAATATTTTTCTTTGCACATAGTGTTGGTGATTTTAGTGTCATCAAGCTATCTTTTATATTTGGATTTCATTGATAACCAAATGCGAAGTAATATTGAAAAGTCAAACAAGTTAGAAAGTGTAGAGTGTATATTTCTTTGAGGATCTATGGTTTATGGTACTAAAAACACTTTGTTGTTTCAAGTGGGCGAAGCCCACTGAACAACGGGGTCCGGGGGCAGCGCCCCTGGTTAGCAGGGTCCTAGGGGTGGCATCCCTAGTGGGGTCGAAGGGGCAATGCCCCTTGCTGAGTTAAGCTGAAAATTTGATTTTGAAAGTGAAAACTGCTGAAAGTTGGTCCTCCGGACCAGATTACTCAAGTTGAGTAATTTACTAATCCGGAGTAAGTTTAGCTCTCTGGAGTAAGTTTACCTCTCTAGAGTAACTTTGGCTATTCGGGGTAAAATGATTTAGTAGTTAATAATTGACTGTTTGTCGGTTTTCAACCAATAATCGTCATGACGCTCCCTTGCCTCTGATTACCCTTTATATACATGCGAATTTGGTCATTGTAGAACACACACAAAAATTTCTTAACAAATTATAATTTTCCGTTCTTTAAATCTTTGATTCTTATCCGATTGAATACTCATATATATACAAGGAAATAATTCAATCTGAATGAACATATACGATTATCAGAGTATACATGATATCTTTAGTATATAGGAACTCAGTTTTCTAACACATAGTACAATCTAAAGAGAGATTGTAATACTTTACAAACTTGTATTTCATATTGCAACTGTATCAGTAATTGAGTTAATAATCAATTATTTATCTACAGGGATGTGACGGTTCTGTTCTAATAGACTCTACCAAAAATAACCAAGCCGAGAAAGACGGCTTTCCTAATCTATCCATTAGAGGATTTCAAGTTATTGATGCTGTAAAAACTGCTGTTGAAGAGGCATGCCCCGGTGTTGTCTCTTGTGCAGATATCTTAGCTTTAGTAGCTCGTGATGCCATCTATCAAGTAATTATCATTATATAAATTTGCCCCAGAAAAAAAAACTATGTGGTTTTTGGAAAAACTCTTTTAGATAAGTATATATGTCTTTTTTTTATCCAGATTAAAGGGCCATATTGGCCCGTGCCTTTGGGGAGAAGAGATGGAAGAGTATCAATAGCATCCGAGGCTGCAACCCTACCTTCCCCTTTTGCTAACATTGCTCAACTCAAATCACAATTTGCTTCCAAAGGCTTGAGTGTTAAAGATCTAGTTGTTCTTTCTGGTATTTTTGTCCTTTTTTTAGTCACCAACTTAGACTAAATGCAGTCACACGAACTTAGATTTATTTTTTACAAGTGTCACATGAAATCATTCTTTAAATATCAATTCTAAGGAGAAACTCAGCTATATATTTGTCCTTACAATTATGTTTACATTTTTTAATTAGTTCCATTTTTTAAACTAATATTTTATAACTAAATTACCCATTTTAATAAATTATATACTTTTAATCTGATATAAATAAATATAATAAATTATAATTACTTTTTAACATAATAAAAATGAATATCATTAACTATTAGTAAATTTTCTAAATAAAAATAATCAACTATAATATAATATCATAATCTTTTTAATTAATGATAAATTATATGTACATTTATATAACTATATAGATCATGTTGAACTTTTTTTAGACAAATTGATTGATCATTGAAGGGCATAATTATTGGAATCAATCAATCACAATAACAGGAACCTGAGTAACTTAGTTTAATGTAATGCCTATTCTTCATACAGGAGGACACACTGTAGGGACTTCACACTGCTCTACGATCGCAATTCGGTTGTACAATTTCACAGGCAAAGGTGACACCGATCCTTCATTAGATTCGGATTATGTACCTTACTTGAAGAGTAAATGTAAACCCAGCGACACAACCACACTGCTTGAGATGGATCCAGGGAGTTTCAGAACATTCGATGAGAATTACTACACTAATGTTTGGAAAAGGAGAGGCTTGTTTGTATCAGATGCTGCTCTTCTCAATGACTATGAAACAAGTGCTTATGTGAAGCTTCAAGTACAGTCTCAAGGGTCTACATTCTTGAATGATTTCCAAGAATCAATGGTTAAAATGGGTCAAATTGGAGTTCTGACTGGTAGTGCTGGTGAAATCAGGCGACATTGTAATATAATCAACTAAATAATTAAGTTGGTTTATATCTTTCTTTCTTAAAGAATTCAGCTAATGAAGCTGATGCGTGGTTTGATTTAATAAAGAGCCTGGCGTAAGGATCTTTATAGCTTGAATAAGATTCTTTTGATGGGTTTGGTTTGTTGTTTGAATTGGGTACTAAACAAGGTGCTTGTATGTATTTCTAAAGGTATTTTTTTAGATGCAAATGTAATTTGACTACTGAATACCATTATGACCAAAAGTAGTCCCAACTTTGGATCCTTGTACTCTCATCTTACCTAGTTTGATGATAGTTCCAATCAAAGATTTGATTTGGTAATAGGATATCTTCAATATTGTTTAATAGATTACACTATACGTCACAATCTGAACATGAACATGAACATGAACATGAATAGGCTTTCTCCTATCTATTAGAGTTCAATTGGGTTAGAGTTGTTGTTACTATGCAAACAATCACATAAGTCAAGAAGGCTTCAAACCATTTTTGAACGACAAGTAAAACTAGTGACCTCCAATGTGGGACTAGCCCACTGGGTGAAGGCTCTTGACTCTTAGATGGGAGGTCCTGGGATCAAACCCAAACATGAGATGAATTATTTGATGTAATTTAAAAGTAGAAGTAAGGTAGATTTGACGTTAAAAAAAAAGTAAAACCAGTGACCAAACTATTACTCTCAACTTATATTTTCAATTATAAAGCATCTTTTTTGACCGTAGGCAATGGTCAAAATTGAATATTTTTTTTAATTAAATTAATTTAATACATCCTATAGATACTAATTCTAGTTTAAAACTTTTACACAACAACATTCAAGCTTAAACCTAATATATATATATATATATATTGTGAGGGATAATCCCGATCATTTAAACCTTAGGCTTTATATGTGTAATTAGTCATCAATAAACTTTGAGTCAGTTATGTATTTATCACATGTGTAATGGGTCCATATGTCAAGAGTCAAAGTTAGAAACTGTATTTGAAAGGATATGATCCTTTCAATCGTTGCGTCGATTACTTTGTAAGTTATATATAACCCAAACGACGACATTAGTCTATAATCAACAAAATTTGTACATTCAATCAAGAAATTCAAAGTTCAAGTTATTCAATTGTTTGTTTTATCAATTGTTTGATCAATCTAGGCAACAATTGGTATCAGAGCATCAGGCTCGTATAACTCTAGTGTTCAAATCGGTATCCAATGTCGCTATAACAAATCAAACGGTGTTCGTGTGAAGTCCGCTTAAAGTCAGGTCAACAATATGGACGAATTCAAGAAAGAAAAAATAAATCTCGTTTATGCACGAAGAAGGAATCGTGTTTACATCAAAATCGTGAATGAGTACTATCACTGATATATCCAACATCGGTCTGCACACCTGGTTCATCATACTCTAGAATGCTGCTGGAGAATTCGTCAAACCGAAAGACGTCACACGAAATTTGTAATTTCCATACCACGCTTGCGAAACGCCGTTTTCGGTATATCGTCTTCTCTTACCTTTAACTGATGATACCCCGACCGCATGTCGTTCTTGGAAAACCATTTTGCGCCTTGCAGTTGGTCGAACAGATCTTCGTTCTTGGAAAATTTCCTTAGCTCCATCTCTTGTGGCTCCTTTGCTCCGAATGCACTTTCATGATTGTTTTGTTAGGGTTTGTACGATTGCATGGCTTGTTTGCTACACTTTTAAAATTTATTTGCCCGTAGTTCACGTAATAATACAATGCATTAGCTAGGTTCTTCATAGAAATACGTTAGAAGTGTATGTTAGCCATGTCATATTATCTATAAATCTATCATATTTTCTTCTTAGCAAATATGGATATAGAGAATATTTTTCTTTGCACATAGCGTTGGTGATTTTAGTGTCATCAAGCTATCTTTTGTATTTGGATTTCATTGATAACCAAATGCGAAGTAATATTAAAACGTCAAACAAGTTGGAAACTGTAGAGTGTATATTTCTTTGAGGATGTATGGTTTATGGTACTAAAAACACTTTGTTGTTTCAAGGCGAAGCCCACTGAACAACGAGGGTCCGGGGGCAACGCCCCTGGTTAGCAAGGTCCTAGGGGTGGCAGTCGAAGGGGCAACGCCCCTTGCTGAGTTAAGCTGAAAATTTGATTTTAAAAGTGAAAACTGCTGAAAGTTGGTTCTCCGGACCAGATTACTCAAGTTGAGTAATTTACTAATCCGGAGTAAGTTTAGCTCTCTGGAGTAAGTTTGCATCTCTGGAGTAACTTTGGCTATTCGGGTAGAATGATTTAGTAGTTAATAATTGACTGTTTGTCGGTTTTCAACCAATAACCGTCATGACGCTCCCTTGCCTCTGATTACCCTTTATATACATGCGAATTTGGTCATTGTAGAACACACACAAAAAATTCTTAACAAATTATAATTTTCCGTTCTTTGAATCTTTGATTCTTATCCGATTGAATACTCGTATATATACAAGGAAATAATTCAATCTGAAAGTGAACATATACGATTATCAGAGTATACATGATATCTTCAGGAACTCAGTTTTCTAACACATAGTACAATCTAAAGAGAGATTGTAATACTTTACAAATGGTATTTCATATTGCAACTGTATCAGTAATTGAGTTAATAATCAATTATTTATCTACAGGGATGTGACGGTTCTGTTCTAATAGACTCTACCAAAAATAACCAAGCCGAGAAAGACGGCTTTCCTAATCTATCCATTAGAGGATTTCAAGTTATTGATGCTGTTGAAGAGGCTGCAACCCTACCTTCTCCTTTTGCTAACATTGCTCAACTCAAATCACAATTTGCTTCCAAAGGCTTGAGTGTTAAAGATCTAGTTGTTCTTTCTGGTATTTTTGTCCTTTTTTTAGTCACCAACTTACACTATATGCAGTCACACGAACTTAGATTTATTTTTTACAAGTGTTTATTTTTTACAAGTGTCACATGAAATCATTCTTTAAATATCAATTCTAAGGAGAAACTCAGCTATATATTTGTCCTTACAATTATGTTTACATTTTTTAATTAGTTCCATTTTTTAAACTAATATTTTATAACTAAATTATCCATTTTAATAAATTATATACTTTTAATCTGATATAAATAAATATAATAAATTATAATTACTTTTTAACATAATAAAAATGAATATAATTAACTATTAGTAAATTTTCTAAATAGAAATAATCAACTATAATAAAATATCATAATCTTTTTAATTAATGATAAATTATATGTACATTTATATAATTATATAGATCATGTTGAACTTTTTTTAGACAAATTGATTGATCATTGAAAGGCATAATTATTGGAATCAATCAATCACAATAACAGGAACCTGAGTAACTTAGTTTAATGTCATGCCTATTCTTCATACAGGAGGACACACTGTAGGGACTTCACACTGCTCTACGATCGCAATTCGGTTGTACAATTTCACAGGAAAAGGTGACACCGATCCTTCATTAGATTCGGATTATGTACCTTTCTTGAAGAGTAAATGTAAACCCAGCGACACAACCACACTGCTTGAGATGGATCCAGGGAGTTTCAGAACATTCGATGAGAATTACTACACTAATGTTTGGAAAAGGAGAGGCTTGTTTGTATCAGATACTGCTCTTCTCAATGACTATGAAACAAGTGCTTATGTGAAGCTTCAAGCACAGTCTCAAGGGTCTACATTCTTGAAGGATTTCCAAGAATCAATAGTTAAAATGGGTCAAATTGGAGTTCTGACTGGTAGTGCTGGTGAAATCAGGCGACATTGTAATATAATCAACTAAATAATTAAGTTGGTTTCTTAAAGAATTCAGCTAATGAAGCTGATGCGTGGTTTGATTTAATAAAGAGCCTGGCGTAAGGATCTTTATAGCTTGAATAAGATTCTTGTGATGGGTTTGGTTTGTTGTTTGAATTGGGTACTAAACAAGGTGCTTGTATGTATTTCTAAAGGTATTTTTTTAGATGTCAATGTAATTTGACTACTGAATACCATTATGACCAAAAGTAGTCCCAACTTTGGATCCTTGTACTCTCATCTTACCTAGTTTGATGATAGTTCCAATCAAAGATTTGATTTGGTAATAGGATATCTTCAATATTGTTTAATAGATTACACTATACGTCACAATCTGAACATGAGCATGAATAGGCTTTCTCCTATCTATTAGAGTTCAATTGGGTTAGAGTTGTTGTTACTATGCAAACAATCACATAAGTCAAGAAGGTTTCAAACCATTTTTGAACGACAAGTAAAACTAGTGACCTCCAATGTGGAACTAGCCCACTGGGTGAAGGCTCTTGACTCTTAGATGAGAGGTTCTGGGATCAAACTCAGGCATGAGATGAATTATTTAGTGTAATTTAAAAGTAGAAGTAAGGTAGATTTGTCGTTAAAAAAATGTAAGTAAAACCAGTGACCAAACTATTACTCTCAACTTATATTTTCAATTATAAAGCATCTTTTTTTACCGTAGGCAATGGTCAAAATTGAATATTTTTTTTAATTAAATTAATTTAAAACATCCTATAGATACTAATTCTAGTTTAAAATTTTTACACAACAACATTCAAGCTTAAACCTAATATATATATATATATATATATATATATATATATATATATATTTTGTGAGGGATAATCCCGATTATTTAAACCTTAGGGGTTATATGTGTAATTAGTCATCAGTAAACTTTGAGTCAGTTATGTATTTATCACATGTGTAATGGGTCCATATGTCAAGAGTCAAAGTTAGAAAATGTATTTGAAAGGATACGATCCTTTCAATCGTTGCGTCGATTACTTTGTAAGTTTATATATAACCCAAACGACGACATTAGTCTGTAATCAACAAAATTCATACATTCAATCAAGAAATTCATAGTTCAAGTTATAAAATTGTTTGTTTTATCAATTGTTTGATCAATCTAGGCAACAATTGGTATCAGAGCATCAGGCTCGTATAATTCTGGTGTTCAAATCGGTATCCAATGTCGCTACAACAAATCAAACGGTGTTCGTGTGAAGTCCGCTTAAAGTCAGGTCAACAATATGGATGAATTCAAGAAAGAAAGAATAAATCTCGTTTATGTAGTTATAGAAGTGAACGTTCACGAAGAATGAATCGTGTTTACATCAAACGTTTTGGTATTGTGTGCATTGGCATATTCTATTCAAGAAGAACAGGAAACAAAATCGTGTTCTTGTCTTGTTTGGCAGTAACAAACACGAAGGAGGAAGGATTTGTTAAATCATAAATCATCTTGGTGTGACTGGCATTTTGCGCAAATAAGAAACATGCAGTGATTTTTTTTCGTTTTGCCTTATTCTCAATCAGAATCGGAAGGCAAGAAAAATCGAGGGTTGTTTTCCCAGTGCAAGGGTGGAATCAAGGGAAATTCAGTTCAGTGGTGTGTAAGTCCGAAGGAGTCGGAATTCGTTTTTGTGTAATCGGGTTCTCAAAGGCAGAGAAAACAAGAAACAAACTAAATGCGCATTTGTTTGGTTAAGACCGATTCAAGGAGGAATTATTTTTCATCACAAGTTGAAACCATCAATTTCATGTTTTACGTTTCTATTCAAAACTGAAATTTAATTCTATTCCTATACATGGTATTAGGATTAGAAATAAGATATTGATTCCCATTAAAGGTTAGTTGAAACTTTGAATATGGTTTCAAAAAGAAAACCTAGGCACGATGTCAAAGAAATCATCATCGGATGCCAAGAAGATTGTAATTTATAAAGAGGGTAGTTCGATCTCTCAGTTCCAGTGCTCCGTCCTAAAATCTACAAACTATACCATATGGGAAATTCGTATAAAGACCATATACTTAGGGCAAACAGACTGTGGGAGATGTTAGAACCAAAGGTTGATATGCAACCTGATGAAAAGAAGGATAGGGCAACGACTGCATATCGGTTTCAAGCGCTACCAAAAGAAATGATATTACAAGTTGCAAGTTGTAAGAGTGCAAAGGAAATTTGGGATGCACTAAAGACAAGGCACGTCGGTGTGGATCTGTGCTTCTTTCCGCATCCTTAGTGCCCTTGCAACAATTCTCATGAATAGTTTAGCTTCAGCCATCAACTCCGCCCCAGTACCACAACAGATCGTGTTGTAATATAAATATTCAGATCTTCATCGTCAAACATAAACAAATCCATTGGGTCTAACATCTTCTTTACCATCCATCTGAATTACAGCTTCACCTTTTAGCTATCATACCACCACTTCTTGAACTTTTTAATAAAAGCTTGCAACCTCTTAGGAATCACCACAGTATCTTTAACATCAGATGGCTTCAATATATAATCTTGTGTTTCCACGTTATTGAATCAATCATATGCTTTAACCTTCGTCTTTTAGGAACTTGTGGTTTAAATGTGACAAACCCACTTTCACATTGCTTTCTTAGTAGGTTGGCATAGCTTTCAGCTTCAGTGTTCTTGGAGGGGTTGATCAATTCTAACTTTCCTAGAACTCTAATATCCCACCTCGACAACGATTGAAGTTTATGGAAGTTGAAATATTGAATTTCTCCTTTAGCTCTTTTCACAATATACAACTCTCTTTGATCATCATACTTCCAGCGTATAATCGTCCTAGTGGATTCTTTCTTACTTCTGTTCATCCTTTTGAACAACCTTCTCAGATCTTGATTCAAGTTCTTTCTTTTTACATCAAGAATCCCTATCTTTTACTGGTTCAGAATTACTTTTTTGAGATTGAGAAGTGTCGGTATCAATTACTATGGAGATTTCAACTTTTGCATATGGTAATGTTAATTGATCAAAGTCATTTGATTCATTGACTATTGTTGGGTTTTGTTGGGTTTTGCAGTGGTGATCAGTTATATTAGTTATCAAAAATGGTTGATAAATAATAATAGATTAATAATAATTATTTAGTAATTATAAAACGCAGCGGAACGAAACCGATTCAACACAAAATAAAAACCCGACAGGATCTGGGTTACAAAACATACGAATACGAATAGAATTAAATCTAACAATGAGATTAATTATACCTTAGTGGTTAATGATTAACCGGTTGAGAGACCGAGGTACAACGAACCGATGCTAGATCACGAACCGAAACACAAGAACAGGTGGCATCGGGGATCGCCGGACAAGGCGGTGGATGGTGGCAGGAATTCAGTGGCCGAAAGTCGCAAATGTTGAAACACCTTTTGTTCTTGTCGACAGCAACTTTGAATGGCGGCTCACAAAAGGAAGAGAAAACAAAAACTTTTTCCAGTGTTGCATTGCCGTTCAAAGAATTATATATTTATATTATTATTTTAGAATAAAACCCTAAAATATAATATAACCCTTTTAAATCACTATCGGGCTTAAAACCCAATAGTTAATGACAAGCCCGAAACTATTTAATTTGTTTTAATAAAAGATTAAAACAAATAAATATAAATTATTATTCATAAACCTGTATAAATAATAAATCACGTGTAACGAATATATATAAAATATATCGTCTCGCTGGCAGTTCATAATAACCAGTTAAACGGGTTAAGTGGATTTAAATGTTCATTGCCCTAGGTGTAACTCTTACGGGTCACAACCTAGTTAGTAGCGTTAAATAATCGAGACCGGACATATATATTTCATAGTGGTCCAATCAAACACACAGTCAGTTTGGGTAAGGCCTTACACTTTACCAGTTTGAATCACGAGGGCACCACGATGTCTAACTATTACATGTCATGTAAGAGTACAGAATCCCTTATCGACTACATACAGCTCCCACTGAACTTCAGATTTGTTCCTAACCAATGCCTTTATGACTGGCAGTTACGCGACAACGGTTGAAAGTGATTAAAGAGCAGTCCTTGGTAAATGAAAGTTCTAGTATGCATCTCAGGTCAGATGATACTAAATGAGTATACCAATATCAAAAACATCTTATGATTAAAATCCATGAAGATGATTTGAAGCGAGTTACAACGTCATCCAAGATGAGGTCTGTGAAATCGGAAGTCAACTGCTTGAGTCCAAGTTTAGAATAGTCTTAATTCAGAGTCGTTCCCACGATTCTGATCGACTACGGATAATTAAGAATACAAGATTCATGGATTAAACGTATTAAAATCAAACACAGTTATAAGATTCAAAGTTGTATTTAATTAGTAAATCAAATTGAATTCAAAAGTACAACTATTTAAAAGTTTGTACATCCAAATACTAAATCAAAACATATCGCTAGCAAATCTAAGACCGACAGCATTTCTGTGCTGATCATGCTTCTCCTGAGTCATCGGCTTAGTGAACGGGTCCTCTAGGTTTTGATCTGGGTTTACTTTGCTTATCACAATGTCACCTCGTTCCATAATTTCCCGTATATAGTGAAACTTTCTGAGAATGTGCTTGGCTTTGTGATGAGATCTGGGCTCTTTGGCTTGAGCAATAGCACCTGTGTTATCACAAAATATCTCGATTGGTTTTTGAATACTTGGAACCACATCGAGGTCGGTTATGAATTTCTTCATCCAAGCAACTTCCTTTGCAGCATCTGATGCAACTATATACTCAGATTCGGTGGTTGAATCCGCCACCACACTCTGTTTGAAGCTCTTCCAGGAGATAGCTCCTCCATTTAGAGTGAGTACGAATCCTGATTTTGAGCAAGAGTCATCTCGATCAGTTTGGAAGCTGGCGTCAGTGTAACATCTTATAGTGATCTCATCTTCCACTCCTCCAAATATTAAGAACATGTCTTTAGTCCTTCTCAAGTACTTCAGGATGTTTTTTACTGCAGTCCAATGGGCAATACCAGGACTTTGCTGAAAACGACTGATCATGCTTAAGCATACGAGACGCCAGGCCTGGTACATAACATAAAATACATGATAGAACCAATCGCCAAAGCATATGGAATTTCTACGCTTAGTTTCAATGTCCGTTGAAGGAGATTGCGATTTATTCAACATGGTGCCTTTAGTCATAGGAACACCTCCTTTCTTGGAGTTTTCCATATGAAAGTGTGCCACGAATTTGTCTATGTATGTGCCTTGACTTAGCCCTAGAAGCCGCTTAGATCTATCCCTTTAGATCTTGATTCCAAGAATGTAAGCTGCTTCTCCAAGATCTTTCATTGCAAAACAAGTTCCCAACCAGTGTTTAACTTCGTTAAGCATAGGGATGTTGTTTTCAATGATAAGTATATCATCAACATACAAGATGAGAAATGATATAGTGCTCCCATTAGCCTTTTTGTAAACACAAGGCTCATCTTCATTTTTGACAAAATCAAACTCTTTGATCTTTTGGTCAAAACGAAGATTCCAACTTCGAGATGCTTGTTTGAGTTCATAAATGGACGTATTCAGTTTACACACCCTATTAGGATATTTTAGATCAACAAAACCATCGGGTTGTACCATATAGACATCTTCAGAGAGATGTCCATTAACAAAAGCAGTTTTGACATCCATTTGCCATATCTCGTAGTCATAGCACGCGGCTATGACAAGCAATATCCTGATCAATTTGATCATAGCAACGGGCGAGAAGGTTTCATCACAGTCAATGCCTTGAGTCTGAGTAAAACCTTTTGCAACTAGCCGTGCTTTATAGGTGTGTACATTTCCATGCATGTCGGTTTTTCTCTTGAAAATCCATTTGCTCCCTACTGCCCGAGATTCGGGGGGTAGCTCAACCAAGTCCCAGACTTGATTGTCACGTATAGATTGCATCTCGGCGTTCATGGCTTCCAGCCATTTTGCAGATTCAGGATCTGAAAGAGCATATTTGTAGTTAGTAGGTTCGTCATTAGACTCGGCTACTAATAGGACTTCGGTACCCTCAATATGCCATAGGTATCTGTTAGGTTCTTTGCGAGTCCTTACACTTCTGTGAACGCTTGTGTTTATGTCTGATTCATCAGCAACAACTTCTTGTTGTTCAGACGCTCCGACTTCATCAGCGGTTGTTTGTGGTTCTCGAATTTCTTCAAGATACATGATATTGTCTGCAGTTCCTCGTTCAATAATTTCTTACTCAAGGAAGTCTCCCTTCCTTTTGATGGAAATAACATTTGCATCAGGATGGTAAAAATAGTATCCGCTTCTTTTATAGTATCCGACGAAAGCAACCTTTTCGCCTCTAGGATCGAGGTTGTCATCAGAATCGTTGGTGACATATGCATCACATCCCCACACTCTAAGGTAAGACAGATTGGGTTTAGACCCATGTCATATCTCATATGGAGTCTTGTTTACCTTCTTAGTCGGTGCTAGATTGACAATGCGGGCGGCGGTCATAAAAGCATAACTCCAGAAGGAGTGAGGCAAGTTCTTTCTACACATCATCGATCGAACCATATTAAGTAGGGTTCAATTCTTCCTCTCGCCATTAAGTTGGGGTGTGCCAGGTGGAGTGGGTTGTGAAACTATTCGACGCTCCTTGAGATGATTGATGAACTCTGTGCTGAGATATTCACCACCTCGATCTGATCGAAGTGACTTTATCGTTTACAGAGTTGTTTTTCCACTTCATTTTGAAACTCTTTGAACTTTTCAAAAGTTTCATGCTTGTGTTTCATAAGATAGACATAAGCATATCGACTGTAATCGTCGATGAAGGAAATGAAGTGTCTTTCATGATTTCTAGACATGGTTCTGAAAGGGCCACATACATCAGTGTGTATGAGTCCTAGCAGATCCTTGGCTCGTTCACCAATGCCGGTGAAGGATCCTTTAGTGATTTTTCCAGCTAAGCAAGACTTGCATTTTTCAAATGAGTCATGTCCAGTGGATTCAAGGATCCCTTCGGATTGGAGCCTTTTCATGCGGGCCTTGCTTATGTGACCAAGTGTACAGTGCCATAGAAATGTATCATTAATGCTAGATTTGATACGTTTAGAAAGATTGTATATGTTATTATTTGTTTGGACATCAACCTCATAAATACCATTTCAAGGTTTAGACTCAAAATAGAAAATATCATTTAAGTAAGCAGAAATAGAAATTCCATTGAAAACGTACTTAAAACCTTGTTCAAAAAATAAGGAAACTGAAATAATGTTTCTGGTTAAATCAGGTGTAAACAAACAGTTATTTAAGATAACTACAAAGCCAAAAGGACATGAAAGATGAAATGTTACAGCTGCAAGAACTGGTACTCTCTTCCCATCACCAACGATGAGTTCCATGTCACCTTGTTTCAGCTTCTTCCACTTTTCAGGCTCATGCAATACATTAACGATGTGATAAGCACATCCAGTATCAAATACACATGTGTCACTAGAGACGGTAAGTTCAATAACATAAATGGAAATACCTGAAGAGTTGCCTTCACCATTGGCTCTCTTCGATCTCAGCTTAGCCAGATATTTAGGGCAGTTACGTTTCCAGTGTCCCATCTTGTTGCATTCAAAGCACTGATGCTCCTCAGAAGGGGGTGGTTTGGGTTTTGCAACTTGTTTGTTATTGTTGGTGGCAGGCTTGGCAGCAACATTAACTTTCTTCTTATCTTTGCTGTTATTAACCCTTCCTTGGGTTTGGGCTTGGTAACACCACTAGATCTAACCATTAACACTTGATTAGTGTTGCTTTAAACATTCATCTCAGTTGTTTTTAACATACCATGAATCTCAGGAACAGCCTTGACCCATCCATTCATATTGAAATTCATTACGAACTAGTCATAGGAGCTAGGAAGAGAGTTCAAAATGAAGTCTGCTGCCATTTCGTCCTGCATGGGATAGCCAAGTTTGTTCATTTGGTCGATGTAGCCTTTCATTTTAACTACATGAGTGCTGACAGAGGTGCCTTCTTGCATACGGAAGGCTATAAGCTTCTTGATAGTGTCGTAGCGCTCTTGGCGAGCTTGTGTCTGAAACATGCCCTTAAGCTGCACTATCATCTCATATGCATCTATGTCTTCCATATTCTTCTGGAGATCGGAACACATAGTGGCTTGCATAAGGCAGGCTACCTCAATGGCATCCTCGTTATGCTTATCCCAGACCCTACGAGCAGCGACCGTGTTATTCTCGGGCTCGTTAGGAACGAAGCCTTCTAGGACATAGAGCTTTTTCGCCATCTTGAGAACTATTCTCATATTGCGATGCGAATTGATGAAGTTGGTGTTATTCAATTTTCGTTCTCGAGTAAAGACTTGAGAGAGAAGGAGGAGTGGGATTCTTTTTCAGTAGACATCTGTTAAACAAGCAAATAAATGTTAATTAGTATTTAGGATGTAATAAATTCTTATATTAATGATCAATGGCAAGAATAGAATAAGAATAGAGAATCTGGTTATATCAACTAGTAATGGCGGCTGTGGCATGCAACATTAGTAAGTGATTTAGGCAGACTGACAATAATTGCCAATTGTGAAAAATGCACAATTCTCGAGTATGAGGCCGCTAAGACAACTCTTGTCTATGAATTGATACGTTTAGCATCATATATAACCACTTTTGGTCTCCATACAGCTGGGGCATGTATAAGAGTGAAAAGTAATAGTCGCCCTAGTACAGGTACATGTGTAAGGGCCGGATGTGTCAACGAAACCCTTACACCTTGGAGGGATAGACTATGCACCAAGTGTGGTGTTATGGCTCCAAACACTGGTGTTTCGCGTTATGCCCCAAGTATTCCTTATAGTAGGATGGCATAGACTAAAGATTTTAAATATGGGATTTAATTTTAGTGTTTTACCGAATAGGGTCAAACACAACGAATGATAAATCATACGTGTGTTGTAAAAGCCAGTTTTACTATATATTAGATCGTGACAACGTGATGAACCCTTTCATCTCCCAGTACACTTAATTTTAGATAACCTATTAAAACTAAGTTTGTCACGATGTAATTAACCAATTAAAAGTTAATAGTTTAAAAGAACTATTCAGTTATGAGTGTTGGATTTTAAAATTAGTTTAAATTGCAAAACTCCATTGTTTATTATTTATTTTAAAAACAAACTATTTGTTTTAATATAAAATATCCACAAGTTGTAAAAAAAAGTTTAGAACTTACTATTAATTTGATTGTGAAAAATTTAGTATTTGGTCGGTATGTTATAACAATTATAAGATTAAAAGCAACCACAATAGCAAACACAAAAATATGTAAATCATATGGCCAAAGAAAATTTGTTTGATCTTGCTAGAGCCTTATAGCAAGACCAAACTAGGTCACGGGGTCACAACACACAAACAATCACAAGGATGGACTTCGTGCATGCATAAAGCTGTTCCGTGTGACTCCCACTAAATCCAAGATCCTGTCTCCATCTTCAGTTTTGTCTTCGGGTCTTTATCTTTACAATATTTATATATAATACACAAAAAATAAAACCTTAAGCTATTACAACTTTGAGTCATCAAAGTGGGCCAAAACATAAAAGTTAACATATTACAACTTTGAGCTATCAAATGGGCCAAAACCATAAAACCAAAAACAGAAAACAAACATAAGACAGAGTCGGGCCAGATTTACATATTTAATAAAATCAAATAACCGGGCGATCCTTTTGATCAAATAAAATAAATAAAAACTTTGACCAAAATAAATAAATAAAACTACCCTAAAATAAATCTAGATCAGAAACTTTAAACAAGTTAAAGTTTGTGATTTATAACAGGTTAAAAGACCGGATCCGATTCGTATGTCGTAACCAAAGCTCTGATACCACCGTTGGGTTTTGCAGTGGTGATCAGTTATATTAGTTATCAAAAATGGTTGATAAATAATAATAGATTAATAATAATTATTTAGTAATTATAAAACGCAGCGGAACGAAACCGATTCAACACAAAATAAAAACCCGACAGGATCTGGGTTACAAAACATACGAATACGAATAGAATTAAATCTAACAATGAGATTAATTATACCTTAGTGGTTAGTGATTAACCGGTTGAGAGACCGAGGTACAACGAACCGATGCTAGATCACGAACCGAAACACAAGAACAGATGACACCGGGGATTGCCGGACAAGGCGGCGGACGGTGGCAGGGCTTCAGTGGCCGGAAGTCGCAAAGGTTGAAACACCTTTTGTTCTTGTCGACGGCAACTTTGAATGGCGGCTCACAAAAGGAAGAGAAAACAAAAACGTTTTCTACTGTTGCATTGCCGTTCAAATAATTATATATTTATATTATAATTTTAGAATAAAACCCTAAAATATAATATAACCCTTTTAAATCATTACCGGGTCTAAAACCCAATAGTTAATGACAAGCCCGAAACTATATAATTTGTTTTAATAAAAGATTAAAACAAATAAATATAAATTATTATTTATAAACCTGTATAAATAATAAATCCCGAGTAACGAATATATATAAAATATATCGTCTCGCTAACAGTTCATAATTACCAGTTAAACGGGTTAAGTGGATTTAAATGTTCATTGCCCGGTGTAACTCTTACGGTTCACAACCCAGTTAGTAGCATTAAATAATCGGGACCGAGCATGAACAACTATGTCATCCAATTTTCCAACCACTTCTCCACTAGCACATGTGTAAGTCTGCTTGGGTCCATCTTCAATTTTGTATGAAGGATTCCACTACGTCCTCTCATAAATCATCATTAAATTTATAACAATTATATTAGTGACAGTGTGTTTTGAGGATATGAGACTTTGGAAGTACGTAGATTTATCCTCCTAATTAATCCTATTTCAAGTGCATAATTCTTTCTAACTTATTCTATTAAAAATATTATATAACTATTGAAATGATAATTTTTATTATCATATGCGAATTATTAAAAATAAAAAAACTTTAAAACAAAACAGGTATTTGTGAACCTAATCTTTGCTCTCATGTTTTGACCTGCATAAAATATTATTTTACTGTCACTACTAAATTAGTATATATGCAAAACAATATTTTCTGTTACATACCACATGTGTTATCATAATATCTATGTGTTAGATTCAATAATAATTATGACGTTGAGGTTGCGTTTTTCTTATTTTATATTACACTTCACATTGTAATTGTAAAAGTATATTTAAGTGTTTGGATTCATTGGTTTGATTTGCTGATATAATCAATCTAATTAATAAAAAAGTACATTAAAAAAATTAATAAATAAGTAAATAAATAATTAAATAGATATATAAATCTTTATTGAATCAAATTTTCTGCTGTTTAAAAAAAAGATAAATAAATAATAAATTTTAGTGAAGCCATCAACCACCATGGTTGCTCATTATGGCACCAATAGACATTGACTTTGGATTCATGCATCGACTTTATTAATTTTTTTAATTTAATTATACTATAATAAAAAAGATAATTGAAATTGTTTAATCATAAATGTGCATCCATGTTTACATGTGTATATGCATTAAAATTTTATGTCGCATGAATTCATGCATACACATGCATGTGTCTATTCTAGGATTCTCTTTAATTCATATAGTTTACAAACATTTTCATCAACAGTTTATAAAGTTTGAAGAAATATGGTATTAAGTTATAAACAGAAAACACTTTTTTTTTATTATTTGCAAATTATTTTAGTATATAGTAATTGAAAATAAAAGGTTTTGACTTTTTAGTGGAGAATGGGCCGAGGAACGTTATTTTCTAAGCAACTGGTTCACATCTGCACACATGTGATTTACTTGAAGCCCAAAACCTAAAAAGATATTAACCCATTCACATGGCCACACCCGTTAGAGGGGCACAAAAAGACCGGAACCGGAGCCGTCCAAATACCCGAAATCGGAACCGGTAAGAACTGGAACCGCGTACATAGGGTATGGTTTTTCAACCAAGAACCGGACCCGGAACCAGAACCGGTTCCTTCTAATACCCGGTTTTTCAGAACCGATCATACCCGAAACCGGTTCTTGAGAATACACGAAATGTGCACCTCTAACCCTAAACTCTAAAACCATACCTGGTTCTGGAAACAATCTAGTTTTTTTATATAATTTATCTATGTTTTATGAGTTTATGTTTTAAACATTTATATATTTTGTAACATTTTAAGTTTTTAATGTTATTAGACTTTTTAAGTTAGTTATTTATATGTTTAATTAATGTATTTATATGTATAACTAAGTTTATTTATATGTTTAATTAATGTATTTATATGTTTAACTAAGTTTTTCGAATACCCGGAAATAGGTTCTTGAAATACCCGCCTTGAATTATCGAAACCGGATCTTGAATACCTGGAACCGGGTACATAGGGTATGGTTTTTCAACCGAGAATCGGAACCGGTTCTTGAGAATACCCAGTTTTCTGGAACCGGTTCTTGAGAATACCCAGTTTTCCAGAACCGGTTCTTGAGAATACCCGATTTGTGCACCTCTAACACCCGTCCCCCTTCCTTCCAAGTATGTGTTTGTTGGTTTTGGGGGATATGGGATTTATAATTAATAATCTCAACAAATGATAAATGATTTGTGTAGATAAAGGATCAAAACTATCGCACTAACGGACGAAGAACAGATGTAGATATAATGTAGAGTTTATATTGAATATTGAATGATGTTTACAATTCAATACAAGTCTAACATATATATAGAGTTTCCGACGAAACAAATAAGTATTTGGATGGGTTGTGCACACACTTGGTTTGCTGAAGTCGAATGGCTTTGGCTTAAATAGGCAAACTAGCATGTTCAAGTTAAGGATAGTTGCAAATAGGATTAGTTGCTTTCGTGAAGTGGTTCAACTCGTCAACCCAATAGTTGATCTGATAAACCAGCCCAGTTGCATAGATTCTTGTGAGAGTCTTCTATACTATTGGACGCTTTTAAGCCACATCAACTTATTTGTTTTGAAGATTGGTTGTTTTACCAACAATGTTGGTTTCCATCAATTTTTATGATAGCCTTCGTCCGATAAGTTTAGAAAAGTTGTACATACTTCAACCATTGTGGGAGGTCTTCTGATTGTAGGAACTTTGGATGATGATGCTCTGATGGTTGCACCAACATCGTATATATTTTCATGAAGTCATAAATAGCCAACAATCTTCAAGGGTGGGAGGCATTCTTCTCTTGCCTTTTGATTTTTCCATTTGGTCTTGAGACTTTTGCCATTCCTCATTGTTGGAGATGCTTTGAGTAGATATCTGTAAAGATATTCTACTCATCCTCAGTTCCAGTTCCCTTTCGTGAGTCAACACCATTTTAGCAAACAATATGGTGTGAACACCATACTCTTTTCCTATATGGGAGTATACATTTTTGTAATCCCAAGGAAATTCCGACCTCTATTTTAACTACTCCAACACTTGTAATTCCATTTTCTTATGATTTGCATCTATGAAATTACCTTATTTATCCATTGCATGAGTGTTCATACATAAATACATTGAGTACAATTATTTCAAATTTAAAAATAATAAATATTTATATAAGTAATTATATAAATAATTGTTACTATCCTATTAAATATATATATATATATATATATGCTAAGTTATTTCTAAACCTATATATATACACATATATTTATAAATAAACAATTTATAAAAGTTAAATATTAAATTCTATAAAAATTATGGTTTATGTGTTTTAATCAAAATAAAAATTAATTCTATTTAGTAAATTATATTTTTACATTTATAACATTTAATTATAACATAATGACTTATTAGATTTTATAAAAACTATAAGATATAATAAATTTATGTTTTATAAAAAGTTCGGGGTCTAAATGGTAAATTCTGAAACTTTGTTTTCATTTAAAAACAAGTTTAAGCATGAAATAATAAAGGTTGAAACCCAGGGACGAAACCCCACCACCACCGGTTCTCGCACGTTTAACCTAAACTCGTATTTGAGATATTTACACACGGATTTGAAACCGGCATCACGTTTAGGACAATCAAACGACCCACTCCCTACGATTAATTGGGTTTTTATGATAGTTTTGATGTGTAACTCGTAACCGATAAACCCACTCACAATCATTTACTCGATCGATCATTACATTGCAAATTAACTATAAATAGGGACTTATAATCATGTACGAAACACACTACAAGCTCCCCATACCACTAATCGCGTCTGAATCCACCTCTGAGCAACCCAATTCCATTGAAGAAGCCGTCCCTATTTCGTTCGGTCGTTCTCTCGTTCTACACAATCATTACAGGTAATTTTTGATACGAGGATCAGAAGCCCTATGATTTCGGGTTCGATCGTCTACACAATCGAGAGTATTGAATGGGTTAGGGTTACGGGTTCAATGGGGAAGAAGATGACTTAGGAACTTGTATTTTTAAATTAAACGAGCCGATTAAGACCAAGGCATCATGCCCTGGTCTGGTGGTTAGTGTGTGTGCAAGTGTAACTCGGTCCTGGTGCGGGTTCGAATCCGGTCAGGCCTAGTTTTGGTTTTCTTTTCCTTTTTATTTCTTTTAATACATTATCTAATATTTAAAAATTCTAAATTAACTTTTATAAATTTTATAAATATATTCTGTAATATTTATAAAAACAGAAAATATAAAAAAGTATTTCAACTGTTTTATTTTATTAAAAATACAATTAAACCACTTGTAAATTTCTAAATAAAATAATATAAATGATTTGTTTAGACAAATTTAATTATGTTATTTATCTTTATATTAATAATATTTATTACACAAATTTTAATTAAATGTGTAGGCATTATTAATCTCTTTCAAACTTATAAATAATTATTTTTGTGAGAATAATTATTTAAAACACTTTTAAATTTATAAAATACTTAAATAATTATTGTGAATAATTATTTTATACAAAGTTCAATTAATTCTATTTAAAGCCTATTTAGTCTTTTATAATTCAATTAAAATGAATTAATTAATAGATTAATTAGCTATTTTAGTTACATTAACTAATAGTTTAATTAATCATTTTAATTACATAAAATCAATTAGTTCAACCTTTACCATTACAAGATTTATTTATAAATTATTTTTAGAATAATTATATAAATAAAACCAAAGTTATTATTTAAACTATTCCATTCCATAACTTTATTTATTAATTATCTTTAGAATAATTATAGATAAATTACTATGTAATTAATTAGAAGTCTTAATTAATTCTAATTAATTTATAAACTACTTTCATTAACATTTCAATACTTCTATTTTCTTACAAAATATATGAATACAAGTCCATCTTCAAACCCAAACCCCATGAAACCCTAAAGTCCCAAAATCTCCTTAATTCCTTTTTGACGTACATTGAATTTAGAGTACCATTACACGTGTAGGTTTATTGTGAGAAATCCTCACGAGGCCTATCAATCTTTACCAATCCATACCACTTCTAGCCTTATTACAAGTGAGTTTCATAGCCCCCTTTCTCTTTACTATTGTTTACAAATATTCGGGTTGGAACATGTTTACATACATTACATATACGAATTCAATACCATTGTTCTCATGCTATTACCTATGTGCTTTATGTCTTAAGCTACTTGGCGACCATACGTGTGTTCATGTTTAGTACAATCATTAACTTGCGAGGCAGGCCTAAGGTAGTACCTAACATGATCATTTATACGGGAAACCGATACCATACTTAGCACAACCTTAACGGGTTTTGTGTATACCATATTACTACTTTTTCCAAAACACAATCAGTTGGATTGTACATACCAGTTTTCCATTTACTACGGTTTGATTGTACACCTTGGAACCTTGTATGTTTTCACATTTATGACTTAGATTATGCTTTGAACATATTGAATTGTAAATTCTTTTCAACTTTTGATTGGTTTCAAAACCTATGTTACTCACCAACTACTTGTAGTTGACATTTACTCACATGTTTCAGGTGCACCAGTTTGAGAATACTACATGATCACTTAGAACTTTGGACCTAGTAATAATGAAGCTTAATTATGTTTATTTTTTGAACTCTTTGTTTTCTATTTTCACTTGTAACAGACACTTTAATTATGTTGAATAAATATTATCACTTATTAATAGATGATCATGTGCTTATGAACAACCGCGTCAGCCCCGGCGTATAATCCGCCGCATGCCGGGGTGTGACAATTTTGTTGTGCCTAGGGAATGCATAGTGGTCTATCATGAGAAAGAGAATCTTTAAATTCTTGTTGAATCAAACACATTACAAACCTTAGGTACATAAGGAACTTTTCAGCAAGGGGATAAGATGCATTTGCCACAACATCTTTTATCAAATATCTCGAGAAATAGAAGTTTATATTTCTTGCAAGACCATGCATCAGATGTTGAACTCTAGTTGACACTTGGTCAAATGCAGTTTCCTTTCTTGAAGAGCAGATTATGATTACGTACAGAAGATACTCCCAGTTGGCATTTAAGAATGTCTTCACAATCTGTCTAGAGGGGAAAGTACCCATCTCCTAAGGTTTGCTACATATCCTCATGTTTGCAGATGTATGCTCCTCCTTCATCCTTGAATCTCAGGGTACATCTTATTGTCTCCTGTAAGACAATAAATCTTCATTCGTACACCTCAACATGCAGGATTAGTTTATCTGATTCAATATATGTGAGGATAGCAAACTTGATCGGAATAGTATAGAGTGTGGGGTTTATAATTCAGGCATAGTGGATTTTGTGGTCTATTATGAAGTTTAGCACTCGATCATATTCTCTATACTGAGGATTAAGATTTATATATGCCACAAGATTGTGTTTTCTTCTAAATGATGGGGTGGTCATTGTAGCAATTCTGCATATTTCAGGGAAGAAGATAAGAGTTGTTTTGGGGAAGCAGAGGATTAGAGAAAATGGATGATTCCATGTGTGGGAATAGATAAATAAGCTCAGGTAATCATTTTTCCAATTTTCGATTTAAGAAAGACAGCGGTTTGATAGTATGCATGAGTGATATTCATTAATTGCAGCATAATAGCATTTAATGCATGGGATTTCGATTGCCATTTCTTGAGACAATGTGTCTGTGGCTTACTGATTTTGTTTTTGTCACGGGGTAATCCACGTGTACAACCTTTCACAAGGGCGTATTATGATATGAAACGCCTCAAAACGGGTACATCTCGTGGTTGACACAAAACATAATAAACATAGTTATTAAACGAAATCAGAATATCTATTACAACGGAAGTCTTGTCTCAAACATTCAAAATCCACAACCAATAAAAACTTTAACTAAACATCGTTCACCATAAACTGTCGGTAAGGAAATGCCAATCTCCATATATGCAACCCGGCAGTCCATGCTATCGATCCCTCACAGCTCCTTTACTCACACTTTCTCTTTACTTTTACCACCTGACATGCATACTAAAAGGTCAGCTAATGCTCGTGAGTTCTATCTTTACATTAACCTGTAACTTTTTCTTTCACTAAGGTAGCTTAGATTTTATAAAAATAAAATAAGCTTTCTTTCTTTAAGTTAAAACAATCTTTATCTTTTACTTTAAAACTTTACAACGTTACAATTATAAAATCGCTACGTTACTATCTTTCAATAAAACTTTCCATTTAAGGAAACCAGTTAAGGGGTCCTCTATTACTCTTTCATACTTTCTTCTTAATCGTACAGGACAAGTGACTTTCACATACATTTAACTATCACATACGAACCGTTGTCTAAGGACAAGGTTCATTTCTCGCTTACACCTCAGGGTAAGACTTTTACTTTAGTTGTGCCCACACCTCAGGGTGGGACTTTTTTTTCCCGCTTACACTACAGTGTAAGACTCCTTTATCTTGCTCACACCTCAGGGTGAGATTCCTTTATCTTGCTTACACCTCACGGTAAGACTTGTACTTTAGCATGCCTACAAGACTTTCTACTTTACACTATTATGCAATTATACTACGACACATAATGTAATTCATTTAACCGCATATCACGTAGAAAAATAGCACATATTAACACATAAGCATATAACATCGCATCTGTCATTGTCAAGTTGTACCGAGGTACTACTTCTTTGTCATTCTTTACTTTCTTTACCTTCTTCAAAACGTTGAAGTTTCAAAGATAAACTGTACTCTTTGCTTGATTTACTTTCATTTTATAAAAACATGATTTTTATAAAATAATACTTTACTTTTCAAATCACTATGTCAGTATGCATGAAGCCTAAAAACGTAAGAAAATGGGCAATAGAAACTCAACTATCAGCTATACTCTGTGTACTTGGAACTGGTCCAGTAAACGTCACTCTCTATCTGAATTAATAGTTAATAGATCATTAATCCTATTCTATCATAAATCTAAGTGAAACTAAGTCAGTTTCGCTTCCTTGCTCTAAGCGAAAGTAGGCCTGTGCCGCTTTCTTGCATTAAGCGAAACTAGGTCAGTTTCGCTTCTGTAGTCTTAGCGAAACTATGTTAGTTTCGCTCCTTTGCATATCAGTGAAACTAAATAGTTTCGCTTCCCTGCATAGTTTCACTTGGTCGTTTTCTCCAGCAAAAACTTAGGGTTTCAGCATGGAGACGGTGGCCAAGGTCCAAACTTGTCAAGCCTTCAACTTTCTACGTCTAAAACTTGTGTTTTTCATTCATGATTCAAGATCCATGATTAGTTTCTCAAACAACATGTAAAAACCCAACGTTTACGTGAAATTAACCCGAATACCTGCTTTGAATAAAAACTCAGATCTAGGTTCGTTCGGTACCTGTTTTCGCCTGCTCCTTCCTGTTACTTGATCTAGAGATGATTCCGGATGATCCTTTGAGCTCGGTTGGTGCAAAACTGACTTTCTCTCTTTCTCACTCTCTCTTTAAGTTTAGATGGAAAATGGTGGAATGAAGGTTAGTGAGGGTGGCGGCTGAGGTTAAGACCCTCCCTCCCCTCATTTTCATTTTTTTTAAATCCCAAATAGCCCTCGGTCTTTTTCTTCCATTTATTATTCCGAGCTTCGTTTATTAACACGCCTTCATTGTTATTATTATTTTGGATGTTACAAGTCTACCCTCCTTACAAGAGGTTTCGTTCTTGAAACATGTCATAAGTCAAACAGTTGAGGATACAACTCTTTCATCTCTGCTTTGGTTTCCCATGTAGCTTCCGATCTTCTATGATGTTTTCACCATACTTTAACCAACTGAATGACTTTGTTACGCAGTTGCTTCTCTTTTCTATCCAATGTGGCCACAGGTCCATCAATGTAATTGAGGCTATTGTCTACCTCAATGCCGTCAAGTGGCACGTGCGCTGACTCGTCAGCTAGACACTTGCGCAAATGTGACACGTGGAAGGTAGGGTGGATCCCACTCAACTCATTAGGCAGATCCATTCGGAAAGCAACTTCTCCAACCCGTGCCAAAATTTTGTAAGGTCCGACAAACCTCGGACTTAGTTTCCATCTCTTTCTGAATTGAATGATTCCTTTCCAAGGAGATACTTTTAACAATACTCGATCCCCGATATTGAACTCAATAGTCCTCCGCCTTTTATCTGCGAAAGATTTTTATCTATCTTACGCTGCTTTCATGTGGGGCTTTAATCTGGTCAAACTTTTCAGAGGTCTCCTTGACCACTTCTAAACTTCCCAGCTCTTTCTGACTTATCTCCCCCAGCAAACCGGAGTTCGGCATCTTCTACCGTACAACATTTTGTCAGACGGCATGCCTATCCTCACGTCATTCACTGATGTTAATCATGACGTTCATCTTCTTGATCCACTCAAAAGTGGCAACAACATCCTTTCTTCCATCAAACTTCGGGGGGTCACTCTCCCGAAAAGGCTTGTAGTTACAGCCTTGGGCTGCCATCTCAAAATCATAGTCGTCACTATCAGTGACTTCAGTACTCTTGCTTCTATCCACTTTTCCCAATTTCTTCTCTATCCCAAACTCTTTCACGGCCTTGGCCAAAGCTGTCGGTAACACGTCCTTCAAGACAGAAGTGCTTTCAGCGACAATAGCTTCCCCAACGATCGGTTCCAGAACCAATCCCCCATTATGCCCATCATTTGGGGTGGATACATTGTTCTTACTATCATTGTTCTCCACATGCACCGATTCAGTTTCATTGCAGAAGTGTTCACTTTCCACTACTCGTGCACGGTTACCTGACGGTCGGCCTCTATGACTAGTTCGACCACCTGTTTGACCACCTCTTTATCCTCTAGCCATTAGTGTCCGACTGCGAACAAGGAATACTCATCTCATCATGATAGATAATTATTTAAAACACCTCGAGTAATATAAATTACTAATTACAGAGACCGGTATAAAATTACTAATTTACTCTACTACTCGGGTTCTAAACATTTCCTGTCAGGAGTAACATTTGCATCCAAGTGTAGGGTCCTTACTTTAAGGCACACACTATCTACTTCCTATGCTAAAGCATTTACTGCCTACTATCTATTCTAAAGCATTTACTGTCTACTATCTATACTAAGGCATTTATTGTATATGTTCTATGTTAGGACATTGACTACCTTATTTCCACTACCATTCCATGGACATGTTGCTCTGACTGACATTACTTTCCTTCCTTTCCTTTGTCCCTTTCTCAGTATAAGTTCAGACCTTATCGCAAATGTCTGAATCTCTCAAACTATGGCTCTGATACCAACTTGAAACGCCCCAAAACGGGTACATCTCACAATTAGCACAAAACATAATAAACATAGTTCTTAAACCGAAATCAGAATATCTATTATTGCGGAAGTCTTTTCTCAAACATTCAAAAAACACAACCAATAAAAACTTTAACTAAACATCATTCACCAAAAACTGTCGGTAAGGAAATGCCAATCTTCATATATCCAGTCTGGCAGTCCATGCTATCGAGCCCTCACAGCTCCTTTACTCACACTTTCTCTTTACCTTTACCACCTGACATTCATACTAAAAAGTCAGCTAACGCTCGTGAGTTCTATCTTTACTTTAATCTATATACTTTTTCTTTCATTACGGTAGCTTAAATTTTATAAAATAAAATAAGCTTTCTTTATTTAGGTTGAAACAATCTTTATCTTTTACTTTAAAACTTTACAACGTTACAATTATAAAATCGTTACGTTACTATCATTCATTAAAACTTTGCATTTAAGGAAACCAGTTAAGGTGTCCTCCTTTACTCTTTCATACTTTCTTCTCACTCGTACAGGACAAGTGACTTTCACATACTAACTATCACATACGAACCATTGTCTAAGGACAAGGTTCCTTTCTCGCTTACACCTCAAGGTAAGACCTTTACTTTAGATGTGCCCACACCTCGGGGTGGGACTTTCTTTCTCGCTTGCACTTCAGTGTAAGACACCTTTATCTTGCTCACACCTCGTGTTAAGACTCCTTTAGATTGCTTACACCTCTGGGTAAGACTTCTCCTTTAACATGCCTGTAGGACTTTCTACTTTACACTACTATGCAATTATTATACTACGACACATTATATAATTCATTTAACCATATATCACATAGAAAAATAGCACATATTAACACATAAGCATATAACATGGCATCTGTCACTGTCAAGCTGTACCGAGGTATTGCTTCTTTGTCTTTCTTTACCTTCTTCAAAACGTTTAAATTTCAAAGATAAACTGTACTCTTTGCTTGTTTTACTTTCATTTTATAAAAACATGATTTGTATAGAATAATACTTTACTTTTCAAATCACTATTTTAGTATGCATGCCAGCCCAAAAACGTAAGAAAATGGGCAATAGAAACTCACATATCAGCTATACTCTATGTACTTGGAACTGGTCCAGTAAACGTCACTCTCTATCTGAATTAATAATTAATAGATCATTAATCCTAATCTTTGATAAATCCAAGTGAAACTGCTTCCTTGCTCAAAACGAAACTAGGTTAGTTTCGCTTTCTTGCATTAAATGAAACTAGGTTAGTTTCGCTTATGTAGTCTCAGCGAAACTAGGTTATTTTCACTCCTTTGAATCTCAGCGAAACTAAACAGTTTCGCTTAATGTTGCTTTGGTGGTCGTCTCCGGCGATAACTTAGGGTTTCTGCATGGAGACGGCGGCCAAGGTCCAAACTCGTCAAGCCTCCAATGTTCTACGTCCAAAACCTGTGTTTTTCATTCGTGATTCAAGATCCATGATTAGTTTCTTAAACAGCACGTAAAACCCCAACCTTTACGTGAAATTAACCTAAAACCCCGCTTTGAATAAAAACTCAGATCTAGGTTCGTTCGGTACTTGTTTTCGCTTGCTCCTTCCTGTTACTCGATCTAGAGATAATTCCGGACGATCTTTTGAGCTCAGTTGGTGCAAAACCGACTTTCTCTCTAGCTTCTTTCTCACTCTTTCTCTAAGTTTTGGTGGAAAATGGTGGAATGAAGGTGTAGTGAGGGTGGCGACTAGGGTTAAGACCCTCCCTCCCCTCACTTTTCATCTTTCGTTTAAATCCCGAATAGCCCTCGGTCTTTTTATTTCGTTTATTATTTCGAACTTCATTTATTAACACGCCTTTATTCTTATTATTATTTTTGGGATGTTACATAATACTAAATCTAAAGATCTTGTAATATAGAGAGGAGATAAAGAACCTGTTAGGGTGTATGATGTACTTGATATGAGATATCTAACCTTTGAAGACATTATTGCAATTTAGGGATGGAGAATAACATATTTACCTCAAGATGAGGTTGAAGCTCAAAGATGTATTTCAATAATATAAAAGATGCCAAATGTAAGAATAGGTTTACAAGAAGAAGAAAAGTGAATTGATGATCATTAGCCTAGGGGGAGATTGTAAAGTCAAACACTAAAGTTTAATGTTCACAAGTCACATGCTTTGGATCAGTCCAAGTCATACTCTGGAAGAATAGTCTACTCCGGAGGTGAGAGTACTATGGAGGACACTATCTTAAGACTGAAGTTAAAGTTCTAATCCTGAAAGACAACTACTCATGAAGGGAGACTTAGTCTGGATAGACAACTAGATCTGGATCGAAGAAGAACATGAAGACAAGAGTACAAGTAAAGTACTCCGGATGAACACTTTGTTCCTCCATGGTAGAAGGCATACTCTCCGGACCAGTTTGTGTTTCTTCAGTAAGTGACTACCCTGGAAGGCAACGGTCAACTATAGAGTTAGTTGAGTCTATTATGCCAGCCTGGCTTCTAGAAGAGTCTAGAATGTTAGGTAGTTACGGTCAGTTGTATTCTAGTCTATAAACAACATATAATTATTCAATGTTATTAATGTTGGTAACCATCAAGGTTTCTTTGTAACAAACTTTCAATCAATACAATTGGTCGTTGATTTACATTGTGTTCTTGATTCAATAGCTTATTGTTTGATCTTAGATTACTTGATTCCACCTTCAATCTAAGTACAAATTTACTGTTCTTGATAGATAACGATCCTAGAAACTTATTTAATGAAGATTTTTTCATATTGACTTTCAAATCATGGACGTTTAGAAAGTATGAATTTTCATCTTGCTGGTTTTATATGTTTTCATTTTAAATTTTGTTTGTGTTTGTGTTTGTTTAGCATGTTAATAAATTAAAAGAAAGAAATAATAAATAAACAACCTTAAACATGAGAATATGTTTATTTGTGTGTTTTTTAGCGTGTTTAGCTAAAAATAAGTCATGACATAAACTCACCTCAAGTAAAGCTTTAAGTGCCACTAAGGTGTATATATTCACCTACATAATATTTAAAAACCTAGCAAGTAATTTCCAACCCTTTTTAATTTAATGCAGATTTCGGATATTGTTAACTTCAGTTTAAAAAATTAAATTAAAAAGTGATTTTTTTATTAATTTAAGCAGGTAAAATAAATTTTCTACTTATAATAAAAATGATCAACTGTTATAGACAAACCTGAATTAGAGTCCCGTATAGATTCATATGTTAGGTTAATCTTGCTACATAATCATTATTACTAAAAAATAAAAGTAAAAATAAAAATTTTGATTTCTTTCCGATCGTCTATTTTATTTTATTTTTTTAGTTCCTAAATTAATTCATTAAAATTTATACGTTTTCATATTTGTTATGATTTCAAATTTTAAATATTAAACCACGGGAACCGTTGTTGTATAAAATATCCCTAATAGAATTACTCTAAAAAATTAATTATATTTTAAAACATTTTTTTCTAAAACTTAATTTAATAAATCAATCAAAATGGGAATAAAAGGAAATAAATTATTTGAAAACTTTCGGCTATAATGATATTACAAAAAATAAGGTGAGATCTAACAAATTATATCTAATATTAGATCTTTGAATATATAAATATATTACTAAAGGTTTTATTTGGATCGTACCTGGTTATAAAATTGTTTTCAACTTATAGAATTAATAAAAATATGATTAAACAATTTAATTGATGATAAACATAATTTTAAATTAAAAAAATATGTATATAAAAATTAAAACAAATAATTAATTTAGTTGGTTAAAATAATGAAGTTGATTATTAATATGATAGAGATGCGAGAAAATGAGAATAAGAAGACATAGAAATGTGACAAGTGTCCTCCTATTTAGTTATTTATTAAATAGTATAAATATTGATATAGATATATAGATATAAGAGTAAATTTCGTTTTGAGCCCTTGTGGTTTACTCAAAAAATCGCTTTGAATCCAATAGTTTCAATTAGACTTTTTGAGTCCTTGTGGTTTGTCAATTGTCCCAATCAACTACCCCTCTCTAACGGCATCCAACTTTTGTAACACCCAAAAATCCAACTCAATTTAAAATTTATAAAAATCACACGAAAGTTAGGTCCCAAAACTTCATTTAATGTATCCACACGTTATGTTCTACAAACACAAATTAAACCAACATAATTTCTAAAATTTGGTGTAAACAAAAGTAAACCAAGACAAGTTATCCACAACGTGTAACAACACCAAATGGTTTGTAAAGACTCCTCACGAGAAAGATAACAAAATCATTTACAAAACACGTCCACGAGAATCCAATCCATATGATGCGAGACCCGAGGATCACTCCGGAGCTTTCCTACATACAAAACATCAATTTGTATATGATTAGTGTAGATAAGTAGCCCTAGGGACCTCTCCACAAGTCCCATATTGACTACTAAGTCCGTAGACTCCCCCCCCCCCCCCTATTTTCCTTGGTAAAACCCAAGAAAAGTCATTTTTATTTTTAAGAATAAAAATTTCTCACATGGTTGTGTTTAACACAACCACGTTCACTTAACATAATCGTGTTCAGATGAACACAACCGTGTTCCCCTTCAGCTCCAGAAACAGCAAGGTTGCTGACACGGTTGTGTTCAGATGAGCACAACCGTGTTCCCTGACAACACCTTCCATTATCACCATTTCTACATTTTTTTGCATATAACAAGTATCTAACGTATATTTACTTGTTTTTCGACCAAGCAATGTCTACCACATTAACTAACATTAATTTGTTAGTTTATCCACCCCTAATACGAGCACCACTACTCGTTTTCCGTTCTGACCCATTCCGACCAGTTTGCATCTTTGTGCAATACGACACCAATATAACATGTATAACAACAACACACACACACACGTGTTTACTCCCACCTATTTATCACCATTTAGTTGGCTTACAATGCCTCGGTGCGAGAACCACAACTCGTCTTACCCGTATTTGGAGTATTTAACTCCAAGTCCACCCTTTGAAGTATTCCACACTTCTTATTGGGTTTACGACCTTTTCGGTGCGAGTACCACAACTCGTGTTACCCGTACTTGAAGTATTTGACTCCAAGTCCACCCTTTGAAGTATTCCACACTTCTTATTGGGTTTACGACCCCTATGTGCGAGTACCACAACTCTTCTTACCCGTACTTGGAGTATTTTACTCCAAATCCCCCTTTTGAAGTATTCCACACTTCTATACACCATTTCACTAAATTATCACATTTTGTTGACTTTATACCATATAGTCAACTACATAAATTTAAACCATATTATGCATTCAAGTTTGACTTTACCACATAAGTCATTACCCCCAATTTTAAACCACATTATGCATAAGTTTGACTTTACCACATAAGTCATTACGCCAATTTCAAACCACATTATGCATAAGTTTGACTTTACCACATAAGTCATTACGTCAATTTCAAACCATATTACTTTTTCCACATAAGTCATTACACCAAATTCAAACCACATTATGCACACAAATTTTACTTTTTCCACATAAGTCATTACACCAAATTCAAACCACATTATGCACACAAATTTGACTTTTTCCACATAAGTCATTACACCAAATTCAAACCACAATGTGCATGCTAACTTGACTTTTACCACATAAGTAATTTGATTCCAATTAACCTCATTAGTTAATATAGTGTGGCTAAATACCACTTAAGCCAATTTACACACATTATCATACATCAATGGTTTAGTTTGACTATATTTTCACGTTGGGTCAAGCATACAAGTTCTACCATAACCATTATATTTTGACTATATATCACACAACAATAACATGTAAATAGCATACCACACATACTCCTTACGCTAAACCACTTATCTAATACTAAGTAACTGCAAAGCACTTACCTTTGCCAATGAAGATTCCAAACGGTCTTCAAAGCTAACACCTTTAACGTCTTGATCACCTAAACATCCCACATGTTTTTAGTAATCTAAATTGCCCTAATACATACATCAAATGAAGTTTAACACCCACCCAAGATCTTATTATCCTTACCCATTATCTAATCTTGGTTTATTAAGCTTCACACAAGCTTTTAATCATTCTAAGTCAATTCCACCCATTTGACCCATTAAGGTTTTTCACTCAATTCTCTCAATTTCATCAAATTAATAAATCACCAAATCAATTGGGTTTTCTAAATGAAAATTTGTTTATATAACACCATTAACACCTATCCACACTTAATTCACCATTTAAACACCTCAATTGCAAAACCCCTAATTTGGGTTCTAAGAACCCTAATTTTCAAAATTTCCACTTAGATGAAATTAACAAGAATTGGTTGAACCTCTAGCTTTAATAATGCTAGATTATCAATCATTTTCAACAATACACCCAACACAACCCTAATTCCCATCCATTGGGGTTCATCCACCAAAACCCCTTTAAGAACAAGAATTTTATGGAGGATTAGAGAAAAGTTTATGCATACTTGATTTTGGTGAAGGTGTTGTGCAATTCCACTCTTCAATCCAAGCATGCAAGCTTCTAATTCCGAATTTCTTGATCAATCCCACTTCTTCCCTTCTTTTTTTCCTCTTAAAACCACAAGTTGCCCATCCCTTACAAACCCACAAATCAAGTTTGATTTAATTACTAGTGTAGCCCATCTACTTGTAATTTTGACTCAACCTTCAAAACTTAGGTAATTTCATCATTTAAATAACAACTTTCAACTTTATTTATTTAAATACCCCCACACACACAATATAATTAATATATTATAGGACAAATCCAAAAGTTGGTTTGTTACAACTTTTCAGATAAGTTTTTTTATAAAAAAGACGAAAATACCCCTGAAACAAAATAAAACCCTACCCTCTACCCCTTTCTTCTCTGCCTGCACACGTAAACCCCCCACCCAGACATTTCTAATTTCTTTTCTTCGATGGTGGTTATGGTGGTCTTTGATGATGGTGGTGTGGAGGCAAGATCAGACCGTGGCGGTGGTGTGGAGGCAAGATCCTGTGGTTTGCTCAAAAAAATTGGACTTTCTTCTTTGATTTCAATTAATTTCTGGTGGGTTGACCTAGCCAATTCAAGAAATGAGTTCAAAATCATCCTTCTTCAAGGGGACACAGTATGGGATCTTTCAATGGGTTTCTCAAATGAAAAGGCTAAGAAAGGAGAGGAGATGGTGGGATGCCTAAAACCCCACACCATCTTCGATACTTCCAAAATAAAAACCCAAAACCTGCAAATCGAAATTCTGATGCTACCAAAACAAAAACCCAGAACCGGCGATGGGGAGACGGTTTCTATTGACCGGCGATGGTTTCAAATTGAGATGGGGAGACAGTCTAATTGTGTTACAAATCGAAGATGAAGATGAGAATGAAACGATACAGCGTGTTTCAAATAGAAGAAGTTAGACAGGGGGTCGATTTGCAGGGAAAGGTGTTGTGTGGGGTGGTCAAACCCAGTTCCTAAAACCACATAATCAGTTGTCCTTGCCTGCGTGAGAGGTGCTTGGGGTGAGGGGTGTCGAAAACCACATAATCAGATCCGAAAACCACATAATCAGTTCAAACCCATATCCGAAAAGGGGTGAGGGGTGCTTGGTGGTTTCAGTTGTCCTTGCTGAAGTGTGGTAGCCGGTGGTGGCTTGGCTGGAACTCGACAGAAGAGAAGAAGAGAAGAAGAGAGGAAGAGATGGGATAGGGTGGGGGATGGGTTTAGTGTTGGAGGTTGGAGAAGAAGAAAAATAATGTAGAGAGAGAAAAGAATTTATATATATTCTTTAATTTTTTTAATATTAGGAGATATGTTTTGTCATTTCATAAAATTTTAACAGAAAAAATGGATGTCGTTAAAAGCCTGGAGTTGATTGAGACAGTTTACAAAACATAAGGACTTAAAAAATTCAATTAAAACTATTTCACTCAAAACAAAATTTACTCTACATATAAATATAGATATGGATATCTAGCAAATTAATTTTCTGTTTTGAATATATTGTTATTCCAAAAAGAAGTCTATTTATTATATTTTGAATATATGCTTGTTGAGTTCTACTCTAACTAAAATATTTGAGAACATGATACGCGGTCATAATTGACACTTGTCAAGCTCTCATCCACTCATCCTCTAACAAATATGTTGAATTGGATTTCTTAAAACAAAGAAAATTGTTTGCATTATGCATCTAGAAAACGTGGTATACACATCAACCATTGAGTTTTCTTGAAGCAAATTGTTCTACTTCCTTAAATTTAAATAATCTTACTTTTTTCATTTGTTCTAAATTTACTTCTACACACTTTTTACTAAAATCCTCTTCTCGACTCATTCATATATATATATAGAGGGGGAGAATCAAATAAGAAGTTGTTTTCGGCTAATAACTTGGATTGAGCTCATTCCAGCGGCGTTGGAACCGTATCGTCGAACTCTACCATCTTAGCTTTTAGGGTTTAGATCTTAGCGTTGAATTTTAGGATTTTAGCCTTAAGGTTTAGCCTAAGGGTTTAGCTTTTAGGGTTTAGTTTTTTTTAGGGGGTGGGGGTTTAAGTTTTTGGGGGTGGGTTTAGGTTTTTGGGGGGGGTGGGGTGGGAGGTTTAGGTTTTTGGGGGGTGGGGGTGGTGGTTTTAGGCTTTTCGGGGTGGGGTTGGAGGGAGGTTTAGGTTTTTGGGGGTGCGGGTGGAGGGGGGTTTAGGTTTTTGAGTCCGGATTAGAGTTCGATGAGACGGTTCCAACGCCGCTCGAATGAGCTCAATCGGAGTTCGTTTGACCCACTTCTTAGCGTTTCTTAACGAAAAACCACTTCTTAGCGGAACCTTCCCCTATATATATATATATATATATATATACACACACACACGCATGGGAGATTATTATAGAAAGATTTTTTTATGAGGTGTAGAACGAAATCCGCCATTGATTTCACTAAATGAATGGCGTGATTGATTTGGTGGTAAAATTGTAATTAATAAGAAGTTGAGTATGTAAGGGCGTACCCGTACTTGACTTAGGTCTCGCATTTGTGCAGGGCCGGATCATTTCGCGATCTTATGTATGCAGTTGTACCTTACATTTGTGCAAGAGGTTGTTTCCCACGGCTCGAACCCATGACCTCAAGGTCACAAAGTAGCAACCTTACAAATTGTTCTACCCACCCTCAAGAAGTTGAATATGTATGAAAGTTAAAAGAAAGAAATGCAAAGATAAGAGGTTATACACATTGACTTCTTTAAATTAAAAAAAATGTTGTTTTAAATTTGAAAAAGAAATTGTTTTCAACAATTTTTAATCTTAAATATCTTTATTATACATCAACTTTTTTAAAAATTTATACCATAAATCTAGATCTTTATGATTTTTTAACTTGATATTAATGTTGTTATATAACTTTTTTAAATGATGTTTTTAACATGATCATATCTCATACATTTTTTTATTACAATGATGTGTTAATTATTTACAATGACGCATCTAAAATGAATTTCAATGCACATTGGTGTTAACACTATTGGACGGTTCGTCCAAACTTTTTAGGTGTGATGCACCTTGTAATGGTATTGATACAAGTTTTATAGTGATATGTCAAGCATTTATAATGGTTTATTTAACTTCTTAGGTTTGATTAAGCATTATAATTACTTTAGACCACACGTGCATAAGCGCACGCACGCACGCGCTCACATATATATATAGTGGTACGCGTAACACATACATTCTTTCTTCCGTTTTCTTTTGGGGTGTCTCTTCGATACTCACCCCATAATATTTTAGCAGTTTTGTTTACACCCATGAAGTTTTTAATGTCTCTAATGTCTAAGTTGTAATATTTAAGGAATGTATCAATGATGGCAACTCGATCTGGTCCATGTATTAGGGACGTTAGAGGCTGAAACTCTTGTAGAAAACGAAGCCAGTTGAACCAAACCGTCAGAACCCACGTATACTTGTATACGTTTCAAAAAAATGAAGCTTTTTAATACGTAAAATTGCCTAGACACACTTGAGATGCGATAACAAAATATGAAATAATAATAAAGATTTGATATTGATGTACTGAAGTCATGTAAACTTTTTTTAACTTTAAAACCACACAAGTGCCAAAACTGTTTCATCATTATAAAATTATCAAAATTATGTTGTCTGAACGAAACACTTAATTATAAAACTTGATCGCTATTTTATGACTTTTTATGTTGATAAATTAAATTAGGTTAAAATTAAAAAATACATTAAATACTTAACTATTCCAACTAGATCACTTAGATTCACCTATAAGGTATTTTAAAATAATAATATAATATTAAAAGTTGAATATTTTTTTAGTTTGATAAAAAATTAAGTGACTTTAATGAATAAAATGCAACTTTTTAGTAAAATTACCTTAAATAAACATGTATCAAACTCTTGTTTTTCTTAGTAACGATTTTAAAACGTATTATTTCATTATTTAACTATATAGTACTAACTAGTAAGAACAAATATATCAATAGTAATACGGACTCCAACAATAAAGGATATTAAATAAATGTTTAATACTATTAATGAACACCTCTTTAACTATATAACTTTTATGTAATTATTTATTTCGTTTCAAAAAAAATGTAATTATTTATTTGATACAAGATTTTTAAATGGTGAAAAGATAATTAATTTTTTTAAAGAAAGGTTAACATCGTATTTAATAGGAAATTGACTATATGATTGATAACCCTTTAATTTTGAAAGCAACCTACCGCTAAATGTTGTCCACTAAACCCATGTTCTTGCATAGTGACGTTAGGGTATGAATGTGAACATTATTTGAAGCTCAAATTGATTTTCTTTTTAATGCAAATTAAACTAGAATTTTAGTTTTGTTGAAACATATATTGCAATTTAAAATAAATCGATTGTGTCATTTAGTTAAGGAAGAGGATGTAATCTCTTACTCTAAACTAAATGCTAAAAGTTAGTTAAAGTAAAATTTTATATATTAACGAAATCTTGTGTTTATCTGTTTACTAAAATGTTTTCATTAAAATTTTAAGAGTGTTGAATTGTTTTTACTTGGTCTCGAAGTTAAAGATTAATTTGCATAAGTCCAACTTATATGGAGTAGGAGTGGATCATCTTCAGGTCTCTTCGATGGCAGGTATTACAGGGTGTGTTACGGGAAGAATCTCATTCATGTATTTGGGGCTTCCAATGGGAGATAATATGGGAAAGAAGAGTAGTTGGAAGAGTATTATTGATAAATTCAAGGTTCGTTTAACAAAGTGGAAAACTTCCCTGATTTCATTCGGAGGAAGATCTTTGTTGACGCACTCAGTGCTTGGGGCGTTGGGCATCTATTTATTTTTCATTTTCTTAGTCCCAGTATCGGTCCTGAAAACTTTTGAAAGCTAAAGGGCTAAGTTTTTTTCGGGTGACTCGGAGGATGACAATAAGATTCATTGGGTGGGATGGAACAAGGTTGTGGCTTCAAAATTAAAATGTGGGATTGGTATTGGTTCTTTATAAGCATTTAACTTGACTCTGTTGCAAAAGTGGCGTTAGAAGATGGTTAATAATCCTAATAGCTTATGGGCTTTGATCATAAACTCTATTTACGGGTGTAAGGTGGGAGTTCCTAAGGTAGAGGGGTTGCCTAGGGGCAATGGGGTTTGGACGCACATATTGAAGTCTTATTTGAAACTTAATGATCGTAATATAGTTTCGTTTTCGTCAATCTCTAAGAAGATTGGGAATGGAAATAGTACGCGATTTTGGCTGGATTGTTGGTTAGAGGGTACTCCCCTGGCTCAAAATTTTGCTCGGTTATTTGCTCCGGAAGTAGAGAAAAATAGTTTGGTTATTGATAGAGTGGATGGTAATAGTTGGCAGTGGCGTCGCCCCATCCGGTCAGGGTTAGAGCAATAGCAACTGGATCTTTTGAAGACGGAATTGGCTCAGATCCATTTAGATCAGGGTGAGGACAGATGGGTGTGGTCGTTGGATCAGGTTGAAGACTTCTCGGTGAAAGGGGTTAGAAAAGTTGTTGAGGATTTCTTACTTTCGACGAGTTTCAAGCATACGAGATGGAATAACTTTGTTCCAAGGAAGGTGAATATTTGTGTTTGGAGAATTATGATAAATAGACTTCCTACTCGGATGAATTTGGATCTAAAAGGTATAAATGTGCCTTCTATTTTATGTATGAATTGTGATAATAAATCAGAATCGATGGATCATTGTTTGGGGATTGTAATCTGGCCAGGGATTGTAATCTGGCCAGGTCAATTTGGGCAAAGATGAAGTCTTGGTTGGACGTTTGTTTTTCGAGGAATGCTAATCCGAATGCGTTCATTGATTGGCTCGACACAGTTAGGATGAAAAAAGAGGTCAAAGATGTAATTGAAGTGGTCATTTTTGTGTCTTGGTGGGTGATTTGGAGGTGTTGTAATTGGGCAGTCTTCGGAGGTAGATCTCAAAGTCAAGGATTATGTTTTGATGACATTTTGTAATTTTTGTTTCTTTGGTAGTAGGAACTGTAAGCGTAATTTGAACTGGACTGAGTGGCTTAAAAACCCGCTTCTATGTTTTTAATTTTGTTTTTCTAGCTTCTTGCTAGTATATTTATAATATCTCCGTTGTTTAAAAATAAAAAATACAGTCAAATAGTAACATTGCAAATGTGAAAAAAAAAATAACTTACGTGTCAGATTGTAAATAAATTAGGTTACATTTTAAGCCTTTGAATTAAGTATTTAACTTATTTTTGTAACACAGAATCCATGGTTCAATTCCTCGTTATCAACATCGTAGATTATCTCATGATAATGACCGAATATAAATAAATAAATATCTAGCTAAATGGCAGCAAATACTGAAAAGCAGATATTGAATACATTAATTGTTGTTTAATGAATTTTGCTCTCATGGTCCTTCTCGTGAATAATATCTATGGAAATATATTTCTAGTGTAGTTTATTTAATTTGTGTTTTTGTTTCGGGTTATCAAACTGGTTCATTAATTTTATCAATAGTTGGAACTTTGAAAATCTTAGGATTATAATTTAACTATTAATGTTTGAAATATAAGATTCAAGATCAATGACCAATAAAATAGATATATTTATGGTAACAACCGGTTACTAAAAATTCTATTATGTCTTATGTGTAATCATGTTATCAGCTATTATCTTGTTTAAATAGTCTAATAGATTTCGAAGAAACAACCACCCACCCAAACAATCCAAATGCAACTCCCAAAAACACAAACACAACACACAAACACAGACACGGACTATAGTGTTAGAAAACTGGGTTCGTATATACTGAAGATATCCTGGATACTCTAATAATCGTTAATATTCACTTTCGGTTAAATTATTTCCTGTGTATACGCGTATTCAATCGGATAAGAATCAGATATTCAAATAACCAAGGGCAGAGGATATAAGGGGCCCGAGGGCCCCCCCCCCCCCCCCCCGATTTTTCGCTCAGAAGTGTTAATATATACGTATTCGGTCGATTTTTCGCTCGGTAGTGTTAATTTATATGTATTCGGCCGAAAATTTTATAGTTCCGGCCCCCCCCCTGTATGAAAAAAAAATTCCCGGCCCCCCCTACGAAAATTTTCAAGCTCCGCCACTGCAAATAACGGAAAATTATAACATGTTAGGAAAATTGTGTATATTTTACAGTGACCAAATTCGCATGTATATAAGTGGTAATCAAAGGCAATGGAGCGCCATGACGGTTATTAGTTGAAAATCACCACAACCATAAGTTATTAACTGCTAAGTCATTTTACTCCGAATAGCCAAAGTTACTCCGAAGAGTCAAATTTACTCTAGAGAAGCAAAGTTACTCCGGAGAAGCAAACTTACCCCGAAAGAATAAAATTACTCGGCATGAGTAATCTAGTCCGGATGACTAACTTTCAGCGGTTTTCACATCCATTCTTAGTTTTCATGCATAACAAAACATGCAAAATAAAGTTTTTCCAAGCTGACTTGCCAGTTTAACCCTAGCCAGGGCGTTACCCCTTGGGGCCACTAGGGGATGCCGCCCCTAGGACCCTCCTAACTAGGGGCGCTGCCCCTGGCCCCCGTTGTTTAGTGGGTTTTGCCCCGTTGATGACAATAAGGTGTCTTTAGCACCTAAAAATCATAAAATCATCAAACAAGTGTACACTCCACACTTTCCAACTTGTTTGATATTTCAATATGACTTCTCATTTGGTCACCAACTAATACTTGATTTACTTAAAGAATATCATAACAGAAACAAACTCATACATAAATAGAAATGTCTTAAAGAATGAATTTATATTTTAGTATATTATACATTTCAAATATTCAAATATCAGGGTGTCTATATGGATTGAACCCTTGCTATCAATTTGAATAAAATGCATATTTTTTCTTCTTACTATTCTAGTTAATATATAATCCTATGTTTATAACAATTATAATAAATTAAAACATATTAAATAACATACATATCAACATCACCATACAAATATTTAAAATATAAAAAATTTATAAGTTCCATGATTATATAAATCTGTAAAGGTAAGTTCATAATTCATATCATACAAAATATAAATAATATCATCAAATATATGTTCCAGAAAAACAAGTTAATTTTTCATATAATGAAGCTACTATAATGGATCGTTACTAGACAAGAGTCAAAGGAAAATAAAATTATAAATTAAAAAAATTTGGATATATTGTTCGGCTAAAGGTGTATATGGTTTCGGATAATTGGATCGGGTATCACCAAATCCCATAATCGTCTCATACTTACAAAAATTTTAAAATTAATCTTATATCTGTATTAATACCTGCCACAGATGTTTTGGGTATCATGTTTTCCCACCGAGTTCGAGTTTTTTTTGGCATCCCTACATTTGATAATTTAGAACTAGTGATAATAGCTCGTGCGTTACGGTGCGTTATTTTCAAATATCAAAACGCACTTTAAAAAACACACCACTATGCAGAAAAAGTTTACGTCATTGTAAAAACGTATGTTAAGAAATACCAAAGCGAACATAAAAAATATTTGGTTAAAGATAGAACATTGTAGAACAGTCACCTACACCAATTTAGCATTTAAAATTTTATTTTTTTAATTAATATAATTAATTAAATTTAACTAAATAATAAAATAAATAGTAAAAGGAATTAGTTAAATAACAAAAATTAAAGAGACCACTAGGGTTTGTGACCCAATGGTAGAGGAAAATCCTCTAGGTACACTAAGATTTGAAAAGGTTATAGGTTCAAATCTCATTTCTAGCGAGAGTTGAGAAATTCGCCTTAAAAAAAACAAAAATTAAAGAGGTTAAAGAGGAATAAAAAGAAAAGCTAAAATTAAAGAAAACATTTTAAATTATTAAAAAGTAAAAAAACAATTAAAAATGGAAGCTTATGTCAGTAGCCACATCATCAATTGAACGGGGGATTTGAAACCGTGGATGATGGATGGGAGAGGGGGCATCCGATTTTACCACTGGGCTAATTAACAAGCCTTTGCTCCTAAGTTCTCCCACTAAAACTCTTTAATACTATAAAATAACATCGCTGAAAAAAAACTATCAAATCATCTATTGCCACGTGGTTAAGCCGCCAAAACTCACTGATGGCAATTTACAAATGTTCACATCTAGTTTAAATTTAGTTAGTTATAATGTCAAATCATTTATTGCCACGTCGCTAAGCCGTCAAAACTCACCGATGACAATTTACAAATGTTCACATCTAGTTTAAATATACTTAGTTATAAGGGTGGTGTGAATGTATCCTCCCATTCAAAATTTTTTTTTTTTTTATAGGTAACTTTCATTTTTGACGTGGCAGTTACATCTTCAAATCGGAGACCCATACCCCACAGCCTGACCACTACGTTGTCTGAACTGGGCCCGCGTGTTCAGAACGAGGGGCATTTGGCTATCACCGGGAAACCATGGAGCCTGCTGCCACTTGACAACAGTTGCGCCACTACACAGGCCAAGACCCGCTAGCGTAACGCACTCCCGACTAAAACCCGGGTTGGCTCGGAATCGAACCTGCGTGGGCAGGTTGATCCTTCATCGTCGTGTTCAGAACGAGGGGCATTCAAAAGTTTCTTAAATTCACCAATTTCAAACCACCTTACATGGTAGGAATCGTACCCTCTAAGTACCCTTCAACCCATCTCATTTTTTTGATTTTTTTTAAAATTAAACCAAAATTAAAACTAAAAATTTAATTAATTAATTAAAAATACATAACAATAAATAAAAAGACCATTAAAAGTAATTAATTAAAAAAATTCACCTAGTCTTCTTCTTCGTCCAAATTCGTGGTGTTTCTCGCAACATGTTCCACAAGATCAAACTAAAGTCTAATATGTGTAGCTTTATCGTACAACTCCGAAAGGACGTTATCGTCAATAATTGGTTCGACTGGAGGATCCTTATGTAGTGTCACAACCCCGGGCTACCCCTGCCCGGGCGTCGCGAGACAATGCTGGTATCTGAATGAGGTCCCATAAATTTGGACAGCGGAAGTCTTTGTTTTTACTTGATGCCCTTTTTGTAATGAAATGTCATGTAAATAACCTCAAGGGTTAATTCTGTACTTTTTGTCAAAACTTGGGATCCACGTCCCTTTTCATTTCATGATAATAGACATTCAAAAGTCTATTATATAATGTACATCTGCTGAATTAATTTACATAATACAAGCCATTTAAAATGTTTAGGATCTACGTCCGTTCCAACATTTGGTCTTGTATTAGTCTGCCACAGGGATTTAAATATGCCTAAAGATCTTGTCTTTACTGCACCACCCTGAATTTAATGATTTCTTTCACTACCTGTGAAAAACGTTTTGAAAATGAACATCAGCATAAAGCCGGTGAATCACATTTAACTGACACGAAAATGATTTCTAACATAAACCAAATTAAAGCCTTTAAGCACGTTTCTGTATGGTAAATCTACACATTCAGCAGTCTTTTTCACCTGAAATATATACCACCTACATACACTGGGTTAACTGCCATGGGGTCAACTGGCTGAGCTCTATGTCTCAGACTGATAGCCTATTCCCAGGGTCGTGATGCTAAGAACCTTGTTCTTAGTCTTATATGATACTCAGGAACTCGTCCCTCGTATAATCTGCTAAGGAACCATATCCTCAGTCTTATGATACCCCCTTTCATGATCTGTACCCAGCCACGGACCGGACTTTCACCCGTCACATGTATACCATTTGATCAAATCTACGTATGCTTATGGCCTGAATGCTATCACGTAGATTACCCTTATGATTAAAGTATTTAATTTGTTTCATGCCGTTTTCGTAAATAAAATGGTTTTATCGTTTGAAAAGCGTTAAACGTGTTCACCTTGATTTTGATGGCTGGTAGGGTTGTAGGCTTCGGAATTTGAGCAGAACCTCAACACGTTTCTTCCTAGGGAAGACACGATTAACGAGAATATATATGAGAGAATATATATATAATTGCGGCTATATATATATATGAATAGTTTTAATAATACCTACTTCGCGGGATTTGGACGGAACTACGGCTTGAGCAGGGTTTCGTAGGATTCTTGAACAGCGCTTCGGGACGTTGTGGAGTTTTGAGAGATCGGGTTTGTGTGAAACGAATGTTTGGAAACTGTACAGAATTTCAATCCCGTTGAAGGCCTTTTATAGGCTGATTTTCCAGTCTCTCGCGTACCGCGAGACTGGCCAAGGAAATCTCTCGCGTACCGCGAGAGGATGAGGTGTCACGAACGGTGCTGAGTCAGCATGACACGTGTCGGCTGGTGGCAAGGGTGAATGACACGTGTTTTCTGGTCCTGACGCGTGTACTATTCCCTCGCGTACCGCGAGGCTTGGTTGGAAATCTTCTCGCGTACCGCGAGAAGATGATTTTCTGGCGCATAAGCAGTCCCCTCGCGTACCGCGAGGTTTTGTCAAAATCTCCCTCGCGTACCGCGAGGGAGTGAAATTTTGAATTTTATTTTCTTTTTATTTTGGGTGTTACATCCTCCCCTCCTTTAGAATAATCTCGTCCTCGAGATTCATTGAAAGAGATGTGGATACTTTTTGCACATTTCTGACTCAAGTTCCCAAGTATATTCTGGGCCACGCCTGGAGTCCCATCTTACTTTGACCAATACCAATTGTTTCCGTTTAAGCTTTTTGATTTGTCGGTCTTCAATTTGTAACGGGCGTTCGATGAATTTGAGCTTTTCATTTACTTCCACATCTTGTAAAGGCATAAGCAAGGATTCATCAGCTAAACACTTACGTAGGTTTGATACATGGAATACATCGTGTACCCCCCCCATCTCTACTGGTAGTTCAAGCTGATAGGCAACAGATCCGATTCGTTTAATGATTTTGAAAGGTCCAACAAAACGTGGACTTAACTTTCCTTTCTTTCCGAAACGAATAACACCTTTCCAAGGTGAAACTTTTAATAACACCTTGTCACCGATTTGGAATTCTAACGGCTTTCTTCGTTTATCTGCATAACTTTTCTGTCGATCTCTAGCCATTTTTAGACGTTCTCGTATTTGCAAGATTTTATCGGTAGTTTCTTGGACTATCTCTGGTCCTGATAGTTGATTTTCTCCGATATCTGACCAACATACAGGCGTTCGACATTTCCGTCCGTACAATGCTTCAAATGGTGCGGCCTGAATACTTGTGTGATAACTATTGTTGTATGAGAATTCCATTAGAGGTAAATGATCATCCCAATTACCTCCAAAGTCTATCACACAGGCTCGGAGCATATCTTCTAGGGTTTGTATAGTTCTTTCGCTCTGCCCATCAGTTTGTGGATGATAAGCAGTGCTAAGATTCAATCGAGTTCCTAGAGCTGTTTGAAAACTTTGCCAGAATCGAGATGTGAAGCGACTATCTCTATCTGACACTATGGATAGAGGCACACCATGTAACGTTACAATTTCATTAACGTAAATTTGTGCCATTTTGTCCATACTCATGGTGTCTTTAATAGGTAGAAAGTGAGCTGATTTGGTTAAACGGTCAATGATAACCCAGATTGCATTATTTCCACGAGTGGTTCGAGGAAGTTTGGTAATAAAGTCCATAGTTATCAATTCCCATTTCCAAACTGGTAATTCTAACTGTTGCAATAATCCAGCTGGCTTTTGGTGTTCAGCTTTGACTTTGGAACAAGTCAAACATTTTGCTACGTAGATAGCAATGTTCTTTTTCATACCAATCCACCAGTAACTTTCTTTAAGGTTCTTGTACATTTTATCACTTCCTGGGTGCATGGTGTATTTGGACTTGTGTGCTTCTTCGAGGATTCGCTCTCGAAGATCACCTGTAACTGGTACCCAAATACGTTTATTCATGCGAAGGATATTATCTTCACCTTTGATCAGTAAATCAAGCATTCCTTTCATTCCTTCTTTTTCAAAGTTACCTTCCTTCAAAGCTAACTCTTGTGCCTCTTTCAACTGACTTACAAGATCAATTTGTAGTTCAAGTCTGAGAGAACGTACTCTCTTTGGCTTGACGTTTTCTTTTCGGCTCAAGGCATCTGCTACTACATTTGCCTTTCCTTCATGATAACAAATTTCACAATCATAATCATTCAGGATTTCCATCCATCTTCTTTGTCTCATATTTAACTCCTTCTGGCTAAATATGTACTTGAGACTTTTATGATCAGTGTAGATTGTGAATTTAATCCCATAGAGATAGTGTCGCCATAATTTCAAAGCAAAGATTATAGCGCCCAACTCTAGATCGTGGGTTGAGTAGTTTTTCTCATGAATTTTCAACTGACGAGATGCATAAGCAATGACTTTCTTGCGTTGCATTAATACGCATCCTAAACCAGTATGTGAGGCGTCGCAGTAAACTACGAAATCTTCAATACCATCTGGTAAAGATAGAATAGGTGCGTTTGTCAGTTTTTGTTTCAAAGTTTCAAAAGATTCAGATTGTTTGGGTCCCCATTCGTATTTTACAGATTTCCGAGTTAGGGATGTGAGTGGGATTGCTATACGAGAAAAATTTTGAATGAACCGGCGGTAATATCCCGCTAATCCCAGAAAACTACGAATTTCGGTGGGTGACTTGGGAATTTCCCATTTGGATATAGCTTCGATTTTTGAAGGATCTACTTGAATTCCGTTCACGTTGATGACATGACCAAGAAATTGTACTTCTGTTAACCAAAATCCGCATTTGGAAAACTTAGCATATAGTTTTTCCTTTCGAAGAAGTTCAAGTATGGTTCGAAGATGAGTTTCGTGTTCAACTTGGGTTTTGGAATAAATAAGTATGTCATCAATAAAAACTATGACAAACTTATCCAAGTAAGGTTTGCAGACACGATTCATCATGTCCATGAATGCGGCAGGAGCATTTGTAAGTCCAAATGGCATAACCGTGAACTCGAAATGTCCATACCGTGTTCGAAATGCAGTTTTCGAGATATCGTTATCATGCACTTTCAACTGATGATAACCTGAACGAAGATCGATCTTTGAAAAATGACAAGCTCCTTGGAGTTGATCGAATAAATCGTCAATCCGTGGAAGCGGGTATCGGTTTTTAATGGTAACTTTATTTAATTCCCGATAATCAATACACATGCGCATTGATCCGTCTTTCTTCTTAACAAAGAGAATTGGGGCTCCCCAGGGTGAAGAACTTGGTTGTATAAAACCTTTCTCAAGAAGTTCATCCAATTGTTTCTTGAGTTCTGCCATTTCTGTGGGTGCCAGTCTGTACGGGGATTTGGCAATTGGAGTTGCACCAGGTACAAGGTTGATTCGAAATTCTACCTCTCGTTCTGGTGGTAATCCAGGCAGTTCTTCAGGAAAAACGTCTGGAAATTCAGATACTACATGTACTGATTCTATCTTCTTCTCCTTTTCCAAGGCAGTAATTGATACCAGACATGCCAGATATCCTTTTCTTAAGCACTTGGTTGCTTTAAGTATGGAGATTATCTGGATAGGTTTTGTGGGTTTATCACCTTGGATAGTTAGAGTTTTGTTTGTTGGTGAAATGAGTTTTACAACTTGTTGATTACAAAGGATTTCTGCTTGGTTATTGGATAACCAATCCATCCCCAAAATAATGTCAAAGCCAGTTATTGACATTGGTAACAATTGTACTGGGATAGTGAAACCAGCCAATGTAATGTAACAATTGTTCAGTGATTGGGATATTTTTATCAAATCACCGTTCGCTGTTTCTACTTCATATGTTTCAGCTAAGGGACTTAATGGTTCATTTAATAGATTACAAAAATTATAATCTATAAAACTCCGGTTCGCACCCGAGTCAAATAAGACCTTAGCATAAACATTATTAAGAAGAAATGTACCGGTAATTACGTCCGGCGTTCTCTCAGCTTGGTTAGCATTCATAACAAAAGCTCGTACGGTCTTTTTGTTTTCTGGAGTGATCTTGGCTCCTGATCCTCCAGCTCTTCCGGTCCTTGCAAACTTAGGGCAATTAGTGCTGATGTGCCCCAGCTCTCCACAACTAAAACAATTTATTCCCTTTTTCTTGAAGCAATTCTCAGTAGAGTGACCTGAGACCTTGCAATAATTACAGAATGGAGTTTCAAAAACACACTTTCCACTATGCCTGCGTCCGCACGTTTTGCATGATGGATTGTTAAATGGTAACCCCTTTTGCCCAAAGTTCTTGCTAAATCTTTTGGCCTCGGGTTTTGATTTTATAGAGGATTCGACTTTCTTCTTTTCCTCTATATTTCTGATTAGTCCAGCCGTCATGGTACCGGTCAATTCTACGGTGGACTCAATGGTTTTTGGTGAGACAACCTTCACCAAATCACGGATCTCTGGAACTAAACCGTAAATATATCGAGTTATGAGAACTGACTCAGGTTTAGCCAGGTGAGGTGCCAAACGGGCATATTCAAAAAATTTGGTGGTGTACTCTCGATCGTTGGTACCCACCATTCGGTGCTCCAGAAATTTTCTTTCAGCTTGTTCTTTTTCAGTCTTGGGGCAAAATTTCTTTTTCACCTTTGCCCGAAATTCTTTCCAATCCATAGCATTGGTCTTTCTCCTCCCTTTGGCAGAAATGATTGAATTCCACCATTCCAACGCTTCATTTTTGAAGGAGTTTGAAGCATACAGTACTTGATCTTTCTTAGCACACTTGCTAATTGCTATTACTGACTCCATCTTCTCTAGCCAGTGAAGAGTAGCAATACCGCCTTCGGTGCCCTTAAATTCATAAGGTTTACAGTCCTGAAAGGTTTTATAAGAACACCCTTTGTGTCTATACCTTTTTGTTTCATTCTCTTCTTCTGAGCTTTCACTGCTTAGATTTAACGATTCTTCAGATTCAGAATACTTATTGCTTGATGTTCTGGATCTTTTCGAGGTTTGAGTTCTACGAGAGCTTGCTACTTGCTCTGTGTGGGTTTTCGAAGGGTTTTCCATTCTTTTTGAAGGAAGAGTTACGTGGCTTGGAGTTTTGATGTTTTCTTGTACTTCCTTTATTATGGCAGGAAGCATTTCTTTAATGCTTTGTTTGACCAGTTGTTGCAATTCTGGTTGTTGAGTAGCTATTTCAGGATTATTATTAACTTCTTTTCCTTTTTCCTTGATAATGTATGTAGATGGACTGCTATTGTCATTGTTTTGTTGAGACATCTAAGAACACAAGCACGAATTTGGGTCAAAATTTGAAGTTTATTATCGCTTAAACTTCATCTATTTGTTACAAATACAGAAATATAGATATGCATCTATATCACTTAAAGTTAGCTAATTATACAAATACTATCATTAACTTTAATCGAGAAGCACATCTCCCAAATCTTGATAGAATCTCCCCAGGGTCTCGGTCATAGCACCTTTCTGGATCAACTGATCTGCCACCCATTGTTCTGCGTACTTCCTGTCTTCCTGGGCTAGTTCGTAGTCAAATATAGTTTGTTCGTTTTTAACTACGACTTGTCTGGTGAAGAACAGTTCAGCACGTAGATCGTCAGCCTCTCTAAGAGCACGATCGAGGTGTTCATCAATTGATTTTGGCAGTTCATCATGGTATCCATAACAAGGAGGTGGTTCCCTGTGTCCCATCCTAAGATCGTGATATGCTGAGTTAACAGACCACACGACTTTTCCGTCGGTTGCATACTGACGTCCATCGGAGGGATCTACATAGAAGAAAGGTTCCTTGAAAACGGGATGTTCTGGAATAGGATCAAAGAAATACTTTCCACTACTGCCTTCACAAACAGCAGCCTTGTCGGATTCAGAAATCGAATGTAGAGTTTCTTCACTTGGACTGGGTGGATGTTCTTGAATTGTTCCGGTATGATCTACCACGTCTAATGATTGAGGTAGCGGCATAGATGTCATAACAGGACGTAAAGATTCTCTTGAATCTTCCATTTCCACTGAATACTCTGATTCTTCCCTCAGAGGTTCAAGCCTTGCTTGAGTCTGCTCTACTTGTTCTGCGACCATTCTGTTCCAATTCTCCGGGGTCGGTAGATAGTGGACATAATCATCATAGCTTGGTACTACTTGATTAGATGATTCTCCAGGGAAGTAGTTTGGGTAATTATAAGGATAATAGTATGGATCTGACATCCTGTAATTTATTGGTTATGTTAAAGGCATTTTCCTACCGTTCATTTAGTAGGCACAACTATTGGTTAAAGCTAAGATACTATCATACAAGTATCTAATTTTGCTAAAACCCTTAAATGCGGCTCTGATACCAACCTGTCACAACCCCGGGCTACCCCTGCCCGGGCGTCGCGAGACAATGCTGGTATCTGAATGAGGTCCCATAAATTTGGACAGCGGAAGTCTTTGTTTTTACTTGATGCCCTTTTTGTAATGAAATGTCATGTAAATAACCTCAAGGGTTAATTCTGTACTTTTTGTCAAAACTTGGGATCCACGTCCCTTTTCATTTCATGATAATAGACATTCAAAAGTCTATTATATAATGTACATCTGCTGAATTAATTTACATAATACAAGCCATTTAAAATGTTTAGGATCTACGTCCGTTCCAACATTTGGTCTTGTATTAGTCTGCCACAGGGATTTAAATATGCCTAAAGATCTTGTCTTTACTGCACCACCCTGAATTTAATGATTTCTTTCACTACCTGTGAAAAACGTTTTGAAAATGAACATCAGCATAAAGCCGGTGAATCACATTTAACTGACACGAAAATGATTTCTAACATAAACCAAATTAAAGCCTTTAAGCACGTTTCTGTATGGTAAATCTACACATTCAGCAGTCTTTTTCACCTGAAATATATACCACCTACATACACTGGGTTAACTGCCATGGGGTCAACTGGCTGAGCTCTATGTCTCAGACTGATAGCCTATTCCCAGGGTCGTGATGCTAAGAACCTTGTTCTTAGTCTTATATGATACTCAGGAACTCGTCCCTCGTATAATCTGCTAAGGAACCATATCCTCAGTCTTATGATACCCCCTTTCATGATCTGTACCCAGCCACGGACCGGACTTTCACCCGTCACATGTATACCATTTGATCAAATCTACGTATGCTTATGGCCTGAATGCTATCACGTAGATTACCCTTATGATTAAAGTATTTAATTTGTTTCATGCCGTTTTCGTAAATAAAATGGTTTTATCGTTTGAAAAGCGTTAAACGTGTTCACCTTGATTTTGATGGCTGGTAGGGTTGTAGGCTTCGGAATTTGAGCAGAACCTCAACACGTTTCTTCCTAGGGAAGACACGATTAACGAGAATATATATGAGAGAATATATATATAATTGCGGCTATATATATATATGAATAGTTTTAATAATACCTACTTCGCGGGATTTGGACGGAACTACGGCTTGAGCAGGGTTTCGTAGGATTCTTGAACAGCGCTTCGGGACGTTGTGGAGTTTTGAGAGATCGGGTTTGTGTGAAACGAATGTTTGGAAACTGTACAGAATTTCAATCCCGTTGAAGGCCTTTTATAGGCTGATTTTCCAGTCTCTCGCGTACCGCGAGACTGGCCAAGGAAATCTCTCGCGTACCGCGAGAGGATGAGGTGTCACGAACGGTGCTGAGTCAGCATGACACGTGTCGGCTGGTGGCAAGGGTGAATGACACGTGTTTTCTGGTCCTGACGCGTGTACTATTCCCTCGCGTACCGCGAGGCTTGGTTGGAAATCTTCTCGCGTACCGCGAGAAGATGATTTTCTGGCGCATAAGCAGTCCCCTCGCGTACCGCGAGGTTTTGTCAAAATCTCCCTCGCGTACCGCGAGGGAGTGAAATTTTGAATTTTATTTTCTTTTTATTTTGGGTGTTACATGTAGACCGGTGATATTGCATTTTCGTCATCTTTTAAGATCATATTGTGCAATACAATGCACGTATATACCTCGTTCCTAATCTTCACCAACTTAATATGCATGTTTGGTCGACGAAGTATATCCTATTGAAACTCTTCTTGTTCCTCGCGTCTTCACCCTCTTGAAAATATTCAAACCTAGTTTCTACATCGCCAACTATTTTTAAAAATAACCTTTTCGACATCCAAAACATATCTCGAAACGTATCTTCTCCGTGTGTTGGATTTTCGTGGACGGGATAATCTTTTATTAGATTATGTAGAGTCTGTTCACGATCACAGCGTACATATGTCTTTGATGATGTAGCTGTGTCTTCCTCTTCGGCTTGGGCGACAACATCACAAAGAAATTGCATACTATCGCCGCTGAACACGAAGTCGAGCGCATCATCCAATGAATCGGGCGGGAAGTATAACGTACGATCCATATTTTGGGTTAGGGTGGGTACAAAAAAATGGTTTAAATATCAATGATAAGAGATATATTTAAAAAGAATGTATTTTTTTGTGTATTGAGTAAGATAATTGGTTATGTATTTATATGGGTTAAATTTATTTAAAAATTAATTTTTTTTATTTTTCCAACGGCTCTTTTAGCCGTTCAACGTTCGAATTTTTTATTCTTTCGTCGGGTATAGAAAGCCGCTCACCCTACCCGCTAAACACTACCCGCTTGAACCCGCTAGCCGTGCGGCGGTGTACCCGCATACCGAGCTCAGGTTCAGCTCTACCCGCTTTCCACTCCCACCACCCTAATGTTACGAGTTTAACGGAATAAAAATAAATACAGAAGTATAAACATGAAAATTTACAAAAATGTTTGACAATTAATTAAATAATCTTGTACTATTAATGTTCAGTGGTTTACAAAATTGACTATTTTTTATAATATTATATTAAAACACGACTCTTGGAGCTTATTTTGAATCCTTAAATAATATAAGCATATATTAGATTCGACTTTTTTGGATAGCTATCGGAATAAAGGTGTAGAAATCATTGTTAGCAATTTATTAATAATCCTAAAAGTGTTCGTCACCATAAATCTAGTTTACAAATGAACCAAACATCATAATCAAGGATGAACAAATAAAAATTCAAATAAAGCGATGTTGTTGGTTTCTAAGTCACATGAATCAAAATTAAAGGTTTGTTACTTTTAGTCATTATGATTGGATATTAAGTTACAAGTATTTTATCTCTCTACTTTATATAACAAATATATTATTTGTTCTACTATTAAATTTTCTGTCTTCAAAAATCCGGTGTATTTGTACCTCGGACTGCCTGATATATGTGTACACCTCAGACACAAGATACCGTTAGGTTATCAGATTGCGCGATATTACACCTCAGACACAAGATACCGTTAGGTTATCAGATTGCGCGATATATTTGTACCCCAGAGTTTACATGTCGATAGGTTGTTGGATTATCTCTACTATATTTGTGTGGCACCCTTCTTGTGAGGATAACCACAATCGCGGAAACAACTATCTCGCACCAACCGTGACACTGAGTTGAGTTCATGACGTTTCCATTTAATACTTTATGAATACAATGGCCTAACAATAATAATTATTATTATTATTTATATTTTTGTTTATTAGGGTGGTGTATGGATCAGGGATAGATTGTGTGTATGCCAACTAGGGGTGTTTATGGTTTGGTTTGAAACCGTGAAACCGTCCAAACTAGTCATCGATGTCTTTTCGCGGTTGGTTTCTTAAAATTTGTTTGGAGGAACGGTTTAGGAACTTTCAAGCCACACTGAACATTTTGGTTTACGGTTTATACTTGAAACCAGTAAGAAAAATTTGATCCATACCGTAGGATTTTGGGCTATGTAACTTTTTTATATTTTACTTAGGCCTTTAATTATTTTAAGTTGGACTATACACATGATTGGGTTTTGCTTAACGATACAATACATGGAGTCGGGTTTTTTTTTAAGTTTTAATTATTAGAACATTATTGCTTTATTATTTTCATTGTATCTTACGTATTTTCTTTATTAAAAATGTCCAATAAACCTAAACCGAAGAAAAAACCGTTAGTTGCGGTTTGAATTTTCAGTTGTTTGGTTTTGACTCACCGTTTGACTTAAAAAACATTGAAACCAAAACGTAAATACCCCTATTGCCATCAGATACCATCTCACGTGATTGATACATAAGAGTAGCTGCATGTATATCTTTCGCATGGTTACACAAATTATATGTTGATCAATTCTTGTAACATTATAATGGAAAACGCTAATATAAAACATACATGTTAAGCTAACCGATTAGAGGGAAGACGTCATGATCACAGATGTGGACCGGGTTCTCGTTTAGGGTGTAAGGTTAGGATGGCTAAGGTGGGTTCGTAAAAACTCACGGTTATGAAAGAGAGAGAGAGGGACGAATTCTTAGTGGTGATAGATTGATGATTAGTCTATTTCCCTCTAATAATCTTTCTATATATATGTACACCCAAGGGGAAACTCATTAATGGCTCATTAAGAGCAATTAGACTCATCAACTAATTACTAGCCATAGGTTAATAAATAAATAAATAAATTAAATGAATTGATCATTTATTAATAAGATAAATGATTATAAGAGCGACATAATAAAACCATGTCTTACATTCTCCCATTTAGCTGAGTAATCATTTATTATGAGCATTAGTTAGTCTGCATATTTAATACTCATTTTAGTTTTAAACCAAAACTGTAGCAGAAAAATACAGTCATTGAATCAATATCCAACTCAAGACCCCTATTAGTCATACTACAATCACAATTTAAGACTTAAGTAAACTTAGGATCAAATTGAAAAATAAGCCCTTTAACGTTGATTTGTATAGTTACTGTCTATACGTCTTTAGGCATGCATAAACGTATTTAGAGACAAACAAATTCAAGTGAGGAAATTTGATTAATAAACGTAAGTAAGTACAATTATGCTACTAAATAAGGTATTTAGAAAATCCCATCTTCGAAACATGTTCTTCGAAAACTTTAGGTGGGAGACCTTTAGTCATCGAATCTGCAAGCATAACTTTAGTACTTATATGCTCAATATAAAGATTATTTTTCTCAACTCGCTCACGTACGAACAAGATATAATCCAGCTCCAGTCGAACTGTTACTGTTCTAGAAACTAACGGCAACTGAGTTATCACAATAAAGCTTTAATGGTATACAAATGGAATTAACTATTTTGAATCCATTGATAAGATTCTTTAGCAACATTCCATGACAGGTCGCGTTATACACAGCAATGTATTCTGCCATCATAGTGGATGTTGATGTCAACTGTTGCTTATGACTCTTCCATGAGATAGGTCCGCGGGCTAACATAAAGATATACCCCGAAGTTGATTTCTTGTCATCTTTCCATTTAGCAAAGTCAGAATCAGAATAACCAACCATTTCTAAATTATCACTTCTTCTATAAGTCAGTTTATAGTCTTTCGTCCCTTGCAGATATCGAAGTACTTTCTTAGCTGCTTTCCAGTGATCAAGGCCAGGATTAGTCTGAAAACTACCTAGCATTCCAGCAATATAAGCGATATCTGGACGAGTACAGACTTGAGCATACATAGCGCTCCCAACTACTGATGCATAAGGTATCATTCTCATTTGCTCCTTCTCAGCCTCTGTTTTCGGACATTGGAAAGAACCAAAAACATCTCCCTTAACTACTAGATCTATAGAAGGAGAGCAGTGTTGCATGTTGTAATGTGTGAGGACCCATTCAATGTAGGCTCTCTGAGATAATCCCAAAATGCCCTTAGATCTATCTCGGTGTATTTCGATGCCTATAACGTAAGAAGCCTCTCCGAGATCCTTCATGTCGAAATTATGCGAGAGTAAACGCTTCGACTCATGCAACATGTCTAAACTATTACTTGTCAATAGAATGTCATCTACATAAAGGACAAGTATAGTAAAGTTTCTCCGACTCATCTTGAGGTGGGTGCATTGATCCACTTGATTCATAAGGAAACCTTGTTTCTTCATGACTTCATCAAACTTTAGGTACCATTAAGTGTATAGTAAAGCTTAGTATGGCATTTAGTGAAATCAAATAGGTAACATGTAGACTAATTAAACAGTGTGGCAAATAAGGTATTACATGAGTAGCAATTTGTAAACATGTAAGTTATCAAAAAACGTAGCACATAAAATAACATGTATTGTATCATGCAATGTAATATCTAGGATAACATGTAATATAATCACATAAGGGTATCCTAAGGTTATAGATTAGGTCATTGGTTTCTGATAACCTAATTCCCTATAACCATGGCTCTGATACCAATCTGTCACACCCCAACCGACGACGGAATACGTCGGGGCAGACGTGTAGACTGTTCATAAGCTCATGATCAAAATAAAGTTTCATATATCAATTAATCCAAATTCCATAACATTTGTTCAAACAAAACATAGTCAAACATACAAGAAATAAAGTACTCCAACAAGGTTCATTTGTTTATTTAACTAAGTCCTAAATTCCTATGTGTAGCATCTTAAATATGATTCTCAATATTAGCACCTGAAACATGATGAAAACAAGGTCAACTAAAAATAGTTGGTGAGCATACATAGGTTTTAACACCACAAGTAATTTCAAATGTTGTGTACAATTCATATGAAGCATGGTTTAATAAGGCAATTATGGAGAACCACTATAGTTAAAACTGGGGCGCACAATCAAACCTTGTGACTGATAGGCATAACACTCAATGTTACCCTTAAGTGATGCCGACAACAATCACCCTAACCAGGTGGATTGGTCAGATGCAATAAATCTATCATTGTTTACCGTCGGCTTGTACAGAGTTAATGATTGCACTTGTACTATGCACAAAAGTATGTAAAATGTAGTTTGCACTAATAGTGTTCAAGCATAAGGCACAAATTGCACACATGATCATAATGTTTAAATTGTAACAGTTGTAAATAATTTAAATGTAATCATGTTTCACCCCAAAGATGTAAAAATAAAAAAGGGGCTATGTAAACTCATCTTGTAATGTGTAGCTTTTGAGTGTCACACAAGTATGTTGTTTGTTGCACAAAATTTCAAGCAATTCACAAGATCAACCTAAAATTGATTGTATAAGTGTATCAATAATGTGTTAAGATAATTAAAGGAATCCTAATGTGAAAAGGGATGGGTGTGGGTGTTCTGGATTAAGTAGGGGAATACTTGTTTGAGCCTCAAATAATATTTATGAAATTCTTTGATAAAATGTATAAGTGTATGAATAAACGACTTCATTTGTTGTGACAACTCGTGTAATTGTATAAAGAGAATAGTTAAAGTTCTCTTGTGAATATTTGTTTTAGTAAATAAATAGTCTTTCATTTGTTGATATAAGTTATATAATAAATAAAATATCAGGGGATAAATAAATGGTTCAAGTAATTGAGTAGTTTAACGTCATAAATAAATAAAACCTTTCATTTATTTTAGTTTGATTTTATGCAAAAATAGGTGTTAAGAATACTGATTTAATTTGTTAAAAATTAAACCACATTGTTGAATATAATGTTTTAATTAAATAAATAAACTATGCCATAATTAATTATTAAACTAAAGTATGGAATATGTTTTTAAAAGATAATTTGTATAAAAGATGGTTAAATATTTACAAGGTAAAATTATAAAATTCATGTACCAATTATATTTATAAACTTAGAGTCTTTAAATGTTAAAAAGAATGACTTAAATAAATTAGTAATTAAACCAAAATTAATTGTTAATTTGGAGTGTAACCATATGTAAAGGATGTAAAAGTTTTACAAAATAAATATGTTTATAAAGAAAACGATCATGATTATGGTTTATAATTTAAGGGTTTTTGTTAAAAATAATTGTTTTAAATTAAATTTTATTAGGATTCTTAATCTAATAAATTGTTTTCCCTTGAAAACTTATCAATTAATTTATTAAAACAATACTGAGTTTTATAGGTTACCTAAAATAAATTGTATAAAAAATTTATGATTAAAAACTCAATTTAAAAAAAGAAACAAAAAGGAGCAGTCCCCGGGTCTGTCCGAAGGTAACAAGGGTGCGCAACCACTGGACCCAAGGGTCCTTAGTGTTATTAGGGCCGGTAGTTTATTTGTTAAACAAGAACTGTGAGGGGTCAGGTTTCAGGGCAGAAGCACGCGTAAAAGGAAAAGGTGTGGGGCAAGGACTCGAACCCGCGACCTTTCCTATATGAGTCAAGGGTTCTACCGGTGGATCTGGGCATATGCATTGATAAATACCCATTCGTTAAATCATTTAACAAAAAAATCTACCCTGCCTTCTTCCCCAAATCACCCAACCCGTAAACCCTAGCCCCCAAATCGGTCCGATTGGTCAACGATTCATCACGAAAACATAGGGCTTTCATTCCCTGGATAAAAACGAGTCTGATGATGTAAGAATTACCTGGAATGGGTGGGGGATGATCGAGAACGATTGGGTGGATAGGTCCAATGTTCCTCGGCTGGGATTCGAGTTCCAGAGATGTTTAAGATGCGTCTGAGAGATCAAGAAGTGTCCAAGGGGTGTCGCGAAGGTGAGGGACGCGTTATATGGATTCAGTTTCATGTAAAATGATCGAATTGAATACGGGTTTGATCATGGGACGGTTTCAGGATGGTTCGAGTTTAAACACTTGATTATGATTGAATTGGCTCACCAATGTCAATTGGTTCTGGTCGAGTAACGTCTAAACATGATTCTCAAGCATTAACAGCTTCAAATTTGAACGTTTGAGTTGGATTTGTTGACGGGTTTGACTTAGAAAGTCAAAATTGGAGGGGGTGTTCAACATCATGGGAAAAGTCCAACTTTAAAGGTCCAAATGGGGGTTGGGGGTTCAAATTCGAATTCAAGGAGGTTCATAGGCATTTGAATGGGTTCAAGGCTTATTGGAGGGTTCAATGAGGGTTTAAATGAATTTTGGGGGGTTCACGGCTCAAAATAATGATAATTAATATTTAAATTATACAAGTTTATTTTTATAAAACATATATATAAAAAGAATAATCTTAAAACTTTTATACATGTCCTTATTTATTTTATAAAGGTAAAACCTTAATTTTTTTATAAACTTACACCAATTTAACCCTATTTATTTTATTAGGATTAAATCTCCACTTTATATGATTTAAAGTTCTAAATTTTTAAATATTCATTATAACAAAGATATAAATGTGTTATATAAAATGGGGAAATGATATGTAATGCAATGTTGAAAATTTGAATTGAAATATTAATTAATATGACATATTGTGTGGGGCAAGTACGGGATTCAAAAGGAGTGTCATTATTGTTTAAAATAAAATATAATAAAATAAGGTCGGAAGATCAGGGATGTTACATAGCGCCATCACGATCCTTAATGAATCCTTTCGAGAAACAGGAGAAAATGTCTCTTGATAGTCGATTCCTTCTTTTTGAGTGAAACCCTTTGCAACCAATCTCGTTTTATAGCGTTCAATGTTTCCATTCGAATCTAGTTTAGTTTTTAAGACCCATTTACATCCTACGGGTTTAGCATCGTTGGGTAATTCAACTAAATCCCAAACATCATTTTTCTTCTTGGAGTCAAGCACGTCAATCATAGCTTTGTTCCATTCAGAAGACTGATCACTGCTAATGGCTTCATGATAAGAAGTAGGATTTGTAAACTTTCCAACATCCATTTAAGCTTCAGTCAGGTAGGTAACATAATCATCAAAGTTAGTAGGCCTTTTTAACCTAGACGACCTCCTGAGTTGATTACTGGGTTCGGCATTGTCTTCATGTTGGTCGTTTGATGTGCCTTCATTCTCTGGTATAAAAGGAGTAGCATTAAGATCTGAGTGAGGAGGAGGTGGTGCAGTGACGTGCGGTGCAGCGTCGGGTACAAGAGGAGTAATCGGAGGTAAAGTAAGCAACGAATCCCCCCACCCCCCCCCCCCCCCCGGCGTCTTGTACTTCTTGTAAATCTGGATAAGGATTTTCACTGCTCCCACTGACCTTAAAATCTTCAAGGAATTTGACATGTTTGGTTTCTACAATACGAGTGACGTGAGAAAGACAGTAGAATCTATAACCCTTTGAGTGATCGGGATAACCGATGAAGTAATAAGAAAGGATTATAGAGTTTTGCTTCGGCAAGACAACCCCATACTTTCATATATCTTAGACTCGGTTTCCTTCCTGTCCAAAGTTCATAAGGAGTTTTAGGGACAGACTTTGAAGAAACTCTATTGAGTATATGAACGGCTGCTTTTAAGGCCTCTGTCCAGAGGAATGAGGGTAAACCTGAGTTGGCTAACATACTGCGTACCATGTTCATTAGGGTACTGTTTCTTCTCTCAGCAACACCATTCTGCTGAGGAGTATCGGGCATATTGTACTGGTTCACGATCCCCTGGCCCTTACAAAACTTATAAAACGGATCAGGAGCCTGACCCACATCAGTAAGTCTACCATAATATTCACCTCCTCTATCTGATCTGACAAATTTTATTTGAAGATCAAGTTGTTTTTCAACTTCAGTTTTATAATCTTTAAAAGTCGCAAGTGATTCAGATTTATCCTTAATAAGATACAAGTACATATAACGAGAATAATCATCGATAAAAGTGATAAATGAAGTATGCCCGGTTATACCAGCAATGGGGTAAGGGCCACTAATATCAGTGTAAATGAGTTCTAATAAATTAGAGCTCCTAGTGACACCTTTCTTATTTGCTGATGTCATTTTACCTTCAAGGCATTTGAAAAATGTTCCAAAATCATTAAAATTGAGAGATGGTAACACTTCATCCTTCACGAATCGAGATAAGTGTTCTCGTGAAATGTGGCCTAAGCGTTGATGCCATAACATGGATGAGGTTTCTAAGTCTCATTTTATTTTAGTTTTTGTTAAGTTCTCATTGATATTATATGATAACAAAGACTTGGAAAATTCATCATCTAGTTCTAATCTATAGAGACCACCATCCAGATAACCACGTCCAAACACTTGAGAATTTAACATAATAGAAAGTTTACCATGACCATGAAAGCAAACAAAATCGTCAATGTCTAACTTTGGTCATGATACTAGATTCCGAGTAATCTCAGGAATATATAAGGTATCATAAAGTTTAATACATAAACCATTTTTCATTATTAATTCTAAGGTTCCTACAGCTTTGACAACTAGTTCTTCTCTATTTCCCATTTTAAGTGTTCTTCGGTTTCTTTCCAGCTTCTGAATTATAAGGAATCCCTGTAATGAGTTGGTTACATGAACCATAGAACCAGAATCAAACCACCATGTATTAGTTGGAACATTTAAATTATAGGACTCAAGTATCATATAAAGATTATTACCTCTCTTACTCAGCCACTCCTTAAAGTCTGGGCAGTCTTTCTGCCTATGTCCAGCCTTGTAGCAGAACTTGCAGTGAGACTTTCCTTTGAAGTTCTTAGAGCTGGAAGAAGCACTTGCATCTTGTTTCTGGACCTTAGTAAATTCCTTCTTACGAAAATTCCCCTTCCTCTTCTTTGAATCAACGGTCATGAAATAAGCAACATCCGGTTTCTCTAGCTTCAGACGCTCTTCTTCTTGGACGCACGTTGCAATCAACTCACTCATCGTCCACTTATCTTTCTGTGTGTTATAGTTGATCATGAAAGCTTCAAAAGATTTAGGAAGAGAGGTCATGATAAAATGCACCAGAAAACCGTCACTGATCTCCATGTCTAATCTCTTGAGCTTACGGGAAATGTCATTCATTATCATGATGTGCTCACGAATACCGCTAATCCCGTCATATTTTGTAGTCACCAGCTTCATAATTAGTGTGCTAGCATGCGCCTTAGATGTCCCCTTGAACTGATCCTCCACAGAAGCCAAATAAGTCTTAGCATCTTTAGAATCTGGTATAGCACCTCTGATGATCGGACTGATGGAGTTTTTCATCAAGACAAGAGCCATGCGGTTACACCTTGCCCATTTCTCATGCACTATGATTTCTTGAGCAGTACTTTTGTCAGTGAGATCAGCAGGTGCAGGCTTGTCAAGTGCGTGGTTGAATTCCATCAAGCCGAGTGACAGCATCAGTGAATCTTTCCAAGAAGAAAAGTTCGCACCAGTCAAAGTTTCTATTCCCAAGTTAGGGGATGCAGTGGATTTTATATGAGAAAAAAAAAGATACTAATAGCTAAAGAAGAACTTAGAGTGTCTATGGGGTAACTTATACTAAGGCAGGCGGAAATAAGGACCATTATATTAATAAAGTTGTTATAAAAGTCTATTATAATCACCAAAATAATAGATTAATTAGGTTCTATTTAAACAACGGGCGTTCACTTTGGTTGATGGCCAATTGTTTAAGCATTAGGAACAATTTAAGTTTAAATAGTAAGTATGTGTAATAAGAATGTAACACATCACCTTTGGGCAGAAGTGAGACATAGTTTAGTATGCACATAATTAGGTTCGTGGAACACAAATGTAACACATCACATTTGGGCAGAAGTAGAAACATTTATGTATCTTAGGCGAACTAGTGCTTAATTAGACTTAAATAACTTTACGAGCGTGACACATCACCTTTGGGCAGAAGTGAAACTTTAGGTGGTATTTAAGTTAAGCATATTTTTCTAATTTAAGGTTTTGTAAAGTATAAGATTTTAACAAAAAAATTAGTTAATATTAGGACAATGCTTAATTAAGATTGAATAAATTTACACATGCATCACCTCACCTTTGGACAGAAGTGAGACATTTAGGTGTTATTCAAGTCAGTTTTTTTAAGGTTTTGTAAAACTTTTAAATTTAAGATTTAATAAAACAAATCATTTATTAATAGCAAACCTCCATGTTAGCACATAAATAAGGCTAGGTTCACGGCTCCAAGTAAGTTCACGGGAAATCTAAGTACTCGGGAAATAAGTGAGTTCTCGGGAAATAGAGTAAGTTCTCGGGAAAAAATAAGGTTCACGACTCAGGTAAGGGTTCACGGCTTCAGTGAGGTTCATGGCTTCAATGAGGTTCACGGCTACAGGTATGATCTCTTGAAAATTAGACCGAGAACTTGAACCCGTGAACTTAGAAACCATGAAGTTATAACCCGTGAACTAAGATACCCGTGAACATAAACCGTGAAAATAAACCTGATAAGGTATGTGCGAAAATTTAGGGATTTGAATATATTCTGATTTCGAAAATCTTTAAGGTGTTTTAGTATATCTCAAAGCATATTAGTTCGAATATTAAAATAATAATAAAATTTTGAAAAAACTTGGAGATTAAGTTGCACCTTTTTAGGAAAACATAATCAAATCCAGTTTAATCCAAAATCAAGGATTTTTCATCAATTTTAGGATGAATCTATCAAGAACAATTTAAAGAAACATAAGAAACTGTTCTTGATCATTATTAGATTTTTACTCGAATCGAAATCTTTAAACCTTAATTACATAATAGATTTCGAAAAACTTAATAGATCTCGATTTTAGGAAATCAAAAAAACGTTTAATATTGAAATATGGTACTAAGACCAGATCCGAAAATATAAAGATTAAAACGTTTTTCTTACGGTTTTAACAAAACTTTTGTTCTTCAATTTTAATTCCAGTTTAAGGAATTAAACTTTAAACTGGAATCGATTAATCAACATATGCTCTGATACCACATGTTGATCAATTCTTGTAACATGATAATGGAAAACACTAATGTAAAATATACATGTTAAGCTAACTGATGAGAGGGAAGACGTCATAATCACATATGTGGATCGGGTTGCCGTTTAGGGTGTACAGTTAGGAAGGCTAAGGTGAGTTCGTAAGAACTCACGGTTATGGGAGAGAGATGGACGAATTCTTAGTGGTGATAGATTGATGATTAGTCTATTTCCCTCTAATAATCTCTCTATATTTATGTACACCTAAGGGGAAACCCATTAATGGCTCATTAAGAGTAATAGGCCCATCAACTAATTACTAGTCATAGGTTAATAAATAAATAAATTAAATCAATTGATCATTTAATAATAAGATAAATGATTATAAGAGCCACATAATAAAACCGTGTCTTACATTATGTCTGTGTATTAATCTCTAGGTACATTCCTATGTAACATGACTCATTCCTTGTTTGTAAGGTCATATTGATTATTATTTATTAGATTCAGACATCAAATTTAATAACTTGCTTGGTAGTATTTGTTACATGATCAGATAGTCATACTTCTACTTTTGTTATCATTTGACATCCATTATTATGCGTTATGTTGATAACTTCATTTATCCGCTCACTTGAAATTTGGCTTATGTGCTTCTGCAAGTTTGAAGCATTAGATGTTTTATGTAATAAACCACTTAATTAAGCATAATGTAATAATACTTAGATCTCAGATTTCACCTATGTGTTTTAGGGCCTTAAATGTATGGAAAGAGAACTCCACATTTAAGCATGTATGAGTAGGAGAAATTCTAAGATAGGTGACATCGTGAAAGTCTCTAGCCCAAGTACTATTTCGCTAGAAACGAAGACAAGCTCTGGGTTGTAAAGTCCCTAGTGTGAAGCAGGTAATATTGGTTTGTATGACAGGTTGGATGTTACAACAAAAAGATACTAATTTAGAAGTATATGCCCAGATTTGAAAAATTAGTATTTGTAATGAATATTTAGTTCTAGACCTTTGAACTTTTGCTTTAAATTTTGTATGCTTATTATCTCTTAAAGAAATTATGTTTTTTTTAATAAAGACACGTCACCCTCAATCTGGTGGTGAGGTGTTAGACTGGGTGTACTGGGGCAACGCCTCATCCTCATAGTGCCTCCTTCCCTCCTCTCTGATTGGAGCACCCCAGCCACCTCATGCCCCCTACCCTCACACCCGTTAAACCTCTCACGCCCCGCACATTGACACCCCTCTTTGGCATCCCTGTCGCGGTGTTTTTTTTTTAACAGCGGCAATTATATATGAAAACGGACTTGACTAAGACAGTCGGGAACAAACAACATTTACATCAAAAGGAGAGGGTTTTTAATCCACTCATCCCAACGAGAGGAAGCTTAACTATTTCTATTACTGAACCACAAAAACGAATAATTGACAATTAAATCAAAGATACATTCATCCTTTGATGAGTGTGGATCGAAAATAGTCTTGTTTCGAAATCTCCAAAGCATCCACCAAGAAGAAAAACAAATCGCTTCAATCAACACTTTTCTCACTTTGGGGAAATGGAGGGAGTCAACATACCTCATAATCATCTTCGGATGAGAAGGAGAAGGACAAGCAAGATCGAGCCATTTAAAAACTGAATTCCAAGTCTTACATGACATAACGCAATCATCCAAAACATGGTCAATATCCTCCACGTATTCCGCACACCAAGGACAAATAATAGACGGAATATCCAAACCCTAATTACTAAGGTTACTCCTCGTCGGGAGGCAATCCAACAGAACCCACCAAGCCATGATATTTACCTTTTTCGGGACATATTTGTTCCACCTGGTCACTGTGGAGTTAAACGACAGGATATCATTATCAATAGCTATACGAACACCTTTCACCGAGAACTCATCAAACCCGAGATGATCCCAGATCCAAGAATCCTCAACATCTGTAGTTGAAACCCCTTGCACCAAACTCACCAATTCATGAAGTTGTTCCTGTTCGATCCCCCCTCCCCCCTAATCCTTCTACGCCAATCCCAATGAAGGTCCGAGCCAACCAATCTCTCGGCTATCAGGCAAGTTTTTGAATTATCCAACCGGTAGAATCTATTAAATCTGTCCGCGAATGTAGAATTTTCCATCCACACATCAAGCCAAAAATGAGCCTTTAGGCCATTACCAACTTTCCTCCTAATGGAAGAGAAAGGGATAATATCTCGATTATTTAAAGTGATAAAAGAATCAACAATACGGTTCCACACTCCCGAACCCTTTCCCATAGCTGAACCATCGAACCAAGAATCCAAGTTTCCATGAATAGCTCTAATAATCCTCGCCCATAAGACATTAGATTGGTTAACATATCTCCATCTCCACTCTTATAACAAAGTCCGGTTAAAGACATCCAAGCTGCCAAACCCCAAACCCTCTTTGTTTTTGTCAGCCAGAATTTGTTTCCAATTTACCCAAGCCATTTTCCTTGATTCACCATTTGGCCACGGTGTACGTGGACGTTAGCCCACTACACTCAGTCTTACAACACACGTCGAAGATCCATGATAACCCAAATTCCAATCACTATTCCAAGGGTGAGATGTTGCGATACAGATCCAAGATCCATGATAGTCAAAAATTTTATCACTAGGCTTCAATCAATTAGAACTCTGCTTCATTTTAGAATAACAATGTAAACGCATCGACTGGTACTATCATTCAAATTGTGATTCCAACCAGAGAACGTAGTCGCGTGTTAAGGCGCTGACATTGGCGTAGTTAAATACGTAAAGAGAAACGTATGAAGTTGCAGCGGCTCAGTTTTGAATATCAAAACATAGATAAAAAAACGCCGCAACAGTATATTCAGAAATCATAAAAATTGTCATCGTAAAAATGAGCGCTAACAAAAAATATTTTACTCGGCTCGGTTTTGAATATAAGAACGTCGTAACGGTACATTCGAAATTTAAGAAAACGTTACAATTTGAAAGTTAAAAAACATAACAAAACTATATTATATTTGACCTAGCTCGGTTTTGAGTCAACTTTATATCAAAACGTAGATAAAAATAAGTAAGTCGTAACGGTATATTCGGAATTTGAGTAAAATTTATAGTCTGAAGATTATAATAAAAATACAAAATATGTTTAAAACTAATTATAAATAATAAAGAATAAAAAAATTAAAATGTTGAAGCTGATCCCTGGTTTATTAAAAATAATTATTTTACTATTAGTGTAAACTACAATTTTCATCAATAAAAAATATAAAAAATTGAAATAAGCATTATCAAACCGCTTGATAGAAGCCAATGAGCTGCTGGTGGAGTGGTAAGGGAGAGACATGGTATTCCTTGTGACCCAGGTTCAATCCCTGCTCTCCCCATTAGTTTCTGCGTCATGCAAATAAGGTCTAGCTCTTAGTCTGATGCACCTGGGTTTTTTACTCACGTCGATCCAGGGTTCGAGTCTCGGCTCTCCCTCAAGCCCGAAAGGGGCCGTATTGAGTGGGATTTTTCTTTGGATGCTCTCCAACTCGGACGCCAAGTGGGCTCGGTTAAGACAATACATTGGCTGGATTTGGACGAGGCTCTCCCATATGATGGGGGGTGCGACGTCACAACATTCAATGTTCGCCATTAAAAAAAACTGCTTGATAGAAAAATCATCTTATTTCACTCTAAACTAAATAAGTAGATAAACTTAAATAGTTTTCTTTACCAAAAAAATATAAAATATACATTGAAACTAATCTAGCAAAATAACTCATGTCGGGACTCAAACTCAGGTGATCAGTTGATTGAAGGGTAATGGCACTTGCCACTAGCGGTGGGCAATATAATCGGATCTGGATCCGATCCGGTGGATTATCCGGAATCGAATAATATGGGAACCGGATTTTTTGGACCGGACCGGGATTTTTTGGAACCGCCGGATCTGGGTATATGGTTTTTCAAGTGGCCGGATCCGAACCAGATAAAATCGGACAAATTTGGAACCGGATAAAAGCGGATAAAAGGTTCCAGTAGGTTCCAAATCTCATACCCAAAACCAGATCCGATCCGGAACCGGTTCCACTGGATCCGGTTCTTGACCACCGTTGCCTTTTCTGATCCGGATCCGGTTCCAAAAAAAATCCGATTTATGCATCTCTACTTGCCACTATGGTAGTGGCTCTACATTAGTCTTGTTCTTTGGTTAAAAATATAAAATATAATGTATTATAAATATTTAAATATTATATTTACTGTTCATATCATTTGTAAATTGTGTTTATTATATATATTATATAAAGACCACCATCAAAGTTTCTATTACAATCATCAATGATAGCACCACATTGCATCTAATGTGTAAGCAACCACTTCTAAGGGTTCAATTCATCATTCCTAACCCTCGCTCGTGTATTTTTACATGTTTTTGCTATCGATGTTGCTTTCAACCCTTCGTTGGCAAAATAAGAGTACAGTTATTACAACCATTGTAACTAACAAGACTTGGTCGCTAAGAAACAATGTCAAAACCGCATATACTACATAACCAACAAGTACGCAACTACTTGCATTAGTTGATCAAATGACGATTAGTTTGAATATAAATTTAAAGTTTCCTGTTCATGTCATGCTCTAATATCATTAAAACTTTAGTTTCTATAAATAGAATATAGAAAGAAAGGAGATTGCCATGTTTCTCTTGTTTAGTTACATCGGTAGTAATTGATATGTTGATAACACAATAACACAAATCTTAATTCATTTCACACGATACTAGTTTAAATACATTTTTTTTTTGAAAGGCAAAAATTTTATAGAACAGGTAGCAGCTCCAAATCGAAGCCCGCCAACAAAACGAAACACAGACTATAACATGATTACAAAAATTTTAAATTACACCAATCCTTTCATTGAAATGCATTATGACTAGATCTATTCTTTAACCAAAGAAATCCCAGAGTTTTAATGTCTTCAAATATATTCTCCACGTTTACCAATTTATTTGCAAAGACTAACTCATTCCTAGCTTTCCAAATGTTCGTACAAGCAATGATGATGATCCCATGAATTATCTCCATTTGGGGATTTTCTATTAAGGACGTATTATGGAAGTCTAACAAATCTTTCACTGTGAAGGCGTATAGTTGAGGAATGCTACACCAGTTGCTGACGAGGTTCCAAATGACTGAGGCAATATAACAAGAGGTGAAAATATGATCCGACGTCTCTATAGCCTCCCCACATGAAGGCACAAGCAAGAATCAACCTGAATACTTCTTTTTGACAGCGTCACAAGAGTTGGGAGGCGATCCATTTCCGCTCTCCACCCAAAGATGTTGCATTTAATCGGGATCCATTTGTTCCATTTGAAAATGCTATCAGCACTAGAATCCACTTCCTTGGACATTAGATACTTCACTGATTTTACCGAGAATAGATTCGAGCTATCACCCGATCATTGCCATGAATCCTCTGAGTTTTTTACCGTCACCTGCATTAAAAGAATGTGTAAGTTTTGTCATTCCAAGTTCTCGGCAGTAGACTGGAAAGGTCTACTCCAAGCTCACTCCCAAACTGACAGTCGAGACTGCAGGGACAAACGGTTTGAAACGAAGCATCCTTTTTTGGTTTCCTGATGAAAAAGAGCCGAAAATTGGTACATTAGAGGTTCATTCAATACCCACGAGTCAATCCATAACCGAATTTGCTCCCCTTTTCTAAGACAACCCTTAATCAAGTTTTGAAACTTAATACCTGCGATTGAAAAGTTAGATACAAATCTAGAAATTTAATCAAGTTTAAATACACTTAAGTATGTTTTCATATGTTTGTATAAACAAATTAGACGTTTTACTTAATCAAGAAATACAAAAATTAATGGATCATAAATGATATTTATTAGATATTATGATACATAAATTTTTTGTCGTGCAATAAATTATTAAGAAAGAAAAAACATGTTACTCCAAAAGAAAAGTAAGGCCCTCTCCTTTTGATTAGGGGTACTAAAATAAATATATGCATTTATCTGACTAGCGATCCGTCATATCTGACTTAAAAGGATTAAGATGGTGAACAAATTGTATTTTATTTAAGAGCGTAGATTTTGTAAGATAAATACATTATAATCTGAGACTTTTTATTTAATTTAACATCAAATCTAGATTTTTAAAATAAATAAACCACAATCTCCACCCTACAGGATTTAAACCCTTAACATTTTGATTATGAAGCACATCACTTAATCACCGGAACGCCCCTTAAAGACAGGACTTTTTATTAAGTTTCAATACAAATACTTATAATTATATTATACTACTAACATTTAGCAAGTACGAAATTATCTTATGAGTGGAGGTGCATGATAGGAAAAAAGGTTCAATGTTTTTTAAGTTTTAATTTCACCCCTTATACTATATATAATATACGTTTTTTTAACTCATTTAATTTTTTATAAATTTGATTTTTCTTTAATAATTTTCATTCGTTAACTTTTTTTTATAAAAACGTAATATGCGGTTGTGTTTAAAAAAAATTCTCAACATTCTAGTATACATTTTGTTGGAATGGAGTTGTATTCGAAATATAGTCTTCTTTTGGTATCGTGACGGACATAACCGATATTGACCGAATAACATCGGTACCGTTACCGGTATTATCGGAACCGGTACCATTATTCATTTTTATGGTTTTCGATCGATGTAACAGATTTTGTTTCTTTTCAAATATAATGTTTTATAAAATTCCGAATATATCGTTGCAACACACTTATTTTATCTACGTTTCAATATAAGTTTTATTCAAAATCGAAACGTCGCAACGAGAAGGCATAACCCACTCATTATATACATAAAAGAGGGATCAATTATAACTTTTAATTTTTTTATAAAAACTTAGAACTCTTGAGACTCTTATATCATTAGAATCATACATGATATCTTAATCTTAAAAACGACTCAAGGGTAGTAGATGAATTTTACCTTAATCTCTTCTATAACCTACACTGTTCTTTTCTCCATCTCTCAAATGTGGACCTTTTCTTTCTCAAATTTGACCTACCATCTCTTAAAATTGGATGAACAGAAACAAACGTTATGCACACGAAAGGGAGATGGTGACAAAGAAGATCAGTGGTGAATTAATTAAGCAAACAAGTAAGCGGGTGAACTAATTAAGGAGACAAGTAAAGAGGTCAACAATCTCCACAATCATCGACATCGGTAAAGAGGTTAACAATCTCCACAATCATCGACATCGAAAAATTGAGGTTCCAATTTCACAATTCAAATGTAGTGAATTTAGATTATTTTTATTGTTTTTCATTCCTTCTCAACGTATTGTAGCCATAAGAATTTATACGTATTCCATTCATTATCAATAGTTTTAGTTATCAGTCTAATTTTTATTTTTTAATTCAACACTCTAACGATTCAAGATTGAATAATTATTTTGGTTCGCATAAATGCGACGTAAATATATGTTTGTAATGTGCATTTAATAATTTGAGTCTTGATTATTATCGATTGTGCATGCTTAAGTTAAAATTACTTGGTTATTGTATATGAGGATATAGTCATATATATATAAATAGTTTAGTTACATATACATAGATCATTTGCATACATGTAAATAGTTAACTTAATAGGGTCCGGTTATTGTACAAAGGGCTTTTAGCGTACGAAGCGTATGAAGTCACCAACATGCGACACGTGTTCAATGGACGAGGGGTAAATGTGTCAGCGTCATAATAATAACGCATGTTTTATAATAACGCATATGTTGATAATAAACGCATTCTTAAAATGATAATAACGTATGTTAAAAATGATAATTACGCGTGTTTTATAATAACACATGACTATAATCACATATATTTTATAGTAACACATTACCGCATCACGCATGTTATACGCATAATCACGCATATTATACACATAATCACGCATGTTTTATAATAATGTATGCCCATAATCACGCATGTTATACGCACAACAGATCGACATTTTTTTTAAAGTTGATTTTTTTTAAATAAAAGTACAGCAAAACTATACTCAAATTAAAGAGAATAAAATGTTCGATTTTATGGTGTAATTTAAAAAAATGTTGTATAAAAAAGTTATACGTGTTTTAAAAAAATGAGGGAATTTGAAAAAATCAACAAATTTAAGCTATACCCATTTTACCCTTTCAGACTCTTTCCACACTTAAAAACAAGCTGACTAGGCACACGTTTCATATCAACCTTTGAATTGATAGATCAATGATCCATAATCATTCGCACCATAAAAGCCTTTTGTATTTAAAGAGTCTTTTATATATATATATATATATATATATAACATTTATATATACGTAAATAGTTATCTTACACGTATGTAAAACAAAAAAAAATTATAAAAAATGTGTTACAAAAGGAAACCTATGTATATGCACCTCTTCGAAACACCTATAGATGTATCTCGCCTAAATTTATTTTATTATATCTATGATTAAAGCTCAATGAAATGAATAGTATGTTCTTTGTCTTTTAGTGATTTTTTCGTTTGATTTAATTCTTTTGTTTTTTCTTTTGCGCTAGCGTTTCATGACATAACGATTTCAGGGTTTACGGCGAAATAACGTTAACTTTTACGACGGGGTACGATATAGGGTTTTATGGTAGAGTGATGACCGTTTTGACATGTTTTTTTATCTAGATTTGTGTTTTGGTTACTTAACGCTATGCTTTCAGTTTTTTGAAGGCCAGAGTGGTGACGCTTGCTTTTACGACGGGATATGTTTTAAGGTCTTAAGACGGAGTGACAGCTGGTGCGACGTGTTTTTATGTACGAGGTATGTTTTAGGATTGTATGATCGAGTGACAGCCGTTGTCGCAGACGAACCGAACCGATAACGACCAAACTCCCTCGGCTATGAGCGAACATCATTGATGCCAGCATTGGTGTTATCGGAAACGGTGTCGATATTCGATATGTCGTTATTCGCTTTTATGGGTTGCGATGAGCCGTCAACGACCAATGTCACGCCGCATATTCGAAATGTATTTTGTCCGAAAACTATTTCGGACAAAGATTTCGATCGAAATCTTTTATCTACACAGAAATCTTCCGTTTTCAGACTGTTTTATATGTGATGGCCTACAATTAGTTCCAACATAGGATCTGCTACCCCCAAGACTCGAGCCCATAACCTTTGATTGGGGTAAAATCATCACTCTAACTCCTACTTATTTACCACTACGCCCAACCCCACCCTAAATGTAATGTTATATACTTAATAATAAAAAAAATTATGTCTTTAAAAACAAATGTAATATAATATGTTAACACATACACTCGTCAAAATATGTCTTTAGAAAAATGTACTTTGACGTGAAAGTTATAAATTTTGTTAAGTTAATTTTTTTTTCAACGAGAAATTTGTAAAAAATAATTAAAGAAATTTGTATAATTAAAAGAAGAGAGAGACGAGAAAAAAAAGGTTGAAGGATTCATAAAAGAGTGACAAGTGTCCTATCAAAATATTTATTTATTAAAGAGTATAGATTTGTTAGAGCAAAAGTAGTTGCGTTTATTAGGTATCAAGAGAATATTTTAAAATAGATTAAAATCACAATAAAATGTATAATTTGAAAAATATTACATAAATAGTTAAATCTTTAATGGCCGTTATTGGAAAAAAGAATCAATCCCTTTCGTAGACCAACTGTAATATCTGTACATATAATATAATTTTTTTTTCTTTTTTATTTTTACAAATGACATTTCATTCAAACATTCTTATTTGTGTCAGAGCATTCATCATCATTCACCATTGTCACCACTCACCAATCTTATTATCAACTCCGTAAGAAACATCACGTCAAATTAGTTGTCATTTATGCAACCCACTTCCGATTTCATGACGTAAAAATGTCTAGCTGTATTGAATTCATCATGTCGGCTAACTGTTTGATAAAATGCGTAGCTGAGTTAATTTAATTATATTGTATAAAAAAATTACGAATTAACGTACTCTTTCTGTGGGTTTTTATGAAAAACTTTCAGTTAGTTGGTGGAGATATTGCATTGACATGGTAGCTAAGTTAAACATATGTTTTGTTATGTGGGCATGTAGCTGCCAACCAACTGTTTGATAAAATGCGTAGCTGGGTTCATATGATCATTTCCATGTATTTTGTTTACAAATTTAATAAATTGGTTGCTAAATATCATTGTGAGACTGGAAAATTAAGGTATTTATGAGAAACTTTAAGTTAGTTGGTGTAGATATTGCCTTCACATGCATGCTAACTAAGCTGAAAATACATGTGGTGTAGTTGAGAGCTCATTCAATGTGGCTAGTGTAGCCTTTTTCATCAATCACCATGCTCTCACTAATCGTCCATGGGTGGGTCCCTTGGCTTCATGTGAGGTTATTTACTTCCTATAGGTGAGCCAACCATATAACTGAGTTCCACTTATGTATATATACAAGTAGAAGCTAGTTCAAGTACTCATTCCAACACCAAGTGCATGTTATGTGCTTATCATTGAGGTTTTAAGTTTTTCTTTTCAACACCTCTGGATGGCGCGGGGTTTTCTCGTTGGGTTTTTGTTGATTTTGTTCTTTTCTGGGAGTTTTTGTTATGCGAATACCGTTGAGGTTGTTGGATTTGGAGAATGTGCTGATTGCAAGGAGAATAATATCAAAACAAGCCTAGCATTGTCAGGTACTATGATTTGCTTTGTAGCAACATTTTGATCAAACAATAGTGGCATAAGTCATAACTTTTATGTTGTAATCATGTATCTTAACTCTGAGTTGATCTTTTCAGGGTTGAAAGTGACCATTGACTGCAAGCTTGAAGATGGTAAGTTCCAAACACGCGGTGTTGGAAAGCTTAATGAGGATGGAGAGTTTAAGGTAAGTCTTCCTCAAGAAATCTTGAAAGATGGAAAGTTGAGTGAAGAATGTTATGTGCAACTCCACAATGCTGCAAATGCACCTTGTGCTATTCACAATGGGTTAGAAGCCTCTAAGATCACTTTCTTGTCAAAGTCAAACCAAAAACACACCTTTGGACCCGTCGGAAAAGTCAAGTTCTCGTCGGCAATTTGCAATTCCGCCACCTTTTGGCCACCGTTCCCTAAGTCCCACCCTTGGTTTAAGAAGTTTCACCACATTTTCCCTCATCCACCCACGGTTACCCCTTCGGTTCCATTACCACCAAAGAAGCCATGCCCGCCGCCAGAGCCCAAGCCAGAGCCCAAGCCAGAGCCTAAGCCAGAGCCCAAGCCAAAGCCAGAGCCAAAGCCATGTCCCCCGAAGAAGGAGCCAAAACCAGAGCCCAAGCCAAAACCAGAGCCCAAGCCATGTCCCCCAAAAATCTTGCCACCATCTATTCCAATTTACAAGCCACATCCAAAAATCTTGCCACCATCTATTCCAATTTACAAGCCACATCCGAAAATCTTGCCACATCCTATTCCAGTTTACAAGCCACATCCAAAAATCTTGCCACCAATCCCTCCATTCTATAAGAAACCATGCCCACCATTTTCACTCCCTAAGCTGCCTCCAAAATACTCCCATCATCCCATCATACCAGTGCCACCGCACCCTTAAACCTTCCTTTCAAAGTATTTAAATTTCTTGAGTCGCGATGCATGCATGTAGGATTATTCGAGTACCAGTTAATGTTTCAAGAAAGTAATAAAGATCTGAAAGAAGATGATGCATGTAGATGGATAGCTTAATCGCGGTCTCGATCTTTTGCTTATGATTTCAAGATTTGATGTGTGAATTTGGTGGAGTTTGTAAATGTTCAAGGTTTGATTTGTTTTTATGGCAACTTGAACTGTGTTATTTGTTGTTGATCTTTATACTTTTTATTATAAGTATAATTATTTGTACTTGTTGAAATAAAAGAAGTTATTGTTGTTCTCTTAAGTCATCTATGGCAGGGTTTGTTTTTATTTACAACAATATGCACTCTTTGAATGAGACTTAATTACCATGATCTTTTTCATTTTTAATTTCATTTCTAGACACCACGGGGGTTGATGACCCAGTGACAGAGCCAAAGCCTCATTGAACATCTAGGTTTGAAGGTTTTGGGTTCACCGTTCAAAATAAAATTCATTTCTAGAAATTTTTTGAAATTTGGTAACTTAACTAGAAATAAAGTAAAGCAGTGGCGTGTACAGGATTTTTCAATAGTGGGGGTTAAAAATGGGTGATGTAAGCCTCATTGAACATCTAGGTTTGAAGGTTTTGGGTTCACCGTTCAAAATAAAATTCATTTCTAGAAATTTTTTGAAATTTGGTAACTTAACTAGAAATAAAGTAAAGCAGTGGCGTGTACAGGATTTTTCAATAGTGGGGGTTAAAAATGGGTGATGTAAGAACGGGTTGAGTAAAATTTTTATTAAATCATAACAAAAAAATAAGCATGCATTTTTTATAAGGAATGTAAATTTATTCTAAACAAAAGATCAAAACATGAGGACAGTGAAGGCAAAACGTACCAGATATTGATAGTCATTTCCTTCTTACCACCTCTAAGAACCAAAATCTTGGTTGTTGCTTGAACAAGATTGCTATTGCATTCGATACCTGATAAAAGATAAAAATAAATAAATAATAATAATGCAAAAACCCATTAAATTGAATTTTCTGAAATGGTGTTATTTCAGGTTTTATTTTCACAAGCGGTGTTAAAAAAATTTTGTTATCACAAATGGTGTTTCCCCATTTCCTAACCACGGATTGTTGTGTTACCCGTATTCCTAACCACGGATTGTTTATTTTGGGGTGTGTTCGTGGTTCCCAACCACGAAATCTTACAGGTTTAAGTTCACAACCACGAATTGGGTTCAAAACCATCTTACCAACCACGAAATCTTACAAGTTTAAGTTCTCAACCACGAAGTGATGTTCTCAACCACGAAGTGATGTTCCCAACCACGAATTGGGTTCAAAACCACCTTCCCAACCACGAATTCGGGTTCAAAAGCAGCATCTCAACCACAAATTGTTTATTTTAAGTTTTCTTTTATTTTAGGGTTTTATTTTTTTTTATTTTCTTATATACAATCATTTTGCATATTAATATGGTTACGGTTTTATTTGTAAAGATGCTTCAGACAATTATAATGTTACTTTGAAATTACAACAATTTTGGAAATGGTTTAGACAATTATGTTAACAAAAATTTATGTCATCTTTTAGTCAATACACATTATGACATCTTTGAATCATATATCTCGAATCAGAATCATATTCCCATATATATTATGACAGATTTTTCTGAGACAGCTCTATGATAAGTTAATACATCTCAGTGAGAAACTCAGTGAGAATCTCTCTGTGACATTTGAAAAATGTGATAAGATTAGTCATATCTGTGAGAATCTCTGTTAGATGTTGGTAAATGTGATATAGAAGATGTCTTCAACAAAGCATATATTAGACTTCAACGAAACAGATTTAAATCTCATCCCACAAAAACTATCTCAAACTCTTTCAACTCTTTCTTTCTGTATCTCTCATAATGTCCTTAACCTGTCTGTTTCTTGTTAGATTATTCTATGGTGGTAATTTTTCCTATGAAAACGGAGTTGTTTTCTCAGATGAATCTACTCGAACTACTTCCTTTATTATTCACTACAGAATGCGATATGAAGAATTACTTCATATGGTTTATGATCATCTTGGTGTTCAAAAAGAATATTTTAGCTTAGGGTTATTATTATATTATCAGTTTCAAGGGATATCTGAAGCATCATATATTTCTAGTGATCGAAGTTTAGATATTTTGTATTATTTAGCAAAAGCAGAAACAAACTTCAGGGCTAACATATACGTTAATTGTCAGCCAATAATGTCAGTCCAACAAAACGGATGTATGGATCTCCTTCGTAGTGTTTCTGTTTCAATGGCACCCCAACCAACACCAGCACCCCCTTGTTATCAATACAATGATCCAGTACAATTTCCATCAACGTTTGAAGCCGGTCCGTCAAGCCAACATACCATACTAGAAGATATTTAACATGAACAAGTTGATGACGCTATTCATAGTCATAATGAAGAAGTCTTCGATAACACTATTGAAGACTTAAGGTCAGAAGATTCTGAAGATGTAAGAGATGATTTAAACGTGTCCACTGATGAAACTAATGATGACGGCTATGGTGAAACTCCAGCAGAATATAATCTTGGAATTGTTCAAGGGTTTTCTCAAGGACCGGTGAACTATTCTGATGATGTTGAGGAATTAAGAGATTACGACGCTGGTTGTTTTGAAGCGGACGACCACATGGATTTGTGGAACAATGAGTTAAATGAAATTCGAGTTGGTATGAACTTTAAATCTAAAAATGAGTTGATGTATGCTGTTTGAAAGTGGAATGTTGCTCGTAATAGAGAGTTAATAGTAGTTGAAACCAGACCTCAAAAATGGAGAGCAAGATGTTACACCACAGTCGTTGGTCAAACAAGTAACCTTCCATACGCTCCTCCATGTAACTGTATGTCTATGCACGTTTGAAGAATGGTGAAACCATGTGTAGGATAGTAAAATGGGTTGCGTCTCACAACTGTTATGGGTCAGTCATTCGCAACAACAATAGGAGCCTAACATCTAAAAATGTTGCAGCATACATAAACCATGCAGTTCGTGCCGACATTGTTTTCCCTATTAAACAAATCCAGGCGTACATAAAGAAAACCTTGAAGGTTGATATTTCACATATAAAGGCTTGGCGAGCTAGGAGAATAGTTGTTGATAGTATTTGCGGTAACTGAAAGTCTAATTTCGAGGAGTTACCTAAGTACATTACAGCTCTGGTGGCATCAAATACTGGCACTATTATAGAATGGTATCATCAAACAGACGGTTCATGTGAATACGATACATTTAAATATGTTTTTGGGCATTTGGGCCTGTGATAAAAGCCTTTCAACATTGTCGGCCCATTATATGCGTAGACGAAACACATTTGACGGGATCATATCGTGGAAAGCTATTCATCGCAGTTACAAAAGATGCAAACAACTATATACTGCCAGTAGCTTATGCAATCGTTGACGAGGAAACTAATGATAGCTGGAGTTGGTTTTTTATACAGTTATGGAAACATATTGCAAGCCTAAGTAGGAGAAGGTTGTGTATTATTTCAGATAGACACAAAGGCATTATTCATGCAATGAATAATCTTGATATGTAGAAGGAGCCAGTTGCATATCATCGTTTTTGTTTGCGTCATGTGAGAAGCAACTTCATGAATAAGTTCAAGAATGTTAGTTTAAAAAGGGTATGCTGGTCTATCGGTAGCACCACACAACGTCGAAAGTATCGAAGCTGTATAAAACAAATGAAAAAGATCAATCCAGACGCTTGGGAGTATTTGAAACAAATTGGTTTCAATAAGTGTACACTTATGCACGATGAAAAAGACAGTTGTTGGGGTAACCTAACAACAAATATTTCAGAGAGCTTAAACAATGCATTACATGGAGCGAGGGTGCTGCCAATAAAGGCGTGTATTGATTACATGTTTAATAAAGTCGTGCAACGATTTCGAAAGCATACTGACATTGCAAAGCATTGTAAAACATATTTACCCCCACGTGTATGGCACACCTTTGATGAACGTGACAAACGGGGTCAAGACCACACTGTAACTGAGTTCAATGAAGAAGAAGGGTGGTACAGGGTTACCTCAAAGATGCAAACAAATCAAGATGGCGACAACGATTATACTATCCAATATAAAAACAAGAAATGCTCGTGCGGGAAGTGGCAAGCTGAAAGATTTCCATGTTCACATGCAATTTCCGTTTGCCGTCATCGAGGTGAAAGACCTCATGACATTGTTCATAGAGTATACAAAAATGCAACATATCTACAACAATATGATAGTGATTTCCGGCCGCTACCTCATCCTGCTTTATGGATAGACCCTGGTTGGAGGATTATAGCAGATGAGTCAAAAATTATCACATCACGAGGTAGGAGACGAGCACGTAGGATACGTAATGAGATGGATGTTCATTACCCTGAAGAACCTGTCGCTCGTAGGTGCGGAATATGCAATGAAACCGATCATAACAGGAAGAGATGTCCCAACTCGTATCAATGATTTATTAACTGTTGTGTTTGTAATATATTAATGTTTTATGTAATTTATGTGTGTGAAATAAAAAGTGTGCTTGTTTAACATAGTGTGAAAAGTATACACCATAGGTTTAATAACACACATAGGACTAAAAACATACAATTAAACATAACCGAACAAATTAAACACATGTTATGCTTGTTTAACATAGTGTGAAAAGTATACACCATAGGTTTAATAACACACATAGGACTAAAAACATACACTTAAACATAACCGAACAAATTGAACACATGTTATCTTCATTTGAATAGTCTCCGATATACACTTACTTGAGGATTATTATTATCCACAAGTTCAGTGTTTTTAGGTGCATCATCTGTAGCCTTTTGTGAGGCTACAACATTGGAGCATGTTATCTTCTTTTGTTGTCGTAGTTGCTTGGCTACTGATCCAGTCCTAAACGACTTCACTGACGATTGTCTTTGGTTTTCGGGAGGGGTATCTAGAACAACTTGTGTCTCCGTAAATAATTCTTGAACAGTCCAAATGATAGCTTCAACATACTTTGGCGAGTCACACATTTTCTCTAGCCTGCTTAAAGAATTTGTGTCTCTTGAAAAAGGGGATATAAACAATTTTGTAGAGGGAATCACGCGTGCTTAAAGAGGGAATCACTTGTGTCTGCCATAGTGTGACAAAAGTATAGGGAATCACTTGTGTCTGCCATAGTGTGACAAAAGTAGAGGGAATCACTTGTCTATTCTACTTGTTTAATTTTCCTAAAAGTTGAGGGAATCACTTGTCTGGCCACACGTTTTTAATTTTTGTAAAATAAAAAAAATCCAGCTATCATTATAAGGCCACTCATCTTCCCCACACACCATCCATCCTCATTTACCATAAAATGGCTGATGGTCAATACAGTTCTCAACCAGTTCTTAAACCGTCAAGTTGGATAATTAATAAATGGAGGCGTTCAAAGAACACCGGGGGATATTCATCATCCGGGCAACAAACCCCACCTGAAAACCAACCGGATAACTTCCGGCGTCCACGAAATAGTGTCAGTGCACGTAAATGGGCAATTCCAGACGATGAGTCTCATAATTGGTCCGAAAATTTTCTTGATTTCTACAATAACGGGGATAAGCCGTTTTGTTATTCCGTTGTTTTCTTTAGAGAGCCAAAGCTTGACAAACGTTTTTGGGGTAGCCTTTTAGGCTATCGTAATAATGGTTACCTGTTACCAGAGATAAAGAAACATATAAAATTTATTTAAACTTTTTATTTTGAAAAATATTATTTTACTAATTTGAAGATAATTTTTACAGCATTTGGAAGGTTGAGTTGGAAGATTGGTGAAATGGAAACATAGAGAAGTCGGTCGTGTGGCATCCTCTGATATGCGGTGGACAATACTACCACAATAATTTTATGATTTTCTGCTAGAATCACCTAACAAAAACGTCATTTCTTATGCTAATGAAAAATCAAACCGTTTTACCCTATTTTGGGAGGTAGACTATGTCTATTTTCCTATACCACTCCAAAATCACGAATGGTTATTTGTCAGAGTTGATATGACGACATTCAATATGGTATTGTATTGGAGTGAAAATGTCTCAGGTGATACTTATTTACAGTTGGTTCACCCGAAATTAATGAAAATCTCTATATATTTCACAGCGTTGATGGTGAACATCGGTTACTGGAAATAGACTGGATACTCAGAAATGGTTATGTCTTACGAAGCTAATGACGAATTTATTCAGTCACATGACGAATTGGTTGGTAATGAAGGGGTTTTTGTTTGTATGCTAATGGAGCATCTAGTAAACCACTTAATATAAATGGAGATTTTAAACAAAAATGTAAGTCATACCGGCGGTTTATGGCTGATCAGATTTATTTCTAGCGTTGTTTGCCACGTTAGATTTTTAATTTTTTTAACTTATGTAAAAGTGTTTGTTTTTGTGTTCTTGTGAACTCATGTATTATTTTATTTCTATAATAATTAAATGTTTGTTTCATAAAATTTAATGACATTTAAGCTTAATTTTTGGTGAAATCATTATTTGATGAAATAAGTTTCATTTAAACCTTTTCTTTTTCTTTTGATAAACAAATGAAGTACATTTTCCTTTTCATTTGGTGTCATCATTATTTCTATAATAATTAAGGTTCACGTGACTCCACTCACCTTTTCCTTTTGATAAACAAATGAAGTACCTGCATGAATGACAATTCACCTTTTTATTTTGATAAACAATTATTTTCATACATCTGCATGAATGTCAATTCACCTTTTCCTTTTGATAAACAATTATTTTCATACACCTGAATGACAATTCACAAGAAGGCCAGTCCAGTCCATTAAATGTATCATAGTGTAGGTTCACGTGACTCCATCTTTTGATAAACAATCATTTTCAATGGAAAAGAAGTAACCACGTGTATATAAACAATCATTTTCAATGGAAAATGATTTTGTTAATCAAAATAATGTAATTTATAATAATGGTTAACAAACAAAAATATGTATTTTATTTTTCAGTAAACTATTTCGTTGTGCAAAGTTGTATGCCAAGTTGTAAAATAAAATCATTTATTTTATCACATACACTATAAAAACCATTCAAAGTTTTCAATACTCACCTCAACATTCAAAACCTCACCATGGCAGATGAAAGAAACATTCATTTTCACTTTCATATTAACATAAATGTAGAAGAACATAACCCTCACCCAATTTTGCATAGATGGTGTTCATATCACTACATTGTACGAGTACCATATAATTCATCTGCCATAAAAAGTCTGTAATTTAGACAAGCATTTTGTAAACTGGCTTCCTCCCACACTAATGACCTGTTTTGTACTAGCCTATGTAATAACATACAAATTACCACCCCCGCAGCTCGACCAATGTGACCACCATTTGGAGGCCACACACATTACATTATAAGGGATCGGTTGAGCCAAACCATACTGTCGCATTACCCTACTAGGTAGATGCGCCTCAACAACGTCCCAAAATACCAGAGTAGTATCATACATCCAACTTTGGTGGTCGTTTCTACACATCTCCGGCAGATCCATCAAAACCCCATAGTAGAGCGTCCATATGAACTAAAAATTGAAACTAAATTACATTCTTATATTTTTATATCGAAAAAGAAATGTATATAATTTTAATTACCTCATCCGCTTGTAAAGATGTAAATAGTGAACAAAACATAACAAGAACATGACTTGTTGCTTCTCGGAAACTTAAACGAACACTCCACCTATCAATATATGTATAAAATTTTGTTATAACTAACTTAAAATAAACAGATATAATATACGTTGTTTTTAACTTACCATGCACCATACGGTTTTTCTCTAGCATAATCTTCGGTAAGTATGGGAGCAATTGATGGTATTATCTCCCATGCCCATAACTGTAACAATACCATCGGTCCATAAACTTCTGTGGCATCTGAGGATGTTGCTTTGCAGAGGTTTCTATAAAGGCTAGCAAGAACAGCGCTCCCCCAACTTAGCCTGCCAAATCCTTTTAAATTTTCTAGATGATTTAAAAGATGCAAAGATACGGAGTTACCCGTAGAATCAGGAAATAGGGTTCCTCCCAATAAATGTAAGATGTATAACCTTTCTCGTTATGCTATATGTATATTACAACAAAGAAATTCGGGAAAAGGTTGAAATAAACAATTCGTGGTCCCCAATTCGTGGTTGGGAAGATGGTTTTGAACCCAATTCGTGGTTGGGAACATCACTTCGTGGTTGAGAACTTAAACTTGTAAGATTTGGTGGTTGGGAAGATGGTTTTGAACCCAATTCGTGGTTGGGAACTTAAACTTGTAAGATTTTGTGGTTGGGAACCACAAACACACCCCAAAATAAATAATCTGTGGTTAGGAATACGGGTAACACAACAATCCGTAGTTAGGAAATGGGGAAACACCATTTGTGATAACAATTTTTTTTTAACACAGCTTGTGAAAATAAAACCTGAAATAACACCATTTCAGAAAAAAAAATTCCATTAAATTTCATTCATCAATATGAAAATGACTCAAAAAATAGAGTCCTTGAATCGGAAAGATAGCGGTGCCACCACGAAGTATCAATTCTTTTTCAACAATACCGACACCAAGAAGGATCAAATATCTTTTTTAGCAACACCGACACCATGAAGTATCAAATCTTTTTCAACAGTACCAACACCAAGAAGTAAACAGTGAATTTTATTGAAATATTAAACTAAATACTAGTTTGGGTCGAGTTTAAAAATACTAGAAAATATGTTTAGAGTCCTATTTGTATTTGTAGGAAGTCAAGGGGTTGGTATGTAATTATGTCAAAGTCTAACAGTTGTGTCGATTCTCTAATCGACATGTGGGTCAAAAAACTAGGGTTATAAGAACCCTCAAACCGTATGTATCGTTGATGAATGTATGAACAATTTCTCAAAAATGAAGCAAGAGGGTGTTTGGGATTGAGGTGGTTTATAATTCATTGACTTATTGGCTTTTTCAATTGGCTTTTTCAAAAAGCCAATAAGTTAAAAAAGTGTTTGACAAATACAAAAGAACTTTTTATTTTGACTTTTTGAAAAGGGTAAAAAGCTTTTTTTCCAAAAGCCACTAAAACCTGGTTTTTTAAACTCCTTTTGGCTTTGTCAGAATCAAAAGCCACAAAAACCTGGATTTTTAAGCCAAACATTTTTTAAATAACAACTTATTGACTTTTTCCAACATAAAAGCCAATCCAAACACTTTTCTAAAAACTCATTTTGGAAATTCATAACTCAATAATCACTTTTGACAAAAGCACTTTTGTAGTTAAATAAGTAATCCCAAACACTCTCCAAGTATTGTCAAATCTCTGTGTATTGTTCATCCAATTTGTGTCTGATTTATCAACATTTGGTATCAGAGCACGACAATCGATCTTGGAAAGAAATAAGGAAGCAAGTGATTTAAATCAATCCAAGGGAGAAAGAAAAAGTAAGACGATGGACTGTAAACGGGAAGGAAGAAAGGAAAAGCATCAAGGAAACGATTCATGTATATACGCAAGATCTACAAGTCATTCTAATCGAAATTTTCAATCAAAAATCGAACCAAACATCGAATTAAAGAAAGAAGAAAGCGGTGCATTTTTTTCTTCTAAGCATACAACAGAGCAAATCGATTTTCTGGTTATTCACGATTAGAAGCACTAAACAAAAACCTGGTGCAATTTTTTGTGTAAAGTCCTATACGTCAGAAGGAAGAAGCATGGATCCTTTTGAAGATTGAAAAGTTTGCAAACCAGAAATTCAAAGACAAAAAGTTTAAAGGGTTGCAAAATTTTATTATTTAGAAATCCCTATTCAGATAAGAATTCCTTTCAATTAATGCGTTATTTCTAATTTGAAAAGTTAGAGTCCCTATCTGATTAAAGAAAAGCAAGGAGAGATCAAGAACCTTTACGGTTCATTTAGCAAGTCAAACTGAATCTTTAAGGTTCATAGCAAGTCACGAACCTTAGGTTCATTTAGCAAGTTAGAATCACTGTGATTAAATTAGCAAGAGCAAGTAACAAGATTGAATCATAGGGTTTCAAATTATTAAGTAAATACCAAACTTTGGTCAAAGCAAGTCAATTTCGGTCAAACAAGTCAATTCTGGTTAAGCAAGAATCTTATCATCAAGTAGGTTGGAACCTGACTAGCAAGTCGGTCAGGAGCACGTAAAAATCTGACCAGCAAGTAGGTCATAACCTGATTAGCAAGTAGGACAGGAGCACGTAAAATCTGATTAACAAGTCTGTCAGAAGCAAGTAAAACCTGATTAGCAAGTCTGTCAGAAGCAAGTAAAACCTGATTAGCAAGTCGGTCAGGAACCCGTAAAACCTGATTAGTAGGTCAGTTAGTAGCAAGAAAAGCTAGTTAGCAAGTTGTCCAGAAGCAAGTACTAAGCAAGGAATTTTTAATCTTTTGATCAAACAACAAGAGCAAGAAACTGGTTATCTGATCAAAGCATGTTAGCAAGAAATTCAGCAAGTAAGTTGGGAAGAATCCCAAGATAGGCAAGAAGAACAAAGCAAGAAAGTAAGGAAGCATGACATTAGCATATAACAAAAAGATTGAAAACACATCAAGCGGTTCAACACCAATTCGTGAGCAAGGAAATGTTTCACTTCAATGTACTAAGTTGACTGAAACAAATTACACCACTTAGGCATTGATGATGGAAACAATATTGAAGGCTTATGGTCTTTGGGAAATAATTGATGCTAAAGAAGGAATAGAAGCATTAGTAGATGACAAGAAATAAAATACAACAAAGATAATGATCTTCCAAACTTTGGCACAAGATATGTTAATGCAAGTTGCACAATACTCGACCGCAAAAGAAGTGTGGGACTCGATTTAAAGTTCAAAATCTTAGAGCATATTTAGTTCAGAAAGCACGTCTACACACCTTGAGAAGTGAATTAGAGACTTTGAGGATGAAACCATATGAATCAGTAAGTGACTTTGTGGGAAAACTGGGCAGCATAAGAGCCAAGTCTAAATATCTTGGTAGTACTCTAAAGATAAGACAATTGTTAGGAAGCCGTTTAATTCGGTCACAAAGAAATTTCTACCGATCGTGACAACTATCAAACAATATCAAGAGGTTGACACGATGTCATTTGAAGAAGCAGTGGGTAGAATAACAACATTTGAAGAACGCCTAAAAAGTCAGGTTGAACCAGAAGAAAATTATCAATACAAACTTCTGATGGCAAGTTCAAGCAATCAAGGTCGTGATAGAGGATGTGGAAAAGGTTTTCGTAAAGGAGAAAAGGATTTGGAAGAGGTATGGGTCGATGATATAAAGATAAAAGTAATTTTAGAATGTTATGAATGTGATGAACTTGGTCACTTTGCAAAGGATTGTACCAAATGGAAGGATAAGGAGAAAGATAAGCAGCAATAATCCAATCTCATCTATGATGAAGAAGATCCAACACTATTGTAAGTGCAAGTCAAGCAAGTAGAAGACCTTCTTAAACTATATTTAGTTTAAGGGGGAGTATTGAAATATTAAACTAAATATTACTTTGAGTCCTATATGTATTTGAAAGAAGTCAAGGGGTTGTATGTAATTATGTCAAAGTCTAGCAGTTGTGTCGATTCTCTAATCGACTCGTCGGTAAAAAAAATTAGGGTTATAAGAGCCCTTTAAACCGTATGTATCGTTGACAACTGTACGAACAATTTCTCAAAATTGAAGCAAGTATTGTTAAATCTTTATGAATTGTTCATCCAATTTGTATCTGATTTACCAAAAAATTTTCCATTAAACTCTTTGTATGTGTAAAATGGAGATAATGCAAAGTTGTTTTTCTGTATAGTTCTTGTTCTTACATTATGAACTTATTATTATTATTATATATATGTAAAATAGAACACCAAAAAGCTTCATAGTGATTAAATATAATTGATGGAAATATGAAACACAAAAGGACTATTCTAATATGCCCATGCAAGCAAAACGATCGCTGCTGTTAGGATTTGTGAAATCCTTCAATGAGGGTTCTTTGTATTGATCACTAGTATTTATAATAGTACAATGCAGGGGGGAAATCAAATAATTAAAATATACACCCTACACTAAATACAATGCTATAAGATCACCATAGACTTATTTAACTTATCTAACATACCCCACAGTCTGAGCGGAGGGAACCTAAATGTTAAGACTAGATTCGAAGTCTAAAAACAGATGCGACGCTAAGCCTTTGGTGAATATATATGCAAACGGGGCGATCAGAGGGAACATGCAATACACAAACCTGACTAATGGCAACATGTTCCCTTACAAAGTGTAAATCTATTTTCACATGTTTGGTTCTTTGATGCTTTACACAATATATTGTGAAACCCTCAATTAAAATGGTGGTTTGTTAAACTGGGGTTTTGGGTGAAACTTGGATAAACCTTAACGGGTTAAATGAGTTGAATAATTGTTATTCGGAGTTGGAGGTGTGGTTAAGGTTGTATTAACCAAGTTTAGTAAAAATGTTGATCATTAGGATATAGGTGGGGTGCTAAATCTCAATTTGAATTACTAAAGAATGTGTGAATGATTTAGGTAATCAAGTCGCCAAGAGTGAAGCTAAACCGGATTCATCCAAAGATAAATGTAAGTGTTTTTACACTTAGTAATTAATAGGTGATTGTTGATACACATGTATGATTACTTATGTGTATGTTAATTGGTGTTAAATTTATATATGTATGATATATACAAATGGTGGGGTGAAATAAGATGATTGAAGTCTATGAACTTCACAATGGTGAAATGGTGGAATTGGGATCTTTGAATCCTGTAAGTGTGAAAATAACTTATAGGTTATACAAGGTGATTGTTGTTATGTGTGTATGCTTGTATGTACGCTAATTGGTGTTAAATTGTATGTGTTGTTTATATATACAAGGGGTGGGGGTGAAATGGGTGATTAAAGTCTTTGAACTTCACTAGTGGTGATATTGAAGTCTATGAACTTCATAAAGGTGCAATGGTGGTTTGAGATATTTGAATCTCACAAGGGTGGTAATAACTTGAGGTCACGAGCCTCACAAGGGTGAATGGGGATTGAAGTATTTGAACTTCATATAAAGGTGAAATGGGGATTGAAGCCTTTGAACTTCACATGTTGGACCAATTGAAGTCTATGAACTTCACAAAAATGAAATGGGTGTTTGAGATCATAAGAATCTCACGAGAATTGACTTGGTTTGGGTAATGGGGACACACCAAACTTAGAAGAAGTCTATATGTGTTATAAGTATGTAATTGGAGTTTTTTTGATGTTAAAATCTCATTGGGGTTGAGGTAAAAGGGTTTGTTTGGCGCAAAATAGTGAGCTGATGCAGGGCTGACGTTCCATATGCTGACTAGCGTTTAGAATGCGTGAAACTTTCTGTAAACGCTGCCCCATACGCCAAAAAAATGTTGAAATGTCGTTTGGGTTGTCTTTTGGTATAGGGACTTGGGGGTTCTCTTAGGGATTGTATATCATTAATAATGGTGAGTTTTGGGGTGTAGGTAAAGCTCCGGTATAGTCTCGGGCCATAATTCGTGTGGATTGAATTCTCAAGAAGATCTTTTGGTGTTTGCTTTTATGAAACCTAACCTCAGTGTGAGAGTCGTTAGACAATGGTTTTGTAAGGATGAATGTTAATTAACTTGTTGGTTGTTTAAAAAAAAATGTTTTAACTTCTTTTCTTTTGAAAAAGATAAGTCTTAATATGGGTTGTTTGTAATTAACTAATGAGGTTGCTTTTGGTGGTTGTAAATGGGACATATTTTCGCGCGTTTTGAAAATTAAATTTGGGTTGAAATTTTGGGTGTTATAACGGGAGGTGGATCTAGATCAAGTCTCGGGATAGATCATTGAACTTGAATCTTTAGGGAAGTGTTAATTGTTGTTACAAGGTGTCAAACTAAATAAGTTGTAAGGAAATTAGACTACAACGTTTTAAAAGAGGCTATGGTTTATGTAACGAGGTTATGTTTGATATTTGGTTAAGTTGTAAACATTTCTTCACGTGTTTAAATTTTGAAAAAGGTTGGGACCATTTTCCACAATAAAACTCATTTCTGAGTTAAAAAAATTTGGATATCATTTGGTTGAGACAATGTCATTGACTATCGATCCGTAGTCAATTCATAACATTGGCTACTCCCACCTCTCAAAACCTCTCAAAACCCCTAGGGTTTCTTTTCTCTTAACGAGAGATCGTTATTCGTTAATCAAGCTTCAACCTACCTCTCCAATGGCGACGACGAAGTCCGTCGAAGCCTCACTATGGTGGGATCCCTTCACAGACTTGCTTACAGAACTCGAAAACCTTTCTCCATCCTCCGAACTCCCAATTTCTCTGGTAAATTTTGCTCATTTTTTGCAAACTTTAGTTTTTTGAAATCTATGTACTTCGTTTCATTTGATCGTGTAAATTCGATTTGAAATTGGTGCAGGGGAATAAGTTGAAGGAAAATTACGTATGGTTATTGAACTCTGTCTTCCTGTTCAAGTCACCCAATCAGAAATCTAGAGAGGCGTTGGATTCTCAACAGGTTCAAATTGGCTCACACCAGTTAAACATACAAACAAAGTTTAAAGAATTGGCACTGAAGATTAGTTCCTCATTGGTCAGTTATAGCTGCTGCATTTTTATTGTTTTTCTAGTTCCTCAATTATGATTAGTCTACATTGCTAAAGTGAATTATGTTATGTTCAGACTGGAGTTTAGATACAATAGATGACATATCAGATTCTGGTAAAATAAAATGAACCTTTCAGGTAGGCTATTATGTTGGCCTTGGGCCAATTGACCGAGATCGCGAGGAAAGGAGAAGGTGACGGGTTGGGGGCAGCCGGCCCTAGCCCAGTTTGTCAGCCCGTTTATTTTTATTAGTAAATCCTAATTGTAATCTCTATATATTTATCTCATGTACTTGTAGTCTATCATGACCTCAGAAATAAAAGAATAACCTAGTTGTCGCCTGTGGACGGAGGTCAGTTTAGACCGAATCACGCTAACTCTGTCGTTTTTTGCTTTCGTGCGTGTTCATGTGTGTTTAAAATCCTAACATATTAAGCATAGAAACATGGCCTCATTGTTATCCAAATCAAATAAGAACCAAATGGATGTATGAATATGCATGATTCTAGTGATAATAGAGAGAATGCAGCATTACTGGTCTAGTTTTAAAAATATGCAAAATCTGTGAAATAGGCTTCTCTAGGGATAAGGATCTTGGCTGGTGGTCTTACCTTTTATTGTTCAAAGAGTGCAATAATTAAGCATCTTGTTAGTGTGAAGGATCGGCATTCATGATATTTAGCTTTTAGATTTTCTGAATTCTTATGTTTGTACATTACTCATTGGTATCCTTACGCAGTTTCCTTCCAACATATGTCTTTTAATATCTAAAATTTTGCTCCAACTTCATAGTAGCCTTTAGGAATATATGTGTTGGCAATTTGACTTGTACTAGAACTAGAATTGATCTGGCTTTGTAGATTTATTATTTATGGATGTGTTATATATGTCAGGACTCAGAAATGCATTTTCAAACAAATAAAGGATTGATAATAGGTTACTTTGTCCTATTATAGCACTTTATAGTTCACACCCGTTATTATAATATGGAGTTTGATGTGGAAATTATTTGAACTTGTAAATGTTGCAGTGTTTGGATGAAGTGCAATCTTATATACTTGTTGAAAGATCATGTGAATGTGACACATCTGATCTTGTATCTCTTGAGCCACTTCATTTGGTTAGTTTTTTCTTCTTCTTTTTCATATTATCTCTGTATAAAAGTCGAACCTTGAGTCCTTGATGTTTCACTTAGTACTGCTCATAGTTACCTAAATCGCTAGATTAGCCACAAATTTCGTATTGGTACGAAATGTACCGGATCGAATTTGCTAGCGTACCGGATCGCGAATCCATTCAGTTCCGATCGTTCCTTAAGTCACGATTTCTACCGTATGGTATGGAGAACCAAATTGAAATTCAAACCGTTCCGGATCGTTAAGTTCTGCGTTTCCGGTACGGATTGGAGATGAATTGGGATCGATTGTCTGTTCGTTTTCTGTTGTAATGGCTCCAATCAAGGTAGTCTCCTCATTTTCTGTTTGTAATTCAATCATTGTATTTCTTTAAGTGATGATTGTATTTGTTTTCTTGTGATCTGAGGTCAAATTAATGTGATTTTATGAGGAATTTCATATGGGTTTTTGAAAATGTTGAATTAAATTGCTTGGTAACATCATCATTCTTGAATCTTGACTTCTTCTGTATTTTTTGTTTCCTGTAGCAGTCAAAATCAGGGTTGTTTGTGGTTTTAATTTTTGAATAAGCTCAAATGCGCGTTGGTTGACTTTTTATTTTTTTAAATTTATTGCACATTTTGATTTTTTCATATAATATTGTTCAGTGATTAGGTCAATATTCTGGTAATTTGGATTTGGAATTTGGTAATTTCTTTTTTGAATTGTGTACACCGAACCAGACTCTATGGTACACTGTACCGGTTCGTACCGATATGAACCTACCACCCTCCGTACCGAATACCTGATCTCTAGCGAATCGCGTACTGGGTACACGTACCTGTACCGGAGCGTACCACGATTTAGGTAACCAGAGTTGTCAATAGCGCCGGTAGCGGGCGCTATAGCGCGCTACCTAGCGTATAGGTGAGGCTCCGCTATTTCCAGATAGCGACCAAATAGCGATTTTTTTTTTTTTTAACCAGTTTTTTACTTGATTAATATACATAGGGTTGCTAATAACCCTAATATATGAAGATTTAGATGATTATTGATTATAATTGCTACATATCCTACAATAGTTGAATATAAAATATTTCTAAAAATTTCTAGCAGTGTATCGCTAAACGTGAAATAGCGCCCGCTATTTACCGCTATTCGCTACGTAGCGTATAGGTGGCTTGTCGCTATTTACCGCTATTCGCTATCGACAACTATGTAGGTAACTATGGTACTGCTTAGAAGGAGTCACATCATCCTATACGCATGGTTTAAAAAAACGGTCGAGGCGTACGCCTCGAGGAGGCGAGGCGGTAGAAAAACGAGTCTGAGGCGTACGCCTCACAAGGTATTTTAGTACGTACGCCTCACTACGGCTGAGGCGGTCGAGGCGGGCTAAGGCGGGGCTGAGGCGGTGAGGCAGTAGAAATGGAAAAAATTGACTTTTGACTGGACTTTTGACCCATTTGAGCTGTGTATATCGTTTTATTAACGAAATACACAACTCAAATGGGTCAAAAGTTCATAATTAGCGTCTGGTTCTCCTTAATTTGACCTATTTTCTCATTCTTCTCCTTAATTTGACCTAATTTCTCATTCTTCTTTCACACATCACACCTAGGAAAGGTTTGGAAGGGGTTGATGTAGTCAACAAACAAGATACAAACATTGTTTGATGTTTAGTATTTTATTTTTTGTAAGATATATAATTTTTATATTTATTTTTTAATTCCGCCTCGGGCTTACGCCTCGGTTCGCCTCGAGGCTTAAGCCTCGTGAGGCGAAGGGAAAACGCCTCGAGGCGCGATTCCGTTCTTTTAAACATTGCCTATACGAAATGTGCTTTTCTTGCATACATAAGAGTATTTTAGGTGGGTCTAAACCGATAAATCATACCAACTTAATTATAACTTTATTCCTCGTCTGCAATCCTCAAGTTGGGGATTAGATAACAATCTTTCATTAATTAGCAAGAAAACAAGCACTGTGAATCTGCTTGTAGATGTCTGCAATGCTAATACGAGCAAACTTTTGGGAAACTTTGCCTATCTTGTTAGGATTAAGTTCACAAAATTTATTTAACATGATTAATGACTTAAGCAGCTACGAATAAACATTCATAATGTGGAAAGCAACAATTTGACTTTGGTATCCCTGTTTTTTTCCCTTCCTTTTCTTCCCACTGTCCAGAAGGTTATGATTCAGTATTATATTGAGCGGCAGTGTGTATTGAAGTGTACACGCCATCTTCTCATGCTATCTTGTAAGTTCATAATCCCTGCTTTTGTAACTCCTTGTTTAATTTTTTATTTATTCACCTTAAATACATGTAAGCATCATATTATTGAACTTATCTACTATCATCTATTCAGTATACATAAAGCATTTGGGACATCCTGTATTTTTTGTCCACTTTGTCTTTTGGATTGTCTTTGTGGACTTCCCTTGAATTTTAGTTAGCTGTTTTTGAAGCACTTCTCATTTTAAAAGGGGACATACAGTGTTTTATGTTATACATTGTTTTGTATGATCACCTCGTTTTGTAACTGCTACTTCTTGTTCAGTGTATGTTGAAGATGACTCAAAAGCAGATTCTGCTGTGAGAGAAATGGTGCTGAAGCTGATTTCTGATGGGTTGGAAAGCAGATTATTGTCTGTTATTGAGAGTCTATTGTCTGCCACTTATCTTGAAAACATGGTAAATTTATATATTTTTTGGTTTGTTTGTCTTATTGATGTCTTTTTATATGGATCTTTTCATAGTTATTATACAAACTGTACTCCCTCCATCCCAAAGTAAGTGTCCACGAGGCATGCAGTTTTAGGAATGTACAATTAACACATTTTTAATAGCTATTTGCCAATTTTACCCCTAGAAGTGCATACAGTTTTAGGAATGTGCAGTTAATGCAGTTTATTAACAAAGTATAGTTAAGGGTAGAATGGGGAATTTGATAAATTATTTTAGAAGTGGACATTTATTTGAGACAAACTAAAATAGAAAGGTGGACATTTTTTGGGACAGAGGAAGTAATTCTTTGATTTTTTTTCAGGAGGTGGATGTTTTCACTTTATGGGCTGAAGAGATGCTAATTGAAGACAATTTGGTCTTAGATATCCTTTTTCTTGCTTATTATGAATCATTTTGTACATGTGATGGTAAACAGTGGAAGAGTTTGTGTTTGATTTATGAGGTATATTTTCTTTCTACATTTTGCTTTATGATACCTTTCTTGTATGACAAGTACCTCAAGAACGTTTCAATGCAGAGGATGATATCTGGATCTTGTAACTTTGGAAAACTGGCAATATCCACTGAAGCTGTGAAATCTATATATCATGCTAAAGTACAATTGCTACTTATTCTTATAGAAACCCTTTACCTGGAAAACATTCTTCAAATGGTCCATGATGAGACCCCTTTCAGGTTTGAGCTTTATAATATCAGTTTAAATTCTAAAAGTACATAAAGCTTATTATGTTTTGATATTGTTATAACATGTGATGTGTGTTTAGCAAGTAGCAACAACGGATTATGCAAGTTTTAATTTTATAAAGTCGATTTAAATACTATTACTAATACTAGAACACGAATAGGCAAGTGACCAGGTAGTAGCCCAGGTAATGGCAAGCAACCGGTTAGTTAAACAGAGGGAATGATGCAAAATCCTAACACTAAAGCCCTTGTCAAGGTCTAGTCTAGAAAAAAACTTTGAGTTGGAAACATGGATTTGAAAGAAATAAATTCCAAACAAACTAAAACAGACAAAGGAATTAAATTTAGAAGAATCAATAATGTGAAAAGTACTTGCTAAGAATCCACTCCAGGATTGCTGGTCTCAATCGGGATTTTCAATAAAGTTAATTTAATAAAATATTGGTTAACTTCATTAATCTAGTTGTCTAATGCCCTATCTTAAATATAATCGACTCAGAGTTCTCATGTTGTTAATTAATTCCTTAACATAAAGTCCAAACTCAAATAACTACTAATAATGAATCTCACCTAACCTCTAACCATTGGGAAACCAACTCAGAGTTCTCATCATAGTTATCTAATACGCGGTTCGCTCCGGTACGGGTACACGGTTCGGGTACGCAATTCGCTAGAGTTAACGTATTCGGTACAGAGGGGGGTAGGTTCATTTCGATACGAACCGGTACGATGTATCATGTAGTTCGGTTCGATGTACCCGAATGAAACATAAGTTCAAATACAATATAATACTTGCCAAATTCCAAATCAAAACAAAACTGGTGATGAAAATTGGTTAGCAATGGAAGGTAATTATACTAATTCAGCCATTAGGTACTCAATTACATTTTTTTGGAAGTTGGAATTGTAGAAAAAGAAACAGCTGGAACAGCGGCGGTCGCTAATTCCCGCCAAATTCGTGAATTGCACAGTTAACCCTCTAGCGAATTCATAGACCAAATTCGCAATTGCACAGCTTTGGAACGGTTGGAATTCATGTTTGGTACAACGAATTCGAACGATTTGGTTCGCCGTACCGGAACAAATTGGATCGCCGTACCATCGCGATTGGGAACGTTGCGATTTCCGATTGGGAACATCGCGGTCCAATACGGGGATCGCGGCAATCTAGCGAATTCGGTAACTATGGTTCTCGTGTTGCTAATCCCTGCAAACTTCACACAGATTCTATGCTTAATGTATTAACTACACCAAAAGGTCGTTTGTATGCAATTACTCTCTTGATTTGGATTAACTATCAATAAGCCTAATTGCAAGCAAACGTTCTCTTCTCAAGGTACAATCAATTATTTTTAATTAGTTATAAATCCCTATTGCATCTGTAGATTCCATGTTTATTCACTACCAACAACAGAAACCAATTAAGCGTAAATAACCTGTTAGGAACAACGTGGCGCAGCGGTATCAACACACACACATGCACAAATGATAATCACGCGGTACAGAAAAATAAACGACACAAGAATTTTACGTGGTTCGGTCCCAGTGGGGGACCTACGTCCACGGGCTGCAACTAGGTTATTTCATTAAGCTCAAAGGCACACAGATTACAATTACAACATAGGGTATTTATAGATTAAAACTAGGGTTCCTAACTTGTTCTCTAAGTTAGGCCCAAACCATAGAGATAGGCCCATTAGGGCTGGCTAACCCTAATTAGGGCCGGCCGCCTCTAAACGAGACTCCACACCTAACAGTCTCCCACCGAAAAATCTTTCAACCGAGCAATATCACCTGACTTCCCTTTTTTTTTTTCACTTATGTCGTCACCAGCACACCCGTTGGTTCCATTTTATCCAGTTTATCCAACACCAGTACCCTATTCAAGTTCCATTTTGACAAACCCATCAACCAAAATACATAACTGTCAAACCTTCGATTACACCCATCCCGTCTTCAGCTATAACAATAGCAACCAGGAAACAAATCGAAACAATGAAACAAACACAACACTTGCACGGGCTTGAACTTGACAGATGTTCTACAGAACATGTCAAATGACCGATTTGCTCCTACAATAAACCTCGTAGACAAATCTAAACCCGAATACTGAATTTCACATAACCCGGTTCCCAAACAGGTGATGATAAACAGTCAACATAAACTAACCAAATCTCTAACCTTTACCCGACGAATCCAAGAGTTTTATAACCAAACCCTAATCGGCGGCTTCAAAGAGATTAACCCGGTACTATAAACAAAACCATTTATACCTGCGATATCATAACCCGAGACACCTGACCCGACGCTTCACCTGCAAACCTGAGTGAAACCAGCAACGCCAAGAGATCCACAACAGAAACTCTAATTGTAAAATCACTCCAAATCAGTCCCGAACAGCCCTGTTTTCTCTCGAAACAGCCCTGTCGGAAAACACTGTTCACGACGGAAACACTGTTCACGGCGGCGGCACTGTAGCAGCAGATCTGAATCAACCCTCGATCAGCCTCTACCCTTTTTCTCGATAGAAAACCGTGCAGATCGTGTGTAAATAACGAGCCAAAGCTCTTATACCACTTGTTAGGAACAACGTGGCGCAGCGGAATCAACACACACACATGCACAAACGATAATCACGCGATACAGAAAAATAAATGACACAAGAATTTTGCGTGGTTCGGTCCCAGTGGGGGACCTACGTCCACGGGCTGCAACTAGGTTATTTCATTAAGCTCAAAGGCACACAGATTACAATTACAACATAGGGTATTTATAGATTAAAACTAGGGTTCCTAACTTGTTATCCAAGTTTGGCCCAAACCGTAGAGATAGGCCCATTAGGGCCGGCTAACCCTAATTAGGGCCGGCCGCCTCTAAACGAGACTCCACACCTAACATAACCATCAACCCAAGTCCCAAACACGTGCAAGTGATATCAAGAATCCAATCAAAATCGAATTAACAAGAAAAAATCTTAACTTTATTAAAAATTGGTCATCCCTCTCAAGGGTTCATATAATCAAAGCAAGAAATAGAGATCTACTCCACAATCATGGAATATAAAAACAAAACAAAATAGAAAGCAAGTAACTTGAACATTGTCTTGAAAAAATAAACCTAAAGTTTGTTGAACGTAAAGTGGACCAATATTGAACTTAATCTTCACTCGTTGTCACCTTGAGCCCAAAAACAATAATCTTGACCAGATCTGTTCCTTGGAAGTTTGTAAAAAAATCTTATCTAAGCACTGCTAGTAATCTCCTCCTCTGTCGGTTATTGAGCTGGCTTTCCTTTTACTCTTAACTTGAAACCTTTTCTTATAGTCGCCCTGGCCGCACCCACATGCTTATGTGTTTTCAGAGACACAGCGGTGTGTTCCATTAATCACACGTGGACTTCAGGGCACACGCCTATGTATTATGGTAGTTGCGTGGGTGTGTGCTTTTCCAAAGAAATCTTCAGTTTTCAAAACGGGTTACATGGCTAAGTAAATCAAGACACATACCCTTGTGTTTCATAGTGGAAATCTCTTTAAAACTTACAGTGGACTGCACAGTTATGTAGATGAAGATACATAGCCGTGTATTGTCCTGACAATCTTTCTTCACCTGTGGGTTTGTTTCACAAGCTTTTGTTTTGGATTTCAACCGCCCGTGATTGAGAATCACATAGCCGTGTAAATTGAAATCTTCAGTTTTTTTCTTCATTTCTCTTCATACTTCTCTGTTCGTAACTTTCATCATACTGTACGCAAGTATGAAGTTATTAAGTATCATATCTGACATTTTCCATTTGTAAAAGTGTCTAAGCTGTGGGATTATTGAGTATAAAATATGTATAATTTAGAATATGTCAACATCTTGATATTTTGAAATATTTCTACTAGAATTATGTTTTTATGTATATTCAGTTGTTTGAACAAGTTCATATTGAAATTCATCGCAGGCAGGGAAATATTTCTTTTGCCTTGAATGATATTCAAGAGGTGGATGCGATCATTTCTAGTCTTGATCCTTTTGAGATGAAAGAAGCGGGCCCACTAATTTTAGCCTGGGCAGTGTTTCTATGTCTCATTTCATCTCTTCCTGAAAAACCCGAACATAATGTGGTTATGGTACATCCGCTGTTTTTAATTATTCTTTTATCTACAATGATTACGTTTCATAAATTGTAACCATACTTTGGTTTCATATTATAGGAAACCGATCACGTAGGTTATGTTCGTCAAGCCATCAGAGCTGCGTCATTAAATTATTTTGATGAAATTCTTCACAGTGATCTCCTGAAGGATTCAGAGGTTGGCCATTCTCCAATTTTCTCAATGTCTCTAGTTATACTTGTTAATATCACGTAAATTAATAAAAACTTACAGTATTGTTTTTGTTAGGGCACTATTGCTAGTTCTCGTAGTGTTTTGAGGACATTTGTTTCTGCTTTCATAGCATCCTATGAGATCAGTCTTCAGGTAACTGGTTTCACATGCATTTATTTTGGTTAACTAACAAGGATATTGTAGTTTGTCTTGTGCATTTTTATTATTCACATCGACTTCTGTGTTGCAGTTAGAGGATACTAATCTCAAATTGATATTGAATATTCTTGGAGAAATCTACCGAGGAGAGGTTTGACTATTAATCTTTTTTTTGGTTTATGATTTTAACTAATGGCCAACTGTGTCCATTTTATTGTAAGTCTATATGACTTGGTTCACTTCAATGATACAGGAGTCACTTTGTGTTCAGTTCTGGGACAGAGACAGTTTCATAGATGGTCCTATCCGGTGCCTACTTTATAATTTAGAAGGTGAATTCCCCTTCAGGACTGTTGAACTCATTAGCTTATTATCAGCTCTCTCTGAAGGAGCTTGGCCTGCAGAATGTGTGTGAGTACCCAAATTGCTCTGCGTTAAGGTTTTCCTTTTCTTTTTTAGTTTATTTAGAATATGAGCATTTCAATACACATGTTATGTCATTTTAACCCGTGAACAGGTATAATTTTCTTGATAAATCTGTTGGATTGTCTACTTTGGTTGAGCTAAGAGGCAACCATGGGATTGATAATAATTCAAGAATCTTTGAGACTCGATTGCCAGTGTGTGTTCCTGGATTTGAAGGCCTCCAGATACCAAGGGATACACGGGGTCATGTATTAAAATTCATAGATGATAACACTGCCCTTGTGCGGTGGGAGGTAAATTTTAATTATCTTGTTCACTTTTCAGTTATTGCGCATATTCAAATTTTACTTATGGTGTTAATGTATGTCTACTGTAATGTTGGTCTCTGCTGACTTTTGCATTATTCTTCATGTAGTACACTCAATCTGGAGTTCTAGTGCTGCTTTTGCGTGTGGCACAAGAAATGTATCCGGATGGTTCTGAAGAAGTCCTCGTTATCCTTGATTTGATCAGTCGACTAGTCACTTTTAACAAGGTAAATTGTACGGTAGTCTTCCATGTGCTTATCTTTATCTTTATTTCCCAAAATCCGGACCAATTAACGATCCCACTATACACACACACACATATATATATATATATATGTATGTATATGTTAATTCTTTGTGTTTCTCTATCAATACACTAGCACTCCATTGCTTCCCTGTGAGTAGGATTTGTTTAATTTTCTTTGGTAGTTATAGATTCAATAGTGTTCAAAATATTTCTATTGCATCAAGACTCAAGAGCATTAATCAGCAACATATTATGCATATCTTTTTTTCAAACTTTCGTAGCCAAGTAAAATTTAATCCAATATATTTCTTAGATTGAGATTTTCAGTAACAATTTGTGAAAACACTATTTGTACAAGCATTTTGTGATCTTTTTGTTTGATAAAAATAGGTGGATATCCTATTACTTGCTTTTGGTAGTCTAAAAGTAATTATAAAGTGAGCTAGGGTGTTCTTTGTACAGGCTTTGTGTCATTCTCTGTTGAATATCGGTGATACATTCCATGGCAAAGATATAATTAGGTACAGAGCAAACTATCCTTCTCATTTTGTCTTCTTGTTATCTAATCAGATATGTGTTTTTGTATCTATAAGCAACATTTTGTTATGGTACTTTATTTTTTTATATTTAGGTTAAATGTGGCTGAGATCATATGCACCTTGATCAAGAATCTTTCTCCTAACGTTAGTGGAGCATTAATGATGTCAAGAGGTGTTAACATTTTGGCTGTGATGTTAAATTGGTAAGTTTTTCAGTTCTTTTCAGTTCATTGGCACTTTTTAGTTATAGCTGATGGGCTAATTGCTATTAGGTCTTTATCTCTGTTATGATTATATTGAAATTACTTGTTCATCATAATGCATGAAAAACATCCCGATTTATCTTTTTCTGCTTGCAGCTCCCCATCTCATGTCACTCAAACTATCCTGAAGACCAATATTTTTGATGTTTCTTTAAGGATGAATCCCTTTAACAACGGCCCTGATGGATTATCAAGGTGTGTTTAGTTGAGATTTTCAGATGTGTTTTACCTGTTATATTAGATTTGCTATATGATGGCTTTTAGGTTACTTTTATTTGGTTTATCTTGCAAAGCATTTTCTATTGACTTCATTGATATCAGCTGAAGACTGGTTTTTTCACTGAGATTTCAGATGTGCTTAAGCTTTTATAGTAAATTATTTTTATCTACAAATCTGTTTTTTTGCTCCAGTGGCTCCTGGTTGCTTTCTGGAAGACTTGCTAAATTACTAGTTATCGACTGTGAGCATAATGACAGTTCATGCCCACTTGCAGTATCAGGCATGCTACATGATCTTTGTCAATGTTCCTTTTTCACATTTCAGTATTCTTTATTGTTAGAAAATGAATTCGACACTGTTTTATAATTTAAGTTTTGTGGTTTGCACTTTGTCAGTGTTGGAGTTCACCATTCAACTTTTGGAAAAGGGTGTAGAAAATGACTTCCTCTTGGCTCTTACTATTTTCTCCATTCAGTATGTTCTTGTAAATCATGAATATTGGAAATACAAAGTGAAACATTCTCGTTGGAAGGTGACATTGAAGGTATATCTGGTGAATCAACATGTTTTAAGAAATTATTTTAGATTTACAAGCTTCTTAAAATGCCCAATTTATCCCACAAATGCCTAAATGTCTTTCTTGGTTTGTGCTGAATGTGTAACTTTGAAGAGTGAAATTTATTGATTTTATTCACTTGTTCTTTTAGGTGCTTGAATTTCTGAAGACATGCATTGTATCAATCTCGCACTCCCCAAAAATGGGGGAAATTTTTCGTGATCTATTGCTTTCTGATTCTTCAGTTCACAATGCTCTTTTTCGCATTGTTTGTATAACAACACCAACTTTAGAGGTTTGCTTTGATTTCCCTTCATACCTATTACTTGACTCTGGTCAAATATTGGATTAATACTTTCTGCAGAAATAATCTCACCAACTTCTTGCAGAAACTTTATGTTAGCCGCCTATATGATCTAACAGAAATTGAAGGATTACAACTAGCAATTTGCTCTATATTGGATATTTTCAGCATGCTTTCTGATCTTTTGAAGGTGCGTTTTTACTGATTATTCTAATTTATATTATTTGACAACCATTTTGTTACTTTCTATTTAAATTATGCGAGTGATGTTTGGTTTTTACTTTATTTCTAGGATACTTTGCCTGGCTATCAAGTTTTTCATCAAGCAGTGTTGTCATCTGCAACCAAACCAATTCCTGTGGTTACAGCTATCATCTCTCTTGTATCATTCTTCAGAAATCCTGTAAGGAAGTACAAACATACAAGCTATTAAAATGTCTAATTTTCTAATTTAAACTCTAAAGTTGAAACTGTATAAACAGAAGGTCCAATTGGGTGCTGTGAGTGCTCTCTCTATGTTACTCTTGACTGCTGATGATTTACAGCCATACATGTCCGGAAATGCATGTTTTGGTTTGGATGACAAGCAGGTAAAAGACACTTTATTTTTTTTACCAAGTGGTTATTTATAGTACCTATTTCAACTCTTATATGCATGATTTTATCAGATTGCAGATTTTAGGAATTCTATCATTGTGATTATCAGTGACCAATCTTTTTCACATGAAGATATCATTGTCAATACGTTTAAGATGCTTGCTTCAGCTGCATATTACCAGGTCTGCTTTATTTTTCTTTGCATCCATAAAATAATCAATCAGTAAGTCAGTTAATGATCTCAGTTTCATCACAGAAATTTGTTCTTTTTTTGTATTTCTTTTGACCCTTGCACCTCCCCATTTGCCTTTATGTGTTAACTGTTCAACTATGCAGCCTGCCTTTCTTGTAGCACTAGTTGATTTAAAGGATAGTACAACCGAAGATAAGCTTAACTCTGTGGGATCCAAGAGAGATAATCTACTTGATGCTCTTTGTTTATATGTTGAAAAAACCCCTGAAGTGATGAAAAGGTACGACTTGTAATAATTCTAATACTAAATATAGGGTCCCACCTCAAAAAACTTAACTAATTTTCTTTATTAACAGTCATCCCAAAATACTGCTGAGTTTTTTGGACTTGTTGATGGCATTATGGCAAGGAGCTTCTCAGTTCATAAACATTCTGGACCGTTTGAAGAAGTCTGGAAGTTTTTTAAAGCAGTTGTCCAGCTGTGTCGAAGACGATCATCTTTTGAGTTCAGACTCTTTAATCTCGTCATACAGATATCAGTGTCAGTCTGACATTTTGCAAATCATGTCTCTTGAGATGTTTTTGCAGAACAAGTTATCACATGCTGAAACTACTAGAAAAGATGTTGGGAAAGCTAGTAATGCTGAAAAAACAGAAAGTGGTCCAAAGGACGTATTATCTAGCTGGTGCAAGAACTCTGTCCTGAACAACCTCATTAAGTCATATGCTTCCTGTGAATATGACAATGACAAGTATCTTAAAGGACATGTAATCACAGTTATTTCATCTTATAAAACGTCATATTAAAACTTATCTCAAATACGGAAATTTTGCAGGTTTCTGCTGCTCTATTTTTTGTTCAAGTTTTTTCAAAGTTAAGAAATGGTCACATTGGGAGTTTGTCTGTATCATTAGTTGAAAAAATAAGCATCTTGGGAAAGAAGGTTTGTCTTTTGCTTGGTTTATCATATGTCATCTTATTCCTTTTCAAATTTTTGCTGTACATATTATGTGTATACACACACACACACATATACATCTAAGTATATATTTCTTCTTTTGTAGCCACTTTGTTGTCAATAACAGCTTTTCTTCATATTGCAGTTACTTGATCTACCTGCATTTTCTGAGTTGGTAACTCAATACAGACAACAAGGTTACAGGTAGAATTACTGTCTTGTCCCTATTTAAGCATATTTTCTGTGAGTACAAGTACTGGCTGTCTGTTTCTTGAATCTACTTTATAGCACACATATAAAATCGTTTGGTTTCTTTTGTAACTCCAACAGCTTTTAATTGCTTATTTTGTTGCATATTTTGTTTGGCAGTGACGGTAAGGAGCCAGAGAGTTTAATATTAAGCGACCTGTATTATAACATGCAAGGAGAATACGAAGGTCGTAAGTTAGAACATCAGTTATTCAAAGAACTATTTCAATTTCTTCTAGAATCTAAGTTTTTGGAAAGTTACAAAACTAAGGATGTTGGTAACTTGTCAATTCATGATACGGATGTCTTGTTATTTGACCGCACCCGTCTAGAAAAGGATTTAGGAATAGATTTATGGGATATTTCAGAACTGAAAGACTTGAAAACAGTTGCACAAACAATGTTGGCTCATATGAAAGAAGTTAATTCTTTGTTGCTGCTCAATAATTGCAAACTTTCTGCTTTGAAGGCATTGGCAACCATGCTACCTCTGTATGATGAAGATGTAAGTTCTCAGTTTTCATCTTAATTTATGGCTTCTAAATTCCAATAATTATTTCTTTTTAAATTTTAATGTGATGTTTGTTATACATGGAAGGTTACAAGTGGACGACTTTCTGAGCAACTGATCAGTTCTTGCATTCAACTTATATGTCAGTCTGTTGATAAAGCCACAGAATCATTGGTCCTTGATTTTCTTGCAGCTCAAGCGGAATTACTTCACCATTTTGTCAGATTTACGAAAAGAATGTCTTTACCGTCTTCAATACTCGTTATAAAAACCGTTGGTTCCACTTTAAAAACATTAAAAGACTTGAAGAACCCATCATCTGTTGATCTTAAACCCACAATCAAGCTTTTACTTACACTGCTTCTCTCTACCGTTGGATTAATCAACAAGGAATCTGAGGTTTCAGATGTGTATTTGAGGCTTCTACCAATTCTCTGCAACTTCGTTGAACCAAATGACTTTTGTACCCTTTCATTGGCTACAATCGATTTACTACTGAAACATTTTCAAACACCTACATTATGGTTCCCCATCATCCAGAACCATCTACACGTGCAAAATATTGTTAAAAAGCTTCATGATAAAACTTATTTACCTTCAGTTCCTGTGATACTCAAATTCTTTTTGACATTTGCACTTGTAAAAGAAGGTGCAGAGATACTAGCTAACACTGGATTCTTTTCATCTTTAAGGGTATTACTGGAAAATGGAAACGAGTCTGAAAAGGCTGAAAATGAAAATCCTGTGCGCCTGTGGGGTCTTGGGTCGGCTGTGATGTCTATGATTATTTATTCATTGAAGGACAGTTATTCATCATCTTTTTCTGATATTATGGTGGATTATGTCATTTCTTGTTTCATATTGGAGAAATCAGATTTAATTTCTTACTGTTTAAATACACCAAACTTCCCACCTGATATTATTGACAGAAAAAAGAGAGCTCGTGCTCAGAGAAAACAACCGAGTTTGAGCGCGCTCAAGGAAACGCAGCATACCCTTGTGCTAATATGCGCGCTAGCCAAACATCACAACGTGTGGAGCAAAACCATGAAAGAAATGGACCCACAATTAAGGGAAACGAGTATCCATTTGCTATCCTTCATTAGCAGGGGCAGACATCTTGCAGAAAACAGTCGGGTCACTCCATTACTTTGTCGTCCTATTCTTAAAGAGGAGTTTGAATGGCACAAGAAGCCGTCTTTTATAAACAGCAAAAGTGGCTGGTTTTCTTTTTCTGCTGTTTCAACATTATCATCATCAACTGCACTTGTGGTAGAAACAATGTTCTCAGACATGGCTGCAATTGAGGTTTACAAAATTGCATTTCATCTTTTGAGTTTTTTGTGTCTGCAAGCTGCTGCTGCTGCTAAAAGAGCCCAGGAAGTAGGGTTTGTTGATGTTGCTAATTTTCCTGATCTGCCCATGCCTGATATCTTACATGGCTTACAGGTACTTGTTAATTTTCTATTTACAACTTGATTTTAACTGTTACAACTAGTTAACTCGCTCAATTTTTAGTCGTTGCCTGGTAACTAGGGAATTATTACACTTAGAACTGATAGTTAAGTTGACTTTGAGTCAACTCATAGCTAGGGGTAAACAATCCGAGCCTAAGTTCGCTTGAACTCGAGCTCGACCTGTTTCGAGTTCTTTATCTAAAGCTCGAGCGCGGCTTGTTAGTAACTTATTAAGCTCATTCTCGGCTTGTTTATTATTTATTAAATATTTAATTATTTTTTTATATACATGTATAATTATAAATTTATATGTACTATTTAGTTATTTTTATGATAAATTTATTTAATAATATTTGCTATGTATTTATATATTTATTACTATAATTAAAAGTTTTATATTTATATAAATAATAGGCTTGTGAGGCTAATCAAGCTCGGGCTCGAGCTCATTTATTAAATAAGCTACAATAGTGAGCGATCTCAAGTAGCTCACGAGTGGCTCTGTTCGTCGTAACCCTACTCAACCATCCACCAAGTTCTTAATGAGTTTTTTTCTCTCTCTCACAAACAGGATCAAGGAATTGCTGTTGTTAGGGAGTTATGTGAAGCCAACAGGATGACCTCAGAAATAAAGGGTGTTTGCATCTTACTTTTACAAATAACTGAAAAATGTTTATATTTGGAATTCTGTGTTTCACAAGTTTGCGGTATAAGACCTGTAATGGGACGGATTGAAGATTTCTCAAAGGAAATCAAATTATTGTTTGCAGGTACTCTTCGTCTCTCCGTCTTTATATTAATATCGAAGAATATAAGAATTTATTTTTATCTTTTATTTTTGCATTCCGAGTTAAATTGTTATTATGAAACTTGTGCAGCAACTACAGGGCATGTCTTTCTTGAAGAAACCTTGAAGTCCTTGAAACAAATAACATCCTATGTTTACCCGGGATTGTTACAGACCGAAGGCTTCTTGTGATTCAACATCGTAAGGGTTGTTAATGTTTCGATTATATTGTACGCGGATTAACTGTTGTAGGTCTATAATACTTTCTGATTGTCTATTTGAAGGATATTTTAGATATATTATGATAGTTGATAATCTGGTTTGGGCCTGAGAATTGGATTCTATGGCGTTTGGAGTCTGTCAAGGGAGAGGTGTTTTTGTAGGTTTTGCTCCACACGTTGTGATGTCTTGGTTTCCTTCAGTTAGGTTATAGGACAAAACTGAGTTTACAACTGATTCGATTTTGGGAAAATCAAGTAATTTCACTTTTGTCGAAAGTTATCTAAACGGGTTTTGACTATGTTTTGAATTATTTTAACCATTTTTAAAACGATTGTCTATACAAGTTTATTTAATCTGAAGTTGCACGTGCTAAAGAGTACCATGTGTTAAATCGAAAACTATGAATAAGGAATTGAAATCACATTTGAAACTTCAAACGATTGCCAAACTTTATTCAATCAAAGGAAAAGTTTACAAGAATTGAAATCGAATACAAAAATGAATAATATGTTCTTCCCCAATTTCCTAACGAACTAATAATACCAGCTAATAAGAGATTAACAAACTGAGAATGAAAAATGACAACTAACCCCCTGAACTATCAACTATGAGATATTGACGGAACCAGTACTTAGACATTATCAAAAAACCTAAGTTGACTTTGACTCAATTATAACAATCTCTACCTTTGAGCATAAGTCAACCAATGTTTAACTTCTTCAAACAATAACCAAATTTTGATCCAGGCAATGCTTTTGTAAGCATGTCAGCTACATTCTCAAGTGTATTCACACTTTGAACTTCTACCTCTTTGGAATTTACAATATCTCTAATGAAATGATGTTTAACACTAATGTGTTTAGTTTTTTCATGATAAACCTGATTCCTTGAAAGCTGAATTGCACCTTGATTGTCACATAATACAACCGCTCTATTAACTTTCAACCCCATTTCAGAAATGAATCCCTTCATCGGTAATGCTTCCTTTACAACTTCAGTTAAGGCCACAAATTCTGCTTCAATAGTTGATAAAGCAACTATATGTTGAAGAGAATCCTTCCAACTCACTATATAACCCATAAGTGTAAATTTATAACCTGAAATGGACCTTCCTCTGTCTATGTCCTTGGCAAAATCAGAATCAACATAGCCAAGATCAGGTTTTCTGTCTCACTTGTATCAGCACCATTTCTAAAAACCAATCCAGTTTTTCTAGTGCCATTTAACTACTTTAATATCCATTTAACTACATCCCAATGTGACCTACCAGGATTAGCCAGATATATACTCGTCAAACTCACTGCATATCCTATTTCTGGCCTAGTACATACCAAATTTCTACTTTAAGGCACATAATGTCTATACTCTGTTCTAAGGCATTTACTGTCTACATTCTATACTAAGGCATTTATCGTCTATGTTCTATGTTAGGACATTGACTACCTTCTTTCTGCTATCATTCCATGGACGGGCTGCTCTGACTGACCTTCCTTTCTCTGTCCCATTCTCAGTTTAAGTTCAGACATTATCGAAAATGTCTAAATCTCTCAAACTATGGCTATGATACCAACTTTAAACGCCACAAACCCGGAACATCTCATACTTGGCACAAAACATGTAAACATAGTTCTTAAACTGAAAATCAGAATATCAATTACAGCGGAAGTGTTGTTCAAAAGCATTCAAAACCCACAATGAATTAAAACTTTATAAACATTGCGCGGGATAACTATCACTATAAGGAAATGTCAGTTAGAGGTGAGCAAATAACCGAATTAACCGAACCGTAACCGAATGAACTGACTTAACCGAACCGAACAATAACCGATGTTTCGGTTAACCCATAACCGATTAACCGAAATTTGTGGTTCGGTTTCGGTTTTGGTGTTTGACATAACCGAATTAACCGAACCGATTATATATATATATATATTTATACACACACCACACACACATACACATACATATATACATATATATACACACATATAACTATTTAAATTTTAAGACACGCGATGCACTTCATACATAATTGTTTGCGTTAGAATCCTATTAACTTTATAAAAAAAATATACTATTTAGCAAATTTAGTTATAATATGCATTTGGGTTTGATTTCTAGTCATATTTTTAATAAAAGTTCAAATTTCTAGTCATATGTCAAAAGTTTTGGTTTAGCGGTTAACCGAACCGAATGACTACCAATAATCGATTAACCGAAACCGATTGGTTTTCAAAATCCATTAACAAAAAAATTTGGTTTAGGTTCGGTGGGGGCTTAAAACCGAACCGAACCGAGCACACCCTTAATGTCAGTCTTCAGGAAGACAGGCCAACGGTCCATGCTATCGAGCTCTCGCAGCCCTTGATCCTGTCATTCATTTACCTAATATGCATACTAAAAATCAGCTACGCAGAGGGAGTACTATCGTTACTTTTAAACTGTAAACTTTGTCTATCTGTAAGGTAGTTTAGTTATAAAAATAAAACAAGCTTTCTTTCTGTTACGTTTTAACAAAACTTTCTCTGTATTTTAAAACTTTGCAACGTCGCAATTTATAAAAATCGTTTCGTTACTATCATTTGTTGAAATTATGTTTTAAGGAAACCAATTAATGAGTCCTTTGCTTCTACCATACTTTCTTTCACTTGTAGATAACAAGTGAACTTTCTCATACAATCATACTTTCATAACACATAATGAACCATTGCCCAAGGACAAGGTTCCTTTCTCTCTTACACCTCGGGGTAACTGTAAGGCCCCATACCAGGCAACCTACAATTGGTTCTCATCACTAGGTAAACTCATTAAAAACACTTAACTTTCATTTAAATAAACATTGAAATTCTTTCTCAAAATAATGTTATCTTTAAACTCGTTAACTTTCATAACGTTACCTGACGAATGCATGCGCACCAACCCAAGTAGCCCCGCTTCCAAGCCAAGATACCTCATCTAGAAGACTAACCTGCAAAACAATCTAACGTACATACAAAGTCAGCTACGCTAAGTGAGTTCTAATAGTTTAAATTAACAAAAGCCAACTAGTCTCTGTTTCGTATTTATTTCCACTCAAGACCCTTAGATCTTTATAAAAAAATAGTTTATTAAACTTCTATCATATAGATAACCCTTGTTATCTTATAATATCCCAAAAGGATTCACCACCCCAGACTCTGCCCGTCATTTAAACCTAGTAAGTCTCTCCGACATGGATCGAGCTTACTACCCTGATAACTCACAATTTAACATATATATACACCATACACTGGTTAACTCAACTAACCTCTAGACACCGACTTACCAGCCCTAACCAGGACTCTCATAAACCAACTGACTCAATAGTTGTACACAATGTAATCATCCTGACACCACTGTCAATCTAACTTGATGCACCACATTGATATCATCTATTTATCACATCAATATCATCTCATACACAATTAATATAACTCGTCACTTGCATGAAATTTAACACGTATAAATGCACACAACACACATACCTTGTCACCGCACCCTCGTCAGGGTTATCCCCGTCGAGATACTCGTCATAAGCTGAGTTCTACCCTTGTTACAGGGCCCCGCCACTAAACATAGCGACACACTCGTCATCTACGATGACTACCCAGCCACCACATGGTGACTATATCATCTATCATACGGTGACTGACACATCACCACATAATGACTGCTAGATCACGTGTACAATGATAACCCCGAAGGACTCCGTCATCCACACCACTGTTGACCATACACATGGACAACAATGCAAGCACACACATCAACACATATATATACACATGACACTACCTAGACATGTACTACGACTCACCACCCTTTCACGGATCACTTACGTGTGTAAACCAACACATATGTTAGACGTATCCTTTTTAATGTCTAGACACGTTACCCAACTCTTTCCGAACAGTTAATAATACGACACACAAACACCATACCGAGTTCTAACCCGCATATACTATGGACACCCCATAGACCCATGCAAACATGATACCCGCCGTGTCACGAGGACAACGACATAATACACACAACATCAAACACATGACGCTTAACATCATACTAGCATTTACTTGACTCGTTAATGAACCACGTACGGGTTCCCCTGCTAACTCTCCTTATATAACAATCACATGTTTAACTAAATTCCCGACTCATCCCGACTAACTCATAAGATGACATACACATATCACCACCACTCTTGTTCACCCACCCTAAGTACCCCATAACGAACCTTAGCTTCATTATTACATACGATCTCGTAAAATGCCTCAAGTTTAACTCATAACTCGTATTACGTTCGTTTAATAAAACATGCGTGTATGTACGATAGCCCCAAAACAGTAAAACGTTTAAAAGAGGGGATTAGAAACTCACAGATACTGAGATCCAACTCTTGAACTGCAACGGTCTCCTAACTCAAAACTACCAACGTAAAGTCATAGGGTCAGAGTATGTCATGAACATGTGTTAATAACATACAAACACGATAGTCCACTCGTCCCATGCAAAAACTCTAACTCCACGTGTTCGCCCGAACCGGACCTCCCATGCATGCACGTTCAAGACCATGTAAACTATAATCCCACGAGAGCATACGTACACGAACCGGGTCTCATACTCATATGTAAGCCGTGAACGTAAAAGTTAAACTATGTGAACGTACGAACCCGCGTCGAGTCCTTATTCTTGCATACTGATATGATGTAAATTATACATGTTTTGCACGCATAATTATCCCCGAAATCATCATAATTAGAGACAATATGATAATAATTGATGCCTAATCCACTCATTTGTATTCCGATAGGATAATTGACCCGGATATGCAAAAACATGAAGAAAACACTCAAAATCAAGGTGAAATCAGCATTCGGGGGCCAATTGAACGAAACCGGACGCGAAAGTCAAAGCTAGATATCAAAAAGTCAACAGGAAGCAGAATATGGCAATGCACGGCCGTGCAATGCCATGCACGATCGTTCAAAGCCAATTCTGCCTCCCTGTCCTCTCCTTTACTGCCAGATTCCGCACGTGAAAGAAATGAGTACTTTGCACGCCCGTGAAATCCAATGCACGTCCATGCATTGCTAAAATCTTAGCTTATAAATAGAAAGCTCATTCTAGTGTTTTAGGTGTCCATTACTTTGGGTTGGGAAGGCCCTGGAGCTCTGCTAGAGCCGGAACTCCCTCGGTTTTGGTCCGTTTAGCTTTTCTTTGTTTATTTCCTTTTTAAAGTCTTGTAATATGAAGCGATTCTTCTCGTTCGAGTAAAACAAGAAGCATTCAATACCCACTCTCCCTTGGTGTTGGAATACTTCAACACATTGTTTAAGGGTTAGTGGAGTCACTTGTATGGTCATTCATGGCTAGTTCTCTTGTGTTGCTCGAATTGGTAGAACTTTAATTAATTAATGAAGTATTTTTAGTATGTTATGTTTTTAAAGTCCTTACTATGATTTATCTTAAAAAGACAAGAATAAGTGATCTTTAAACCAATCTAATAATCTTAAATCTTGTGAGTTACTTAAGCAAGATTTCTTGTTTGGGAAGCTTATTCGATGTTTGTACGGTCTATATACAAATCTTGGTGCTATCACAGCCAGTTAGTATAGATTTAATATTATGGGTTGATTGGAGGTTTGGGTATTCAGCAAGTCGTTTGAGCCCTAACCAGACCGAGCGGTTTGTGTCGGTATTTCTTTACTTCTCTCGTGTCGGCTTGCAGAGGACTTCTAGCGGGAGCCATGGGGTTTGATCTTGAAAAGGAAAGTCTTATTTATTTAAAATAATATTATAAGTCAGACAACTATTTAAGAACATAATTTGTTAGGTCCGAGTGTTCATAAAGTAGCTCTGGAGGGAGTTGCGCATTCTGACTTTCCAAAGGAAGTTACAAGACCAGACGTACGCCAGTCACAGGGATAATATTAGTCCGAATAATGAATTTTGAGATACCGACGGAATTGAGACCTCGTTTAGGGTCTGTTATATTCATTAAGGAACAGTTGGCCGATCGTATCCACTGTTACGTTACGAAATACTAACTCCCCTATCGAAAGGGTTACTACTAGTAACTATGACCAACCTTACTTTAAATATAACATTAATTAACAAGGGATAACAACTAGGTTCTAACTCGCACAAAGTGCATATACACAACTAGCTAGATCTGAGTAAGTCTATGTGCATACAATATGACCTCGTCATTTATAGACACACAACTGCTAAACCTTACTTCTTACTCACCACGACGGTAGCCCCTGCCACACGTCATTACATACTCACACAGAGTTTAATCGGTCGTACCCATACGGGTCGTACCCATATTTCAAGACGACACACTACACAATCTAGACACAAAATATCCCTAAACATTCATACACACAAGATATAAAAATATATTATTTCCCCACAGGATCTGGTCCTGAACGAGCATACCTAGACATAAGGTATGTAACTACGATTTTTCCACATGACCTCGTCCTGAACATTTATACATACCAAAGATGTATATTTATAATTTCCCACAGGACCTCGTCCTGAACAGTTACACAAGGTACGACACCCCCCTTACACTTTAAACATCACCTAATCATAACACATAGGTGACACTATCTTAACACCGTAGACACACACAAATAACCAAAACTCAGGTCTACACAGGTCTACTCATACAGTCTAATCAACCAAGCTCTAGCATCACATCAAAGATCACATTTAATGCTAACTCACATCAATTGGAATGCAATCACACAGTCACCCATACCGCACATATTCCACTACTGTAAACACAATCATACGCCTTCACAAACACAATTATCATTAATTATGTTCCAATCACCATGCGGTAAGACTCATAATAAATGTCAAAATCAAATACTCGATATTTGAATTGAGCATCACACCACGTACACGTCTTATCAGTCATAACGTCTAATCACCCCAAAATCTCTCATGAAAACTGCCACACTATCGAATCATCGAGCAATCGAGTATCCTATACACTACCCGCAAGATCATAGCTAGATCGCGTCAGGTGCATCAAACGTGTCCTATTCTGGTTCCTCCTGAAATAGAGCTCTCTTAACCGCCACACGTGGTCGATCTCTCAACCATGCAGGTCCACATCCTGGAGGAAATCACGTACAACTGACACTGCTCTCCTTCTCCATCCTGTCTTCCCCATCATAGCTCCACGCGGTATGTCGCCGACCGAAGCTCTGGTCACACTTGGCGCGAGAAACGCCAACACCACCCCCATCTCACTGTCAGCTCCTTCTACGGCAGTCGTCAGCTTGACCTGTCGATTTGCATTCCTCTTAGTAAGAGTTCCACGCTTGCCCAAACTTGTACGATTCATCTAAGCCACCTAATCCTACTCAAGATAGAATGCCGGAGTGATTACTATGGGCAACAAATTCAGAATATGAGAGTAATCCTAGACAACCAAATCATAGTGATCAAATGCAATTTGGTGGTCCACATTACGGCTTGGATTCTAAATCTTTCCCATCATACTCACACTAACTTTCTATCTTTCACACATACCGGATGCCCATGCATCCCACATAACTCACATAGCACCACGTAATAATCTAGCAAATCATCATACTAATCACAATTGCACACCACACATGGTTACACACAAACTCACTAAATCATGCCGACACACCAAACTATCTCACATAGTTACAATTAATGTTATTCCACATTACTCACTCACCCTATAGTCTCATTCAATCACACCACACAACTTCAAGTAGTTCCACACATAATACTACAACACGTAACACACAACATGATCCCACACGAAACCATAAATCACTTATTCACATCAATTACTTTACCTAGTGTAAAACTACACAAATGGTAAATAATAATTACTGCTCAACTCGACAGACGTACCTCTTGGCTCACGGTTACTCGTGGTGGCATTCGTTTCACCCTCATCCCATTTTCAGTTTAAGTTAAGGCATTTTATTTGTTTAAAAACACCAATTTTCTCTTAAACCTCGGCTCTGATACCAACTTGTAAGGCCCCAAACTAGGCAACCTACAGTTGGTTCTCATCACTAGGTAAACTCATTAAAAACACTTAATTTTCATTTAAGTAAACAACGGAATCAAAATAATGTTATCTTTAAACTCGTTAACTTTCATAACGTTACCTGACGAATGCATGCGCACCAACCCAAGTAGCCCCGCTTCCAAGCCAAGATACCTCATCTAGTAGACTAACCTGCAAAACAATCTAACGTACATACAAAGTCAGCTACGCTGAGTGAGTTCTAATAGTTTAAATTAACAAAAGCCAACTAGTCTCTGTTTCGTATTTATTTCCACTCAAGACCCTTAGATCTTTATAAAAAAATAGTTTATTAAACTTCTATCATATAGATAACCCTTGTTATCTTATAATATCCCAAAAGGATTCACCACCCCAGACTCTGCCCGTCATTTAAACCTAGTAAGTCTCTCCGACATGGATCGAGCTTACTACCCTGATAACTCACAATTTAACATATATATACACCATACACTGGTTAACTCAACCAACCTCTAGACATCGACTTACCAGCCCTAACCAGGACTCTGATAAACCAACTGACTCAACATTTGTACACAATGTACTCATCCTGACACCACGGTCAATCTAACTCGACGCAACACACTGATATCATCTATTTATCACATCAATATCATCTCATACACAATTAATATAACTCGTCACTTGCATGCAATTTAACACGTATAAATGCACACAAACACATACCTTGTCACCGCACCCTCGTCAGGGTTATCCCCGTCGAGATACTTGTCATAAGCTGAGTTCTACCCTTGTTACAGGGCCCCGCCACTAAACATAGCGACACACTCGTCATCTACGATGACTACCCAGCCACCACATGGTGACTATATCATCTACCATACGGTGACTGACACATCACCACATAATGACTGCCAAATCACGCGTACAATGATGACCCTGAAGGACTCCGTCCTCCACACCACTGTTGACCATACACACGGACAACAATGCAAGCACACACACCAACACATATATATACACATTACACTACCTTGACATGTACTACGACTCACCACCCTTTCACGGATCACTTACGTGTGTAAACCAACATATACGTTAGACTTATCCTTTTTAACATCTAGACACGTTACCCAACTCTTTCCGAATAGTTAATTATACACACACAAACACCATACTGAGTTCTAACCCGTGTATACTATGGACACCCCATAGACCCATGCAATCACGATACCCGCCATTTCACGAGAACAACGACACAATACACACAACATCAAACACATGATGCTTAACAACATACTAGCATTTACTTGACTCGTTAATGAACCACGTACGGGTTCCCTGCTAACTCTACTTATATAACCATCACATGTTTAACCAGATTCCTGACTCATCCCGACTAACTCATAAGATGACATACACAGATCACCACCACTCTTGTTCAACCACCCTAAGGACCCCATAACGACCCTTAGCTTCATTATTAGATACGATCTCATAAAACACTTCAAGTTTAACTCATTACTCGTATTACGTTCGTTTAATAAAGCACGCGTAAAGTCACAGGGTCAGAGTACGTCATGAACATGTGTTAATAACGTACAAACACTATAGTCCACTCGTCCCATGCAAAAACTCTAACTCCACGTGTTCACCCGAACCGGACCTCCCATGCATGCATGTTCAAGACCATGCAAACTATAATCCCACGAGAGCATACGTACACGAACCGGGTCTCATACTCACATGCAAGCCATGCACGTAAAAGTCTAACTATGCGAACGTGCGAACCCGCGTCGGGTCCTTATTCTTGCATACCCAACAACACCCTAGACGACCCGCCGTACACCACCGTCGTGTCCTGTCGTCGTCATCCTCATCTAGCCATAACCCTAATCGGGTGTACCCGATTCCATCCTCTTCCTTGTTTGTCACCCCGAACCACCCTCATCGTGCATTACCACCGTGTTCCGTCCTTGTCGAGCCACCCCCTTCCAATATCCGTTCCACGCTGCCGTAGCGAGACACCACCATGGCCGCCACAACCACCTCTCACCGCCGTCGACCTTCTCCCGAGCAACCATTGCCAACGCATCTACGTTGCCACATAATCCTTGCCAGCTATACCCTCCGCCGAGAGCTTTCACCGTGACAGCAGTCGTCGGCCTTTGTCTCCACCCAACCACCATAGTTGAAGTCGTCACCACTACTTCTTCGTTCCAACCAAGCCGTCACTGTCCTTGCCCCCGTCTTCTCCTACGATTACAAAGAAAAGAACCAAAACCCTACTCGGGTTTCATGCAAAAACACAATTGCTAACACGCAACAAAACGTAAATGGGGAAATTACCTTTGCGATGCACTGAGTTTTCTGCTCGAACCACCTCGTCGGACCGCCTGTCACCGATCTTCTCCCTTGCGTCCTCCCCAGTTGCCGTCGAACTCCCCTAGGTCACCAATGACCTAGGTTTTATGCAAAAGTTGAATATAAATCATCCGATGTTTCATTTCGGGTCCCTCCCTTCACGTCTAAAGCATTTCTTATCCCGACCTTTTGAAATAATGACTAACAGGTCCTTTTTTTCTTGTTGGATTAAGATTTATGTGACCATCCACACTAACTGGACATTTAATAAAGATTTGGTTAGTCCGCTAACCCGAACCATTTGCTTACGGATTATCGGGATGTTAAAGTAATACTTTTCTGTTTGCTCACACCTCGGGGTGAGACTTCTTTGCTTGGTTACATCTCGGGGTGAAACTTCTACTTTAGCTGTGCTTGCAAGGATTTTCTACTTTACTCTACTATGCAATTACTATACTATCACATAATTAATTCACACAACACATAAATACATACAAATAACACATATTATTATGTAAGCACATAACATGACATCTGTCACTATCAACCAGTACCGAGGTACTGCTTTCTCTGTCATTCTTTGCTTTCCTTAAAATCATTTATTTCAAAGATAGTTTCTGTACACTGTTTTATGTTTTCTGTCTTATGTCATTCTTTACCAAGATAATTTTTATAAAATAATACGCTGTCTTTCAAAATCTTTATTTAAGTATACACATCAACCCAAAAGCATACGCAAATGGGTAATAGAAACTCATCTGTGATACATAGTAGTGTATTGATCCTAGATAGGCCAGTAGTCCTTATGAATCTCACCACATGTAGGTATACGTTCTAAACGGTCTCAGTTTCATATATCTACTTTACATTTCATTCCTATTCGGGAGAACTGTGGATCTATACGAGAACTATGAATGCATGTTTTGTACCGACTATGAGACTACCCGGGGTTTGGGGCGTCACAGTTTCTATTAATATTGTTTCATTATTCTTTTTATCAACCTTTTTGCATCTAGCATTCATAGTAGCTAGTAATCTATAATATATTCTACAGCAAATAAAGATTATTTATGATCCAGGATCATAATTGTATCCATTCATTTTAACATATAAAGTTAATGCATCATTAATGTTTTGATCGGATAGAGATAAATGTAAATCTGGGTAGGCATCAAAATAAACTGGCCCATGCGCTAGACTAGTTTCTATTATACCTATCAATGATTGTTTCCAATTTAGATTATGAGCATCTCATAGAACAACAATAAAGCTTTCTGGTAAACCTTGTAATGGTAAAGGTTTAGAAGCAATTTGTACTAAACCAATCTGAATGAAATTATATTCCCTTTTATATCTGATTAAATCAAAAATTGTAACATCCCGGTTTTTATAGAACTAAAGGGATTAGTATATATATATATATATATATATATATATATATATATATATATATATATTCTTGTATATAGTGGATGGAAGTTCAACGGGAACTTAACGAGGCATAACCGAAGACGTGGAAGCGGGGTTTGTTTATATGTGAATAAACATAGAGAATTAGCAGGTAAATGCCGAGGTTTTTTGACAGGTTATGTCTAATTACGTAATAAGAACAAACTTGAGGGACCATCTATGTGCGTGGGCCAAACCTGGCCCACTTGAGGAACCCTATGTGCGACGCATGAGGGGGGGACTCCATTTGGAGTTTACGGCTGCCAAGAGCCAAGGGAGAGGAGAAACACGCCGACCTTTGCGTTCGGAGTTCGATCTAAGGTAATTCCATAATATCTAATCCTTTGTCAAGTGTTTTGATCCTCAAATCGATGGTGTTGACGTTTTGTGATCCTAGGGTTTGCGCAAGCATTGGTTCTCAAGGAAGGCGGATTCGATCGGGTATTCGGCTCACACGAATCATCCGAGAGTTAGGTATAATCACTTGTTCCTTCCATTTAATCATTATTTACTGTTTGGGATGTGTGTGGTGCGAGTATGGCGATGGCCGAGAGCCATAGGGTGGCCGACGACGGAGAAGCAAGGGGACCCAACACCACACGGGTAGCCGGACACAGACGAAACCCGACAGCAGCAGCGAAGGGAGAATCCGGCCCGGCTGTGGCGGCAACATGGTGGCTATGATCAGCGTGCTCGGAACCGACAGGGGTCGGGAAAGGGCTGTTCACGGCGGCAAACGGGCGGGAGAGGCCGCTCGGAGCCGTAGGAAACCTGAGGGATGGTTGGTTTGGGTTCGTCCATGCTTGGTAAAAGCCGGGTATGAGAACCGAGGTGCTCGGTGATGTCGGCTCGTATACCCGATTACTCAACGGGAGGTATTTATATGTTGGAACCTTGGGGATGTGAGCGTGTAATCACGTAATGCATGAGAGCCATGCATGGTAACATGCATGAGCTTGAGGACATGCATGGCGTTGTGTTAGTCGATCGAGTGAGAGTGTTTGCCGAGTCACGTGTTGACTCGTGTGTTATACATATTCTAGGTACGAAGTCGAAAGACACGTTTCAGAAGTTAGCGAGTTCTAGTGATCAAGGTGTGTCGAGCAAAGGTGAGTTTCTAATCCCCCTTTTTAAATGTTTTACTGTTTTGGGGCTATCGTACATACTCACATGTTTTATTAAACGAACGTATTACGAGTTATGATTTAAGCTTGAAGTGTTTTATGAGATCGTTATGTAATAATGAAGCTAAGGGTCGTTATGGGGTCCTTAGGGTAGGTGAACAAGAGTTGTGATGATCTGTGCGTGTCATCTTATGAGTCAGTAGGGTGAGTCAGAAATTTAGTTAAATTTGTGATGGTTATATAAGGAGAGTTAGCATGGGAACCTGTAGGTGGTTCATTAACGAAAATCATGTATATGCTTGTATGCTTTTATGCGTCATGTGCTTGATGTTGTGTATATTGTGTCGTTGTCCTCGTGACACGACGGGTATGGCATTATTTGTGTTTATGTGGTGTCCTTAGTATGTATGGGCTAGAAGTCGGTATGATGTTTGTGTGTCGTCTAATTACTTATTCGGAAAAGAGATGGGTAATGTGTCTAGACGTTAAGAGGATACGTCTAAAGTAAGTGTTGGATTACACACGTAAGTGATCCGTAAAAGGGTGGTGAGTCGTAGTACATGTCCAGGTAGTGTCATGTGTATATATGTGTTGCCTTGTGTGCTTGCATTGTTGTCCGAGTGTACGGTCAACATTGGTGTGGAGGATGGGGTCCTTCGAGATCATCATTGTACGCGTGATCTAGCAGTCGTTATGTGGTGAGGTGTCTGTCACCGTATGGTAGATGATATAGCTACTATGTGGGTGGCTGGGTAGTCATCGTAGATGACGAGTGTGTCACTATGTTTAGTAGCGGGGCCCTGTAACAAGGGTAGAAGCTGAGCTTATGACGAGTATCCCGACGGGGATAACCCTGACGAGGGTGTGGTGACGAGGTATGTGTTTGTGTGCATATATATGTGTTAAATTGCATGCAAGTGATGAGTTATATTAATTGTGTACGAGACGATATTGATGTGATAAATACAGGGAATCAATGTGGTGTGTCGAGTTAGATTGACCGTTATGTCGGGATGAGTACATTGTGTACAACTGTTGAGTCAGTTGGTTTATGAGAGTCCTGGTTAGGACTAGTAAGTCGGTGTCTAGAGGTTGGATGGGTTAACCAGTGTATGGTTAATATATAGGGTAAATTGTGTGTTATTAGAGTGGTAAGCTCGTTCTATACTAGAGACTTACTGAGTTAAAATGGTGGGTATAGTCTGTGGTGGTGAATCTTTTGGGATATTATAAAATATATTTGTATGATGAAAATCTGTAAAAAAAACTATTTTTCTAAAGACCAGAGGGTCTTGAGTGGAGATAACCAATAAATGAGACGAGTTTTGTTTAAATTAAACTATTAGAACTCACTCAGCGTAGCTGACTTTGTATGTACGTTATATTGTTTTCCAGGTTAGTGTGCTAGACGAGGTATCTTGGCTTGGAAGCGGGGATACTCGGGTTGGTGCGCATGCATTCGTCAAGTAACGTTATGAAAGTTAACGAGTTTAAAGATAACATTATTTTAAGAAAGACTTCTGTTGTTTACTTAAAGGAAAGTTAAAGTACTTTTAAAGAATATAACCAGTTATGAGAACCAACTGTAGGGTGCCTGGTTTGGGGCCTTATAAAAGTATTTAAAAGTTTTATAATCATTTCGTCATTACTAATCTTTGTATTTATGATTCAATGGGGCTATCCGGATATCTATCTGGGGCTATAACCGATTCCTCGGCTAGTGGCATGAACCATGGAATCTTGTAAGGTTTTCGGGTGAAACCGCTTCTTCAGTTGTTTTAACAAGGACAACTTGTTTCGAATTTAAAAAAGGGGTAACTTTGTAGAATAGTAACCAAGTTTCAAAAGTGTTCCAATTAGGTCGCTCAATACATATTTTACACGGTATACACCCTCGGGTATACTATGGTGAGTGATCTAATTGGAACACTTTTAAAACTTGGTTACTATTCTGTGGTGTTTTCCCTTTAAAAAGTTATCAAAACTTCCAATTTGGAACTGAATATAAAATTTTGAACACTAAATTACATTCCCTTAATTTAGAACACTAAATATTGCGAGAACACGCAAAACAAAATTAATTATTTATTTTTTCAATATTAAAAAAGAATTAAAATAAAAAAAATGATAGAAACATATTTTATTAATCTCTTTTAATATTCGAAAAAAAAAATAAAATTAACAAGTTTCGTTTATTTATATAACCTACACATGTTTAGGTAAAAGTTAAAAGCTAAAGAACATATGAAAATATAAATTTAATAATTTTTTTATGTAGATAAACATACTCATTTGTATGTTAGAAGTACAAAATAAAAAAATATGAATTATTGATAAAAAAATTAAACGATTTAAGTTTTTCTTTTTTGTTTACGCAATAACTTAGTGTTCTGTGATGAACCTCTTATATATATGTGTGTGTGTGTGTGTGTGTATATTTGTATATATACTAGTGGGTAGCCCGAACGTTGCGACGAAGTCGGCATTTTCCGCAAGTTTTATGTTAGGTTATGAATCACTTAAAATAGTTAGGGGTTTTGCGTTTGGTTAGTTATGCTATGTCAGAAAATGATGCAAGGTATCAGGTAACATTAGATAACTTCTGATTATATTGGGGTATTATTATTATTATTGCTACCCGACCCAACCCGACTAATATGTATTATTAAATACCAAACGTATTATTAAAAGAAAAATGAATAAATGAAATTTAAAATTAAAATATTAAATTCAACTAATTAATGACCCGAACCCTTTTTGACTCAAACCAAAATAACACTAACTCTGTTACTTTTTTTATGTTAAGTGTATGAGTATTTTAGTACTTTTACACTTCAGGGGTTGTTTATATAAGTTACAAAGTTATTTTTTTTATAATATTTAAGGGGCAATTTATGTAATTAATCAAGTTAACAAAACCAAACCACAATCTCATTCTTCCTTCCGTGTAAAATGAGTTTTTTTATTTGTATATATATTAAAAAAACTGTTTTTATTTTTTTAAACTTTTTTGTTATTATTTTGTTTTTATTATTTAATAAAACTCATTTTAAATATATAATTAAATACATCTTTCCTTAAAGATTAAGGGGAAAGGAAAGGGCCTTAATTAAGTGTTGGGTTTTAATTATAGAGATTGAGTTAAATGGTTAACTGAATGTTGGGTTTTAATTGTAGAGATGGGTTAAATGCAGTGTTTTTAAACCGGCCGGTCTGGTCGGACCGGGAACCGGAGCCTTAGACGGTCCGGTTACGTGTGTTGAAACGGGCCTGCAGCGGTGGTAGGGAGAAAAGAGATGACCAGATCTGGAGAGTTGTCGAAGTCTATAAGCAGTTCCTTTGTAATCCCTTAAGAAATAGAGAAATCTTCATACGAGATGGTCGGAGTTGCAAGCCGACGATGAGCAAATGAAAAGAGGAACAGAGAAAAGAGTAATGGCGGCTGAAAGTCTGAAACAAAACAATATGCCCTCTTTTGATATTAGGTTGAAAAGAAGTTTCATATTAACCCCTTAACAAATATATATTGTAACAATTTCAATCTTTCTTATCTTTACTTTACACATTTAGTCCCTTAGTATTTGAATACTTTAAATTAGTCCATCAACATCATATATATGTTAATAGATAAATATTATTTATTATTTCATCCGGTTTTTAAATCTGGTTCGACCGGTCCGACCAGTGAACCGGTAAGACGACCGATTCGATGTCCGGTCCGGTTCTGAAAACATTGGTTAAATGGTAATTAAATGTTGGGTTTTAATTGTAGAGATGGGTTAAATGGTAAGATGCACTCTGTGCATAACAATTTGTATTAGGTGTCTTAAAATTTTAGGTAAATTACAATGATATCCTTTTAATATATTTTATATAGTAGTATAGATATAGATGTAGATGATGGCTAATTTGAAAACCCACTTGAGTTAAGAAAACCCTAAAAAACCCAATGTAACAACATTTTTTTTAAATATAGGGTAGGTTTGTTACATATTTTCGTCACTTTTTATAAAAGGAATATAAAAAAAACGCCGATTTTTTTTAAATGTGTAACAATTGGAAAAAAAAAATCCCCATTTTTTGTGTTGTTACATATGTAACACATGCTGTTACATATGAAAAAAACTGTTACAATTTTTTTTTTGTAAAAAAAATCGGTCGGCGCTTTTTTTTTATTTTTATAAAAAGTGTTGAAATTATGTAAAAAAACTATCCAAAAAAAGGTTGTTATATAGAGTTTTCACGGATTTTTTCATCTCAAGTGGGTTTTCTCTTTATATTTCCCCTATATATATGTGTGTATATATATATATGTATATATATATGTATATATATATATATGATTTAAAGTACCTGTAATTTTGTTAAAAGAAATTATACAGATTATTAAAACGTGAAATGTTAAAGTTATTTCTAATTTACTAAAATTTTAATAATATATTTTTCTAGAAAATCAAATATTTAAAGTACTTACAAAATAAATTTTGAAAAAAATGTGCATCACTGATTTTAGTATCCTCTATATGTTGATTCATCAATAGATAAATGTGATATTTCATACTTTGAAGTGAGGAAGGAAACAAGGTCCACATATATTATTTGTTTTTTATTTAACCTTAATTTGATATAATGGTTTAATAAAATTACCCGAATAATCTAAAATAAAAACTACATAATTTCTCAAAAAGAACAAAACAAATATACTAATTTCCATTAACAAGGACTAAGAAACAAACAAGATCCATTTAAAATAATCCAAAAATTTTATATAATGCATGAAAAATGTTATATGTATCGATATAAACACATTGCATACAATCAAACTAAACTTCTTCTTCCCTTCATGGCTTCCATCATCTTGCAAACCATGTCCCTTGCATACTTATTAGTTATTCTCACATGCACTGCATCGTTATCGAGCCATGATGAAGAGTGTTTAGCTTTGTTTGAATTCAAGCAAACCATTTTTCATCAAGATCCATTTAAAGGGTTTCAAAAGCTCGATTCTTGGAGAAATATCAAGAGCAATACATCAGATAATGGCCTTGTTTCTGATTGTTGTTTGTTTGAGGGTGTGGTGTGTAGCAATAAGGGCCATGTGATCGGGCTTGACTTGAGTGGAAGCTCTCTCAGTGGACATATCAACTCTACTAGTACCTTGTTCAAGCTTGTTCATCTTCAGATGCTTAACCTCTCGACGAACAATTTTGTTGAATCTCAAATCCCCTCTGATATTGCTTGCTTTAAGGAATTAAGAAGCCTTGATCTCTCTAATTCGGGATTTTATGGCCAAATCCCAAATGAAATCTCACACTTAAAACAACTTTCTTGGTTAGATCTATCAGGGAATCCACTAAAGCTTCAAAGTCCTGGCCTTGAGTACTTGTTGAAAAACATGACTAGACTCGAAAACCTCCATCTCTCTGGGGTTGAACTTAATTCCTCTGTACCTCTTTTCTTGGCCAATTTTTCTTCCTTGAGGTCTATCAAGCTCGTAGGTTGTCGGCTCCAAGATGAGTTTCCGCCAGCAATATTTCACTTACCGAAGTTGAAATATCTAAGCATGGGACACAATTCCAACCTCACTGGTTCGTTTCCTGAATTTCATAACACCACCTTACTTGAGTATCTAAATCTGTCTTCAACCGGTTTTATCGGGATTGTACCAGAATCCATTGGTAACCTAAACCATCTAGAAGTCTTGTCCCTTGCAGGATGTTATTTCTCAGGGCGTATTCCAGGCTCACTCCCTAACTTGACACAACTAACTTTCTTGTCTCTTTATAAAAATGAGTTCTCCGGACTAGTCCCTTCATTGGCAAGTCTTTCGAAACTCACTGTTTTGGCACTTGGTTATAACAGTTTCGAGATGGGACGTGTGTACGATTGGATTAACAAACTTACTACGGTTACTTCACTAAATTTAGATTTTATGAACATACACGGTGAAATCCTACCCTATCTTGCAAACCTAACCAAACTTAGTGTTGTTTCAATGGAGGGAAATTTTATTTTTGGTCGTATCCCATCTTTGTTTATGAACCTCACTCAACTAACATTTTTAGACCTCCAAAGTAATCTATTGCAAGGACAAATTTCAAGCTCGTTTTTGAATTTCAAAAGTCTCAAAGTTGTTAGCATATCTAATAACAATTTTAGCGGAACTGTGGGCCTAGACTCGTTTTTAGGACTCAACAAACTTGAAGTTTTGGATTTAAGTGATAACCGATTGTCATTTGTAACCACCAACTACACCAATAAAACCCTACCAGAATTGAAATTTCTAAGATTGTCATATTGCCACTTGAAGGAATTCCCAGCTTTTTTGCTCTTCCAAACGAAAATAGAAGAATTATTTCTTTCCGAAAATGAAATTGAAGGCCTCATACCAAATTGGATTTGGAATATTAGCCAAGAAACATTACGGGTGATTGTCCTTCGACACAACTTCATCACTGGCTTTCATGAGCATCCCAATTTTCTCCCATGGATTCGTTTGGAAGCATTTGACCTGGCGTATAATCAGCTACAAGGGCCGCTTCTAATTCCACCCCGGACCACAGTTGTTTATGATGTCTCAAACAATAATCTGACAGGAGAAATACCACCATTGATATGTGAAGTGAAATCTCTTCAACTCCTAGATTTGTCTTCTAACAAGATGAGCGGAACCCTTCCTCCGTGTTTACGTAACTTAAAGAATTCGTTGTTGGTTTTAGACCTAAAACGAAATAATTTTCATGGGCAAATGATGAATATATGTACGCTTGGAAGCTTTTTGAAGACAATTGATTTGAGCGAAAACAGATTTACTGGTCAAGTGTCAAAATCTTTGGGTAATTGTACCTACTTAGAGTTTCTCTCTTTAGCAGATAACTCTTTTGAAGATGTTTTTCCACTTTGGTTGGGAACTCTTCCCAAGCTTCAAGTGCTCATTTTGAGGTCCAACAAATTTTATGGTTCAATTCAAGGTCTCTCAACTATTAGCTCACAGTTTCTCAAGTTGCGGATCATAGACATTTCCAACAACGATTTTAGTGGTCAATTGCCACACAAGTCATTCCAAACATGGAAAGCAATGAAATCTGTTTATGTTGTTGAATCATCTGCTATGGGATTCCAGATTACTTTCGATATGGTTTTACCTTTTCAGTTTCGATACTCGATGACGTTAACAAACAAAGGTGTCAAGACAGAGTACTATGAAATTCTAAACATATTCGTAGCCATCGATCTCTCATGTAACAACTTTGAAGGGCAGATCCCACAATCACTCCAAGATCTTCGTGGACTTGAATCTCTTAATCTTTCCAACAACCATTTTACTGGTCATATCTTGCCATCTTTAGGAAACCTAAAGAATCTTGAATCTTTGGATCTTTCCCAAAACGAGCTATCAGGAAAAATTCCTCAACAATTGCTGCAACTTGGCTTCCTAGCTATTTTGAATGTGTCATTCAACCACCTTGATGGGCGCATACCAGAAGGGAAACAATTCAATACGTTTGAGAACAGTTCCTATATTTGCAATCCCGGATTGTGTGGAAAGCCGTTATCCAAGAAATGCGAAAATTCGAAGGTATCAACAGTGCTTCCACCAGCAAGAAACAATGAGTATGAGTCTCTACTGCCAAGTGACAGAATGGATTGGATGGTGATATCATTAGGAGTGGGAAGTGGTTTGTTAATCGGAATTGTTATCGGGAGCAATTTGGGTTGAAGAAGGACAAACAGGTAAGGCCAAGAAGGAACACGAGGAGAAACTAATATCCTTCCTGGTTTTAATTTCCAAGATGAATAATAGCACTTTAATTAGGCTTCTTTATGATTAAGTATTTAAATCATGTAATACGAACATATATTATATTGCTATATATTTTCCTTACCACAATCTTCTATCTAGCCTTTTACTTGCAAACATGGAAACGGTTACTAATCAGGCCATTATCAAGTTTTTATCATTTTAGGCTTTTACTCTGTGTATATGTATATTTACATTACTACCACATTTTCTAATCAAGTCTTAAAACATAAGTATCTGAGTGGCTGATTTTTTGAAGTACAAGTGTTACGGAGGTGGGAGTGGTACCCTCCCAACCAAAGTACCCTCCCAAATTACACCAATTAGGAGATGTCACCTCAATTAGTCAAAGTACCCTTCCAAAGTACCCTCTAAGGTGAGAGTGGTACCCTTCAACGTTCCATGCCAACTGTGACAATCCGGACTTTTCAGTTAATTCTGTTAACTATTCTGTTAAGTTTCTTATTAAAAACTTAACCCCGTTAATCAAATTGAACTCCTGCACACACTCGACGAACCTCTGTGAAGTTTCTGCACACGTCAATTCGATTGGATTTGCACCAGAAACCACCGGAAATCGAACCAGTCATCGTCGGAGACTCTTTAGTCGAACTCTATCAATTCTTCATCTTCCTGGTAATTGTTTTTCATCATTAGTTTCGTTTTTACTTGTCAATTGAAAGCCCTATCATTACCAGGGCTTACATTATTGATTGAGTCATAATCCGATTCTAGGGTTCTTAAGAAATCGGATTTGGGGCTTTTGATTCTAGACTCGTTCTCAACGCAATTAAAGCATACCAGTAGTTTCTAAATACTCAGTTTAATGAAAACCCCATGTTAATTGAATCAAACAACATCCAATTTTACAAAATCAGATTCTAAAATTCATTAGAAAACGTTTTAGTCAAACTCTAACCTAGACTCAATGTTAATCCAATTAAACGGCATGGTTAGAATCGCAATCATCTATGCTTTGAAAGCCCTTTATCAATTCGAACTTTTATTATCGGGATCATTCTAACCCGTAATCTAGGGTTCATCCGTAAACAATTTGGGGTTTTCGATCTTAAACATAAATTTGATACAATTAAACCACATCAACAGATTCGCAAGGTTTTGTTTAATAAAAGCCCTATCATTTCAACAATTTTTAATATCAAAATCGATCAATTGAATCCATGTTTATAAACTAGGGTTACGATCCCTTTTCCTGTAAATTATCGATCCTAAAACCAATGATTTTCAAATTAAATGAGTCCCCAGATTCGCTATACCCCGATTAACGAAACCCCCTCGATACTTTGGTGAATCGCGATCAAATTCGTGGCGTTTGGGACGGGATTTGATCTGGGTACCTATGGGGAACTAAATCACATCCGGCTTGGATGTTAAAAGAAATTCGAACTGGATTCGTTTGCGATAGCCTAGCGGCCGGGACTGGTTAGAGCGATGTGTGTGTGTCGGAGAGACCCGGGTTCGAGACCGGGCTCCCACAATTATTTTTAAAACATTTTTCTGGATTATTAAATTAATAAAAATCAAACCTTTTAATATTGTATTATTATATAAATGGGTTTTAACCCGGAAAACAACCTGTAAGCTCGGGTTTGAAATATTAGTTTATTTTTATAAATTATACCCACTTTTATAAATAATATATTATTATTATTAACAAGTAAAATAATATATTTATATTATTTTTAAGCCGTAAACTCGTGAAAAATAATATGTTTATATTATTCCCAAATTGTGACCCGTATTATTAAATAATATATATTTATATTAGTTCAAGTCATTTTATAAAGCCGTAAATCAATCGAGACTAAATAATAATATAACTAATTATATTATCCACTCGTATATATATATATATATTATTATTTATGTCGTTCGTCGCGTAAAGTCATTCCTAAACCCGTGGACGCGTTCGTCCACTCTCGTTTATTGGAGCGGTTCTTTTAGGACGTTCCTCGTTTTCCGTGTCACAGTCACAATTCTCATTTTATCCATAATTTATGTGTTTATAATTTTAGGGCATTCGTAAGTCGTTTGAGACTTACACACGTGGTTCCAACTATCCTTTGTGTGATACTACCTACAACGCAACGCAGCTGAGTTTTCACGGCCCCTTTTTACTGTTTTAACTTGGGGGAGAAAACATGCTTAAACTGCTTTTGAGATTTTGTATTTCATATGCTATCAATGTTAAAGCTAAGTGTAACACGCTATCACAGAAAGTCCTCATCTTATCTCGAACCGTTAATATGGATCTTAGCGAGGTAATGTTTAGTAGTACTACTGGGTTTGACAAATCCCACCCGCGTTAGTCGCGCTAACTCGATTGGATATCGAACGGGTGAAATGTTAGCCTACTCACATGGCCAGTATTGATAGACCTGGCAGGAGGCAATAAACAAACAGTCAGTTTCGGTTGCGAGCACTTGAGCTAAACATGAACATAGGTTAGCTACCTATAGATACATATTGAATGATCATAAATCTGGTAAACGCTTACGTATTTATTTGAAACCTGTGAACTCACCAACCTTGTGTTGACATTTTTTTACATGTTTTCTCAGGACACTAAGCTAAGACACAGGTGCACGTTAGGGCATGCATGGGATTCAACTGCTTTGCTTTGTGTCTATTTATGTTTGGTTGAATTATTCTATTGTACTTTGTTTGGTTTGGACGTTTGGACTTTTGAGACTTTTGGACTTTGGTTTTGGGCGCGTGTATTTTGCGCATTTACTTTCTTTACGCTTCCGCATTGATACTCTGATTTAAAAGATATTTTCATTTTGAGTCCCATGTAGAGTCGTTCAAAGTAACTAATGTCTGAGATCCTGGTTCGTCACTTCCCAAACGGTAAAACTCCGTTAGTTGAAATTGGGGGTGTGACACCTACGGCTATTTTCCAAATTCTCGGCGGGTTCTAAAAGCCGCCAAGCCTACCTGCTGGAGTGAAGCTGTTGAACCCTCCTTGGATGCGACGGTGTACCCGCCAACACTCTCCTACCCGCTTGCGAACCCGCCCTCCACTCCCACCTCCCTTAGGGGGTCTCCTCGTGATCAGCCCTACAACGAGTATGAGTGAGGTAAATCAGGTAAACCACTTTGTCGAAATCATGGACAAGGGACCATAATGATCCTTGTACCTCCAACTATGTCGTATCGTGAGAACATATGTGTTCGTTTACTTATGGACCGAAAGAGTTATGTATATAGCTAGATGTAAACCCGTGTTGTGGCGGGGGGAATTTGTAAGTATCGGTTTAAAATAAAATTTATGTGGAAACGTAGATAAAATAAAGAAAGTCATGACAGTCTACTTGGATTTTTTTTTTAAATATGAACAGTAAACGACGCCATTTTATGTAAAAAAAAAAAACAACACCATTAAGAAGCTCTGATGACATGTACATTTGTGATTCGATTAAAGTTTACGTCAAAACGTATAAACACGTTGCGATTACATATCTGGAATTTAAATTTTACGACTTGTACGTCTGTGCTTCGACTACTTATACATTATTATTCATACATTGGTTGTGAATAAAATTTACATCAAAACGTCGATAAAACTAAGCATGTTGCAATGGTATATTCGAAATTTTTAAAAACATCATTTAAAAGTTTTAAGTGAAAAAAAAGTGATGGAATTCATGTTGAAACGTTGATAAAAATAAGCACGTTGTAATGACAAGTTCACACTTTCTAGAATATCATATTATAAAAGTTGTAAAAAGAAAATAAAAAATTGTATCTAAACTTTGAAGCAGTTTTCACGGCTTGTACATTTGTGTTTTGATTACTTGTACATTGCTACGAGCAACTCCATTTTGTATGAAATTTACCTTGAAACGTAAATAAAAATAAACATGTTGTAACGGTATAATCAAAATTTTATAAAGAATATTTTAGAAGTTATAAGAGAAAACAAAAAATTGAGTGTGAGCCACGTGTCAAAAAGTGGTTAAGAAAAAAAATACAAAAATATAGGGTATAAAAATTAAGTGTAGTTAAACTTGAAAGAATCACATTATAAATTAATAATTCATGCATAAATGACTTGTATCAAGGCTCTTCAACCACTTATACACTCTAATGTGACGTTATGAATAGTGTTCACCGATATTCATATTTGTTAGTATTTATAGTATTTGTTATTAATTAAGATGAAAGAGAAAAGTAGAACAAACTTTTACTTATTGACATACTTAAACTTTTCATAAATATTAAATGAATCAAGTAGTGATCGTAAAAAGATATTTATTTTCTTATGTGATGTAAATCTAAGTCAATATTATTTTTAGTTTTAAGTCTCCTTCATTTATTTGTGGTTATGATAATTTGGTGGCTAGATTGCAACATTAGATGTGACTTTAAAGTCTTTCTCTCGTCTTATTATATATTTTGACACCAATACATTTCCCTTGTGGACACGGAATAGAGTCTTTATGTAATTTGAGCCCCGTCACTTTCTAAGCTACCCAAAAATCCAAAACTATTCAAAAAACATCAACATTATATTTTGGTTTTTATGGTAGTTTTAGTGTACCTCTTCTTCTATTCTAGTATGCCACTCTATACCTTAGTATCCCGATCTAGTGAGTTGTCAGAATCTTCCTTGTCTAAATCAAAGTCTTGATCTTCTCCTATCGCTCGGCAAGAGTAGGTCCCTTATTGTGGTCTTTTCTTCAGTCTTAAGTCACCGAGGGAAATTAGCCAATCAGTACGTAGTTAGCCCTTGTCGACTCTTCCTTGAGGCAATTACATATATCCCCCTAAAAACTTCATTAATTACATATATACCCAGCTTAAAATTTTATTTACGTATATCCCCTTCATAATTACAAATATACTCAACTGGATGATTGAATCGATCAGAAGCGGCGTTGGATGTTAGAATCGATCGGAAGCGGGAATCAGAAGGTTAGGGTTGTGATCAATTGAATAATAATAGTCGTATTTCTTGTAAGGTTAAAAGACTAGATTTATAAAAGCGGGGGATATATGTAATTTAAGTTTTAGGTTGAGTATATATGTAATTAGGGTTGAAAATAGGGAGATATATGTAATTTTACCTTTAATGTAACCACATTTTTTAAAAGGTTTTTGAAGATGTAAAACTTTTATAAGACTTAAACAGTAAGAACTTCGATGGCCTTAGATTGAATATAATTGTTAGTATATAACATAATACAATTATAATGGCTATTCATTTTCTTATTTTTCTTTAAGGGTTATTGCATACACATATCGTGAGCATTAAAATACAGGTTTCTATTGCACACACAGTACAACCAAAGACGTGCAGCTTTACCTATTTGGATACGTTTTCTATACAAGAGATTGAAAACAACAGTATAACCGGCAGTCGTTTACGTCGGAAATCAGTTGGTGATAGCCCTCTCCGACGGGTTTTTGACTTTTTGTCGGTAATGGTCTGTCGGCAGAGTGCTCATGGGAAATCCATTTTCTGACTAAATACTGTCGCGTGATCTTCTGATGGATTTCCGATGGTCCTATTAACGACGGATTACCAACAGATAGTTCTTCGGCCAACTACTCATTTCTCCGGCCATATTTCACATTTATGACAGATCACCGACGGATACTTTTATAAATTTCCGACGAAATTTTGTCACTAATCCGTCGTTGATTTTAATTTATTAAAAAAATAAAATATATTATTTTATTTCCAACAATATAAATACCACAAATCTACAAATTACATTTATTTCAACGAATACGATTACAAATTCACGAATTTCAAATTACATTACTACAAAACTATAAAATTAAGAAGCTATTCCTCGTGACGAACTTGGATGGGTTTGACTCGTTTTAACATATGAGATTCAGTCCTGCAATTTAACAAAAGAGGGTATTAGCTCGTTAAATTGGTCAAAACAACTCGTACCCACTTTATGATGTTATAATAACCAAATAACAACTTAAAAGGCCGGGTTAAAATGACCCGTACCCACTTTATGATGTTATAATAACTAAAACACAACTTAAATAGGTTAAAACGACCCGTACCCACTTTATGAGGTCTTAATAACCAAAATAAAACTTAAGTAGGTCAAACGACCCGTATAACCCACTTTATGATGTTATATTAAACAAAATACAATTTAAATGGGTAAAAATGACCCGTATCCTAACATCCCAAAACAACGATTTAATAAACGGGGTTCAGAAATAAAATAAATAAAAAGGTCGGGGACTGAAACCGTTTTAACACAAACGAAAGAGGAAGGCGGAGGGCCTTAACCCTAGCCGCCACCAATGCGGCCATGCCCCTCCCTCATTCCATCTTCTTGCAAAACCCACTTTACAGAGAGAAAGTTAGAGAGAGAAAGCTCAAGATTCATCATCAAGCCTTTCGTCTTGCTCCATTTTCATTGTAGATCGTTCACAAAAGAAAAAGGAAGAAAGAATCATACAAACCATGTAAGAATCGAATTCCATATCTGCGTTTTTTGTTGAAAATGGGTTTTTGGTTAAAAACTAGGTTTTGATCCTAAAAACCAAGACTTTACGTGTGAAATGGCAAGAAAACCTTAGATCTAAGTTCATGGAAGGTAAACAAATGAATTAGACGTAAAAAGTATTAACTTCGGATAAAAAACGGGCATGTTTAGGAAAACAGTTCATATGGTCATTCTTGTGGCGACACTAGTCGGGGTTGATGAAGAAGAAACGCTAACTTATGGCGACACTCGGGTGGCGACACTCGGGTGGCGACACTAATAGCGTCAACACCAATGTCTTGTGACACTAAAAGTGTTGACATTAATGACCGAAGACACTATGATAAGCGACACAAAGTCCATAACGCAAGTTATGGCAACATTGTCACCAACGACACTAGTGCCGGACAACACTAGTGCCATGCAACACTAGTATGGCGGCACTATTTAAAAGTTGATAGATTTCACATCTTGATTTTCTATCTATCACATAACACTCTGCCTGTTAGGATTACACGATCACACACGAACACACACACACACGAAAGCAGTAACGAAGACGGGGTTTAACGTGGTTCGGTCTAAACTGACCTACGTCCACGGGTGGCAACTAGGATATTCTTTATTAGAGGTGACACAAATTACAAGTACATAGCATTGTATTTATAGAGACTAAACTAGAGTTAAGAAACTTAATCCCCAAGTAAACCTAATTAGGGCCCAAACCAAATTAGGCTTAGCAACCGGGCTAGGGCCGGCTGCCCTTGACCTGTGCCTGCCCCAAAAAGGCCTACGAACCCAACAATCTCCCACTAGAAGGCCTTGAATGCTTTCGTCTACTCTCTCAAATGTACTTTTGTAATCTGTCAACAGAACTTCATGCTCCTCCTAGTTACCACCGCCTTCTCATCAATTAACCTGAAGGCCCGTTGAAGCTCCCCTGAGCTTCAACTCATCAGTCACAACCAGTGACTCGTCTCTGTCCCTGCCTGCTCCCACTGTAACGAACCCATTACACTGTTGGCATCTGAAACATCCCGAGAACCCACACTCTCCATCATAAGCAAGTAATTCACTGGAGAGACTTTTTCGGTCAGAATGCTGGTCTTCTTAACCCGCTGTAGCACTGGAGCTGTAACTGAAACACGATTTGTGCTCCCACTGTCACGATGCCTTCTACCTGGTTTAACCTTCCGAACTCGTTCATCCTAAATCTTCACTTTGACTCCGGGTTGCTCATTTGCAAAGCAAACCCTTTTCTGCCCACGAGATTCTATGAACCGGACTTTGTTTTCTTTCTGAACCGAGATAACCTCTCCTTCAGACGGTATACTGACCATATAAAGCGAATCCCTCTTTCTTCCTCGAGCCATGACAAGATTACCTTTAACCACCTTCCACTGACCATTCCCAAACTTAACTTTGTGCCCTTGTTCATCCAACTGTCCGACAGAAATTAGCGTTTTCTTCAAACTTGGAATTACCCTGACATCCTTCAAAGTCCATGAACCGGATGAAGTCTTCGGATCTATGTCACCCATGACCGTAACCTCGAGAACATCATTGTTCGCCAGTCTTACCTTCCCAAAATCCCCTTCTTTCAGATTATGCAATGCTTCACTACTGTGGGTAGCATGGAATGAAGCACCAGAATCCATCACCCATGAATCTATAGCATCCTCTACGCAACAAACCAGTGCGTCCTCTACTACAAGCTGATTCACCTCCTTTTTATCATCCTCTTTCTTAACACATGGACACTGATTTCTGAAGTGTCCTACTTCCTTACAGTTCCAACTAGTTATATCGTTACAAGTCCTGGACTGACTCCTCCTCCTGCTCCCACTACTTCTATTTTCCCCCTGTCACTCTTTCTCCACCTTGACTCAGTACTCAACAGGGAATTTGATGATTCTCCGGTACTTATTCTTCTAGAGTCTTCATTCAAGATCAAATCAGGAACCTTGCTGAACGTTAAAACATTAACAGAACCTGTGACTGCAGTGATTGTTCCTTGCCAACTGTCAGGTAATGAAGACAAAAGTAAGCACGCCTGTAACTTATTATCAATTTTAAAGTTTACTGAAGACAAAAGTCTCAGATGAGAATTAAAAACATTAATATGATCAGTAACTGAACTTCCCTCTTTCATGCGTGTATTAACCAATTCCCGGATCAGAAAAACACCTTGTTAGTAGCTGATGGTTTCTCATACATGTTGGCCAACATATCCATTATGCCACGTGTTGTGGTGTCCTCCAAGATGTTGTAGGCAAAGTTCATTGACAGAGCAAGCCTTATAGTTGACTTGGCTTTCTTGTCAAGTGCCAACCAAACTGGTGTCATCGGTGTGGGCGGTGGTTTTAATACCAAATCCAAATCCTTCTGAATTAGCAAATCGGTGACTTGCATTCTCCACCATCCAAAGTTCTGCCCATCAAAATTCTCTATCTTCGTTTTCTCGTTATCTTCCATTGGGAACTGCAACAAACTGAAAAAACAACCCGAAAAATTAACCTTGTAGAACGTGCAGACTGCCCGAAAATCACAGCAGTGAAAACTGGACAGAAAATAGCAGTTGTTGACTTTTTCTTGTCAAACTCAGCAGACTGTTGACTTTTCTGGTCAAACTCAGCAAGCTGTTGACTTTTCTGGTCAAATTCAGCAGGGGGTACTGTAGCGACTGTATTGTTCGGGCAGCACTGTAGCGTCGGAACCCTAATCTGGCGAGTACTGTAGCGGCGAGTACTGTAGCGTGCACTGTAGCGCGGTACTATTCACGGGCGGCACTGTTCATGGCAGGTACTGTAGCGACGGCGCTACTGTAGCGGCGGAACCCTAATCTGGAGGCGGCAAACAGTAACGGTTCGTGTGATCTGATCTCGAGCCAAAGCTCTTATACCAGTTGTTAGGATTAAACACGATCACACACGAACACACACACACGGAAGCAGTAACGAACACGGGGTTTAACGTGGTTCGGTCTAAACTGACCTACGTCCACGAGTGGCAACTAGGATATTCTTTATTAGAGGTGACATAAATTCCAAGTACAAAGCATTGTATTTATAGAGACTAAACTAGGGTTAGGAAACTTAATCCCCAAGTAAACCCAATTAGGGCCCAAACCAAATTAGGCTTAGCAACCGGGCTAGGGTCGGTTGCCTTTGACCTGTGCCTGCCCCAAAAAGGCCTATGAACCCGACAATGCCTAGCTTGACAGTTACAGAGTTGAATTGTATTAACATAACTGGTGAGTTTCTATTGCCCATTTTCTTATGTTTTGGGTTTATGTGCATACTTAGCAATTAATGAAAGATAAGAAACATTTTATACAAATATATCTTTATAAATGTTAAACGAAACAGAGAGAACCGTACCTTAGTGACAAATGAATGTGATAGTTACCATGTTATTGACCTTTGTGCTAATTGTTTGTATTATGTGTTAATGTGAATGATTATGTGATAGACAGAGTAGATACAAGGTTATGCTAATGTAAATGAAAGAATAGACGAGTCTTGTACAAGCAAAATAGAGGAGTCTTGTTTTCGTAACAAGTAAACGAAGGAGTCTTGTTTTCGTAATAAGCAAACAGAGGAGTCTTGCCTTCGAACAATCAAACAGAGGAGTCTTGCCATCAGGCAAGCAAACAGAGGAGTCTTGCCTTTACGCAAACAAACAGAGGAGTCTTGCTTTCAGGCAAGCAAACAAAGGAGTCTTGCTTCATGCAAGCGCAATGGACCATTGCTTTCGGGCTTTGGAACGATTATGTTACAATGATATCATTTAAGTGCTAGTTCACTCGGTGATGTGAAAGAGAAAGAAATGTATGAAAGAAACAGAGTGTGACACTATAAACAGTGTCCCTAAAGGAAAGAGTTTTAATGAAGAAAAGAGTAATGAAAGTGTAACACCCAAAAATTTCAACCGAATATAACTTTCAAATTCACGCGAAATATAGGTCCCATTTAACAACTTTTATTAGACAACACTAAGTTGTTTGAAAACAATACAACAACGCCAACTTTGTTTAAAAACAACAAACCAACATTTGTTAAAACGACAACAAGTTTAACATCCAATGACATTATAAAACATGTTTAAAGACTCCTCATAAAGAGGTTCAACCCCAACAACCGACAATCGCCAAAAACAAGTGAGAATCTAGTCCAAACGAAGAGTGACCCGAGACATCATACATGGGCTTTACCTACAAGGGAAACATCACAAAACACCATTAGTAATGATATACAATCCCCAAATGAGCCCCTAAGCTCTTACAACAACAACCGACCCCAAACGACCAATTTTTACTTCGGGCGTAAATAAGGTCGTAAACAGACTACTTGGCGTAATTTAATCTGGGGGCGGCGTAAATTACTCTAGCCCACCGTAAATTACTCCGGTCCAAAATCAGCCAAAAAGTTTTGTAATTTTTCAACCTTTACCTAACTACCATCCGACCCATTTTCTTCTTTGTGCAAGCAAACAACATTCTTACTTGTTTTATCACCCAAAACACATCTAATACATTCAACACACCCCAAGTACATAATCCTTGGTTTGGTTTTCTTCCTATTATCCCGACCTTACGCCTTTGTGAGGTTCTAAAGACCTCAAACACCACAAAATGACTTTGTGAAGTTCATGACCTCAAATAACTTCCGTGTGGGGTTCTTAGACTTCAAATACCACAAAACGACTTGTGAAGTTCATGACCTCAAATAACTTCCATGTGAAGTTCTTAGACTTCAAACAACAACGACATAAGTGAAGTTCATGACATCAATTAACTACCGGGGTGAGGTTCTTAGACTTCAAACAACAACGACATAAGTGAAGTTCATGACCTCAATTGACTACCGGGTGAGGTTCTTAGCCTTCAAACAACAACGATATAAGCGAAGTTCATTGACTTAAAATGACAATGCATAAGTGAAGTTCATTCACTTCAAACAACAACGACATAAGTGAACGACACCATTAAACTTTTATAACCCGTACGTTATTTACCAACATGTAGAATTCAAAGATCCCAAATCCACCCTTTTCATGTGTGAAGTTCAAATACTTCAAACCTCCATTTCACCCCCCAACCCTTGCATACAACATGGTCATACAAACACTACTACATAAACAAATATAAATGTTAAAGCTGCATTTCTCCGTGGAGAGTTAAAGGAGAATGTATATGTGAAACAACCAGAGGGGTATGTAAAGAAAGGAGTAGAAAGTCATGTGTACAAATTGTCAAAGGCACTTTATGGTCTTAGACAATCACCAAGGGCTTGGAACTTGAGACTCGATGAAGTCTTGAAGGAGTTGGGTTTTAAAATATGTCAAAGAGAACAGGCTGTATATGTTAAAACAAAAGGGAGTTCACATTTGATTTTGGGTGTTTATGTGGATGATTTGTTGATAACAGGAAGTGAAATTCAAGAGGTTAAAGAATTCAAAAGGCATATGAAACAAAAGTTTGAAATGACAGACCTAGGCTTGCTCCGTTACTACTTGGGAATAGAGGTTGTATAGAATGATAAAGGGATTCTAATAAAGCAGGCAGCTTATGCAAGGAAGTTGGTTCAAATAGCAGGTCTAGAAGAATGTAATGAGACTAGAATACCAATGGAACCAGGTCTGAAATTATATAAGGTTGAAGGAAGTTCTGGTGTGGATCCAACTAAATACAGAAGGTCAGTTGGTTCTTTGAGGTACTTGACACAAACAAGGCCTGATATTAGCTTTGTAGTAGGATATGTGAGCAGATTTATGCAAGAGCCTAAAGAAACTCACTTGAAAGCAATAAAACATTTGGTCAAGTATGTAAAAGGTACACTCCACTATGGTTTGACCTACAAGACAACTGAAAGTGGTAGCTTAGTGGGTTACTGTGACAGTAATCATCTAACTGATACAGATGATGGAAAAAGTGCCTCTGGAAATGTGTTATATTATAATGGGTCATTGATTTCTTGGCAATCATAGAAGCAACAAAATGTTGCTTTATCAAGTTGTGAGGCAGAATTCATGGCTGCAACTTTGGCAGCTTGCCAAGCAATTGGCTGGATGGTTTATCGGAGGAAATCATTGGATTAAAGCAGAAAGTAGTCACTTTGTTTGTAGATAATAAATCTGCAATTGCACTTGTGAAAAATCCAGTTTTTCATGGGAGATCAAAACATATAGAAAGAAATCAAATTCTTGTTGATTTTGTGTGTGGAGATTGGCAATGTACATACGTGCTAACTAAAGCCTTGCCAAAAATAAGATTTTATGAGATGAGGTTTTTGTTGGGTGTAGAAGATTTGAATAAAAGAGTTTGGAATTAGGGGGGGAGCATAATAGGTATAGTTTTTGTAATTCTAAAATGGTTCAAGGTTAGTTTTGTAAATTTCTTGATTCTTGTTTCATTGATCCGTATATATACAGATTTCTTCTTTGTAAAAGCGAGTTCTTATTTCTTCAATAATATTCCTTGATTACATCTTTAATTTATGTTAATTCTGTTGATTATCTTGGTGACCTGATTATCACGATTTAATTCCGAACGACCCCCAGAACTTTTGACACCGAACTCATGAAGTTTTGTTATAGACCATCATAAAATTTTGAAAGATACCATGAAATTTTGACACCTAGCAAAAAAATAATAATTTAAGATTTAAAACTTTACACATAAAATTATTGTAAACTAAAAACACAATTAAACCCAATAAACAATATAATTTAAATGTCCAATAAACAATTTAACCCATTACACATTTTAAGAACTAATCCCACAACCTAATAATTATAAAATTAAGCCCATAAGTTAATCTTTTCAATTTTGGTCCGCAATTATAATTTACAAACAACAACCAACGACGTAACGAAGGGACGAGTGCATAAAGGTTGAAGGCAAATGCCACGGACAATTTTAACCCCTGTACTTTGTTAAATAACATGAATGGCCACTCAACTTTCTAAAATGTCACTTTGATCCCCTCAAGTTTTTAAAGTTTCAATTTAACCCCTTGTATTATATATAATCTTATTTTTCCTTAATAATTTTCGTGTTGTTAAATTTTTTTCTTTGTCCCGGTATAAATTTTGTTAAAAACAAAGTCGTATTCAAAATAGTGTATTTTTTAGGTATCGTGGGTTATATCGATTGACGGTGACGTGCTGCTACTGTGAAGAATGAGACCGACGCTGACTGAAAAAAACATCGATACCGTTATATAACTGTCTTTTATCTAGGTTTCAATCTCCACAACCGAGTCGCGGTAATTTCATACGTTTCTTTTATGTATTTGACCACGTTTCTTTTTGTGCTTACCCACGTTAATGTCACCGCCTCAACCGTTTAAGGTCCGCTTCCCGCCGCGAAACACAGGGCAACATTTCTAGTTGTCACTTAAAGGTAAGAACTTGGTTGATTTGGGTATTTTTTTTTATTTGCTAAACGGGTTAATTTGGGTCACTCCATCTATACACGAGTCAAAATGGGTCACTCTTATTAAACTTACTAACTTAGAACGGGTCCAAATGAGCCATCACCACCAGGGGCGAAGGATGGTGAGGGCCCGAGGGAGCCCCGCCCCCCTCCCCCGATTTTTTGCTTAGTAATGTTAACTTATACGTATTTGGTCGAAAATTTTATAGTTCCGGCCCCCTGATAGGAAAAAAAAATCCCTCCCCACGTTTTTCTTCAAGCTCCGCCACTGATCACCACCCCCGTTACTATCTACCACCACATGTCGTTAGCCGTCGACACGGCCACCACAGTGTGAGGCGGAACTGTCGCGGCAGCAGTGGTAGCGTCGGCCACCACCTCCACTGTCACCACCGGCCTCACACCACCACCTCTGTCCATAGTCGCCATATAAACAAATGTAGCAAGTGAACCATTATGATACTTCTTTTTTCTGAAGTTATCCGTTTCAACCTGAGCCCATCTCGATCAAAACCCATTTAACCCCAAACTAAAGTGATACTTTTCAAAAGTGATTCTTTTTGGTCCGTTACCCGCCCAGCATACGCTTTGCCATGCTTACTTATAGTTGCTTTCTAAAGTTTTTGCTATCAATACCTCAAATAATGGTTTAATTTGGCGAAGATGTATTGTATTAATACTCCATCATTCAAAATATAAACAAGTTATTTTAAGAACTGTCAAAAATAAATGTTAACATTTTCTTTTTTAGTAAGATTTTAGTCCAACTTTTTTGTTTTTGCATATTAACAATTCCATAACTATATACAATTAGATAGCGCGTGAACAGTAACACAAGCCGGTTGGTTGAAATGGGCGGCAACTCCATGTGATGACAGTAGATTGGTTGTTTTTTTAAATACGCCGCTTTTACCTCTGCATATAGGTTTATTTCATGGGAGAATAACAACGCAGATGGTTTAGGCGTGCTTCACTCCTACCACTCCACCCACCCAAGTTTGAACCTTGGGGTGGTTTTTTTTTTATGATTTTTTTTGTTATTTTTTAATTTGTTTTTCCATCTGATTTTTTCCAGTTTTAATTCACCTAACCTTTTCCTTATTTTTACGTTACAAATCTTAACGGTTCTGTTTCGCTAATATTACCGCGAGTGCTGCCACCGCCCACCGGCGTGAAGCGCGAGGTGTCCTACTCGTTGTTATACAATTCGATAACCCTAATTCTCTGAATGAAGCTTACTTGGACACGCTATAATTTCTATCAGTCCACACCAACAAATTAAGTTGGCTTGAGAAAATTATTTATTTCATTCAGGTTAGGTTAGTTATCGGATTTGTTTATTTTCATTATAATTTTATCAAGATTTCCTTTTCTTTTTTGTGTCTGGTTTATTTCATTTTAACTTTAGGGGTATATCGTTCATCTTTTTTATTTTATTTTTTATATGGCAGTGTTACTGTTACCTATAATATTGTAGGACATGACTGTGGTCTGTGGGTACATCATGGAACATATTGAGGCCAGAGACATATTTCAACCATTTGAAAGAATTCCCGTGTGGAGTTGGGATATGTTGGACTCAAGGATGTAAGTAGTAGTAACTTAAAAATATACTACTGGCCATTTGATCCAGTGGTAGTCCAGGAGTCTCATCATTTCTGAGGTCACCGGTTCGAATCTCGTCTGGGACAGAAATACTCTGGATGAGTCAGAGGTTTTGCCGGTGACAGGTTTCTTCCTGGGGGTGGGGCCACCCTGTTCTTCAAGTGGATTTCAATTAGCTTTGCTTTTCAAAAAAAGTAACTAAAAAGTATTGTTTTCAATTTATTGTATGTTTTTTAAACACAAAATTGTTATTTTTTTATTATTATTATTATGTTTCCAAGTTAATACAAGTGTGAAAGATAATATGATGCAAAGAGTGGGATTTAGGGGAAAAAACGCTTTGATGGCACCCGCTCATACTTTTTTCTTTGGATATTGCACACGATCTCTTTCAAGGTGTTGGTTTTATTGAGGCAGTTATTTTCTTTCCAGAAAAAAAAAATTATTACTTATGTCCATTAGTCAACTGCGAAGAGGTGATTAAAGAATTTGCAGTAAAGAATGCTAGGCGAGCTTCACGAATCATCTGTTAGATATTACGGTATGCCATTCTGATACTATGATTTTGTTATGTCTATGCTATAACGTTAATTGTCGTTAAAAAAATTAGTTTATAAAATTATATATTTCGTTATGGGCTTTTTTCCGGCTCGTGTAGAGTATTCGAATCCTCGGGACCGGCTCTTTCCATTACACATAAGTCAAATAGTCAACTTCTAGTTACATGAGCCACATGTAACTATGAGCCAATCTTTTAATTAATTAAATCCATTAAGCAGTAGTTATTTCTGTTAAAAACTGTTTGGCAGGTTGAGCATGAATATTGTTGTGTGAAGTCAATAATCAACGTAAACAGAAGACTATGCATCGATTTGGGTTCATGAGAAGTTCCAAAAACCCATGTAAGTTTGTTTTGTATTAGATACTAGGTTCGAGACTCGTGTATCACACGGGCTGAATACAAATAATGAAATAAATAGTATAATTTAAATTACGTATACCTAAAAAATTACATAATAAAAGCAACAATAATATTGATAACGAATAAAAATTATTATAATTCATAAATGTATAAACACTTCTTTGTATACAACATTTGATGTTCTACTCGTAATTTTTCCATCTTTATCTAATATTAATAGTTTTAGTCTGTCTATACTTGTAACACTTGATAATGCAACATACAGTTGACTATGTGTGAAAACTGGTTGTCTCAAAAATAAACAACATTGGATAGTGACTGTCATTGACTCTTATTTGTTGTCATTGCAAAACATACACCAAGTGGAAATTGTCTTCTTTGAAACTTGAAAGGAATCCTTTGTCAGAAGGTGTCAAACTGAGTCTTCGAATAAAAGTGTGATTTCCGATACTACTACCAGATATGATCTATGCTTCTGTAACATGACTACCCACTAATATCAGTCTAGTTCCATTACATAAACCACTTTTCTGGTCAATATTTCTTAGTAGAGTCACTAGAACACTGACTTTCAATACTAACTTATGGTTTGACAAACCTAGGAGTTTAAGCTCATTTAGAACATCAGGTGAATATAAAGCTTAGTCAAAGTTATCATGAAAATAGTCTGATTGACATATACTATCTGAACTCATGTATTCTTTTTTATCTCCAGGAAACATGGATAGCAAACGATTATTTATTTCTTGAACGACTTCGTTTATCGGTGTAAGTATTGCTCTTTCTTGAAAGAATTTTGGATTTATGAGATTTTCCAAAAAAGAAGGATAAACAAAGTCAATTAAACTTGCAACAGGATCAAATGAATTACTAATGAGAAGATCCTCGAGTATATCGATAATTGCATCCCCATCATCTGAACCATCAATATTTCCTTCTCCTAGATCCAAAAGCCATTTTGCAAATAACTTTGCTTGTTGAAAATCAGATGATTCATTTCCAACACTTAGCCTCATGTTTTTCTTTTAATCTAAGGACCTTGCATTAAGAAAACAACATAAACATGATGATAAGATTGAAAATAAAACAAAACAGCAAAAAAAAAGAGAATATCTAGATTAGTTTAGAATTTAACAGATGAATTTTAAGAATAGTTTCTGTAAAACCAACATGGTCAGTTTTGGTATTGAACTTCATTTGTCAGTTTTATTGCACCAACATGGTAATATAATTAAGAACAAAAAACACAAAAATAAACAGGTACAATGCAGCATGACTACATTCTAAAGACTTTTATTCCATATAAATTACATTTTGTACAAAGCCAACATCTATGAGTTTTTTTTCCAAAATGGTATTGGTGGAAAAATTATTTATCAAAATAGTGTTGCTGGAAAAATATTTACTAAAATGGTGTTTTTAGAAATTTTGCTTCTCTCACTCCTGATCTTATTGGATAAAACCTAATTAATTAATTAATGATAAAAAGAAAAATATTGTTATTTATTAATTATGCTTAATTATCCTATTACAATTATCAAGTTTTTCATTATTATTTTTTATTATAAAATATGTGTGTCTCGTGATTCTTTAATTCTTTTCACCGAAAGAAAACTAATTTATTATTTTCTAGTTTAAAAATATTATGTGTAACAACTAATTCATTTTATTCAATATTGTTAAATATGAAATTCTTGAAAATGCTAACATCGTTTTTTTTTCTAAATTAATATTTGTTAAAAAGCATTAAATTTTTTATTATTATATTTTGGTTTACAAAAACATGAGTACATTAAATTTCTAAATTATATTTTGGTTTACAAAAAAATTGTCTTCATGTAAATATGAGTATATTAAAAAATACTGCAATAATACAATGTTTATTTTAATATGTTTATTAGGGGTGTAAACGACTTGTAAGCTACTCGAAATCGGTTTGCTAAAAGATTGAATCGAGCCGGGGTTAAACAAGCTCGAGATCGAGCTTTTATTGGAGCTCATTTAATAAACGAGCTTGAGTCCGAGCTTTACATATTGAGCTCGAGAAGGCTTATGAGTCTAAATGAACCTATAATTTTTATTTAGTGAACAATAAACGGGTCGAGTCCGAGTCAAATTCGAGTTTGAAAATAATATAGGAGTCGAGTATATTTCTATCATTATCTACAAAATATTATAAAATATTTGAAAAAAATATATAAATCCCTTGTATTAAAAATGAAAACAATTAATCAAATTTGATGAAAATTTATTCCAGTATCACCAAATTAAATAAAAGTTTTGTAACAAAAAGTTGAGTAATTGGTATATAATTTTTAACACAAGGCTGACGATAATTAAAAGTAATAAAAACTGAATATGAGGAAAAATAAAATTTTTTAAACTATATAAACCTAAAAATAATTAATAAATAGAAATACCCTATCTTTTTACCTAATCATTAATGAATTATATTTTATCCAATAAGATTAGAAGTGAGAGACAAACAAAATTTCTAAAAACACTATTTTAGTAAATACTAGTTTAGATCCCGTGTATACACACGGGTGAATAATATTAATAAATTTTTTAAATCTTTATGTGTATATTTTACACGTGTAAAAATGTATCATATAATAAGGATAGAAAACAAAACTCAAAATATGTAAAAACTAATATATAATTGGGTTTCGAAAATAAATTAAGTATTATTTATTGTAATTTGATTGAAAATAAAAGTTATATAATTAGATTTTCAATGTTTCATAAGGGATAATTTAAAATAAATGTGTTTTATTAGTATAATTAATATTTTCTTTAAATATATATTATTGTTAAAAATAGGAGGTGCATTTAATAAGAGAGAGATGCGGGAAAAAAATAATGAGAATGAATGTGGAGGCGACACGTGGCATGGAAAAACATTTATTTATTATATAGTATAGATTTTTTCAACAACACCATTTTAGTAATAAGTTTTTCACTAAATCTATTTTGGAAAAAAAACTCCAACATTTATACTATATAATAAATAAAGGTTTCCTAATGTCAAGTGTTATCTTCATATTCATTCTTATCATTTTTTTTCCGGCTCTCTCTCTTATTAAATACACATCCATCTTTTCAATAATAATAATATATTTTTAAACAAATTATTAATTATACTAATAAAACACATTTATATTAAATTATCTCATACTATAAATAGTAAATGAAATCTAATTACATAGCTTATGTTTTCAATCAAATAGTAATGAAAGTCAAATTAAATTGAATAGTAATTAATGTATTTTCGAAACTCAATTATATATTATATTTTACATATTTTTGGATTTTGTTTTCTATTGTTATTATATGTAATACATTTTTCCACCTATATGATATATATAAATATTTAAGAATTTTATGTATTGATATTTTTTCACCTTGTGTAGTAGGCAGTTTCTAAACTAGTAAAGAAATAAAGACATATAAATTAATTCAAGAGTAAACTGTCATTTTCGTCCCTGTGGTTTGGTCAAAATTGTCACTTTCATCCAATAGTTTGTTTTTTGTATCTGGGTTCTCGTGGTTTTAAAATCTTGTCACTTTCATCCAGTCAACTAACACAATCCATTTTTCTCAGTTAAATGAGGGGTATTTCAGTCCTTTTACATATTTGTTTTATTTCTTCATCTTTTTTACGCTAACTTTTTAATCATCGTTTGTTAACCCCCCCCCCCCCCCCTTGCGTTTCTTCTTCCTGATCTCCATCCCCATCGCTTGATGTTCAATCATCGATTGTTCTCTTTCACCCAAATATCGTGAGATAGACACAACAGAGGTTTGAACATGTTTGTGAGGGTAGAAACGGTGGTGAAAGTGAGGTACAAACAAGCGACGGTGGTGTTCTAGTGGTAGTCGCCGAAAATTGGTCGGGAAAATAGGAAAAAGGCCAGCAAGGGATGATTAAATTAGAGGTTAAATTGAGGATGATTAAAAAGTGAAAGTAAAAAAGATGAAGAAATAAAACAAATATGTAAAAGGACTGAAATACCCCTCATTTATCTGAGAAAAATGGATGGTGTTAGATGACTGGATGAAAGTGGCAAGATTTTAAAACCACGAGTACCCAGATATAAGAAAACAAACTATTGGACTAAAGTGGCAATTATAACCAAACAACAGGGACGAAAATGACAGTTTACTCTTAATTCAAATTCATCTAGCATAACCATCATTTAAAATTGTAATTTATATAGATGGTTAGAAAACCTTTAGACTTTTGATGCTATTACATACATATAAAGACATAAAAAAATAAGGGGAATTCTAATGAAACACGGAATATTACTAATTGCACACGCTGCACCCTATACGCCCTCGTATAGGCCAATACGAGGCGTATAGGGTTTAATCTCACTGACAGAGAATTCCACGTGTTATTCCCTGTCTGCCGGTTGGGACTCATATGTGACGTATTGCACTATACGAGGCGTATGGGTCACGCGTTATATTTTTGTTTCAAACTTGACAGATTTTGAGGTTTAAGAAGCCTATACGTGGCGTATTGGTCTATAGGTCACGTATAGGTTTTTTTTTAATTTATGTTATATTTATCTTTTTTAATTTATATAACTTTGTTAATATAAGTTTGTTATTTTTTTTAATTTATATAATTTTTAAGTTTTTTTTTTAAATATATAATTTTTATCTTTTTCAAACTTGGCAGATCCACGAGACGACCAACCGCCCACATCATCAGGTCCTCCATGCGCTCGCTATGACGAGCCTGTCGTCGTGAGTCGGCAACAAGTCCATCAAGCAATGCCTGGGTGGCCCTATTCAGTCTAACAGACTGACGTGTGTGTCGGGGATGCTGTGGTGGCCGGTCGTGAACGGGCTCGACGTGCGGCTGTGGGTGCGGCACACCCTGTAGCTGGTCAGACATAGGCGGGTCCCCCTGTCCCGGCATCAGCGGCAACGGCACCGAGACCCAAACCTGGTCCTGGATGGGCCCTACGAACCGAAGGCCGAGCCCCGGGAATCGGTGCGTGATGCGCATGCTACTCGCCGTGCGTCGGTCTAATCGGACAAGGGGAATAGGCGCTAACATCTCATGCTCGTGATCATGCCACGGTGTAAGAACACGCATGAGATGAGTGATGAAAGCACCGCAATACAAAAGCCCGCGCTTCTGGCGCATATAGGCAAATTCAAATCAAAGCGCTAGGCATGTGGAAAGGGCGCACCGAGTGCCGGTATGGAGGCAATAGAGAAAGAAGAGGTCTCTATCGGTGCACCACTCACGGCTTTTCTGACACGGTGCGATCGACGTCGAGATAAGCCGGTGCAAATATCTATAGAGGGGGTCTCTAATCCCCGATACCTATCTGAAATCAAACCCCAAAAAACAAGGAGGTCCTCCTTGTCCACCTCCGTCACCGCCTCTGTGTAAAGTGGCGTGACCGTCTCAGGCTCGAAATACAAGCCCATCGCAACGGCCCACTGACGGAGGGTCAGATGGTAAACGTGCCCAAAAATACGAAAGGAGACCTGTAGCGGCTCCTCTGCCTGCTCCTCCCCCTCTAGAGGCGCAAGCCCCTCTTCTGAATAGACGAACGTCGAAAGAAACTCGACGACGATCTCTCGGTAGGTCTCCGTGTATGCAAGATCAAACAGACGGTCCCACGGTGTATCCTCGCCGACGATGCCCCTAGCCCACTCCACCTCCAGGACCTCCTGGAGAAGCTCCCAGTCAACCGCCGTCCCCGGCCCCATCCTCACCTCCCGTAGCTTCTGGCATCGGCCAAAAGCGTCCGAGTTAGGAGGAAACTGCAAATACGAGTAGTGCACAAGATCATCTAACTCGACCATATCAATATCATTATCGTGACCCGCCATATCTGAAAATAATATAAATTAAAAATAATTTATTTTTTTAATTTTTTTTAAAATTAATATTAAAATGTTTTTTTATGCAATAATATAAATTTATTTTTTTATATTTAAATATTATTATTTAAATGTTTTTAATATAAATATTAAAAATAATAATGAATTGTTTTTCTTTAAATTTAATTTTAAAAATTAATAATATAATGTTTCAAGAATCTAAATAATATAAATTAATAATAAAATATTTTTTAAATTAAATGTTTTAAGAAAATATTTATTTTTAAAAAAAAAGCTATACGCCACATATAGCCTAAAACGTGGCGTATAGGTTGTTATCGGGGAACCTAAGCCATACGCGGGGTACCCAAGCCATACGCAGGTCTGTTACCGGGCAACCCAAGTCATACGCGGCAACCCCATACCATATGCAGGTCAGTTAACGAGAACTTGAGCCATACGCAACGTATAGACCTATACGTGGCGTATGGTTTCATCTTCTTTCTCAGATGAACTATACGCCACGTATAGGGCTATACGTTGCGTATAGTTCATCAATATCAGTGTATATAAACCTAATTCTACGCAAATTTAATGGCTAATAATCAAAATTAAAGCTATATTATCGATCGGCAGTCTAGATTACGTACCTTTATGAGTAATATGAAGTTTTTGGAGCCGACAATCTCAATCACGCTTGGCTTCGTATATTTTCCCATTAGTTGCAATTATCTTCTTAAACCGTTCGATACGATCGCTGAATATATTTTCCCATTCTGCTGCAAAATCGTTTCGGTGCAAAGTCCAAAGAGCATTCGGTATGGGCATTGGATAATCTCCGTCTAACTTGACGTGGATGAAATAAGCATTGTTAACATGAACGAACGATATGACAAACGACGGTTTTAAATCAAGCTTCCTCCGGAAGACGTCAACCGCATCTAACGGGATTCTGCCACCTGTATTAAAACGAGATATTCAGAACAATTTGGAATTAGAAAAGGCATGATAAATCTTAAAAGGTGGTATTTATGACCTGTAGTTTCGATCTTTGCCAGACGACAAGCACACGGCAACCCACAGCTACTGAAAAGCTGGCAACCACATGATGCATTTTATTTCCGTAAAGTTGATAACTTATACCACTCGTTTTCTAACAAATCTAGAGCTTTATGTGAAACTTTACCGTGTAGGTTATCAAACAATACAATAGTTGCGTGACTGTCCATTTTTTTTATCAGGCTTGTCCCAATCCCATGCTGTAATTATACATACTAATCTGTAACAATTTCATCAACAAACCCAACAAGTCTATCTAGCGAGCTGTTAGCATTCCTAAGATAGCTCTTGAGGAGCGAATGCTGGCTCTCGACTCGGTTCGTTGTACGTTGACCAAAATTGAGATTTCTGTTGGACTAGGCTGATACAAACTTTTCTTTATACGGGTCCAACCAATTTTTGGTCACATAGTCTATAACTTCTGGAAAAATAATATGTATTGATGTCGCCCAGACGGTCTATTAAAATAATAACAAAACCTAACCTAGACTCCTAAGTAATAATAGGAATACCTATGAACTAAACCGCACTGACAGGAAAGTGTACCTATCGAGTGTAGCATAGCTTAATGGTAAACCGAGTTGTCGAACCCTAGAGACACTGTATAACTATACTAGACTCTGACACGGACTAAAGATTGATTTGGTTTGGGGGGTTTACTACACTAAAGATTAACTAATGAATGCAATAAACTAAGATCGACTCAACTAACCAGACAAAGGACAAATGTAATATCAAGAATGGGAAGAATATCACCTAGGTCGGAATCCTACTTGCAAAACACAACTTCTATCGGTTATGGAAACTATAATGGATATGGGTTTCTAAGGATGACAACTAAAGACTTCCTAGTGGATCCCTAATCACTCTCAGGGTGTCACCAACTAAGGAACCTAAAAATGTACTAACTCACCAGATGGTTGGATCACTTCTCAGGTATTTCCAACTATGATAAAGTACCCTAATAGACAGATTACCTCTCAGTCTCTCCGTCCACCAATACACTCGAAGAATGCACGGGGTAATCTCAAGATAATAACTATGACATGAATAGCAACAATCACTAGACACCTAATACCGGCTTCCTCTCAGACAGCTGACACTCGGATTCCTAATGATGAAGACCAAACGACTAATTCTCACCTCTCGGGTATTGAACTAGGAAGAACATTTAATTCTAATCAGTAATCAATCACAATCCCTTGGCTACTACGTCTAGCAAACCACCCTAATCACAAACCCTAAGATCTATGACCAAGATACGTAGATCAAATTGGCAGACAACCACAATCAACGCAAGGAATTGAAATCAAATACAAGATCAGATCTAAACATGCAATAACATCACAATTATCAACTCAAGATCTTTTACAAAATCATAAACCCATTAATTGAATCCAAAAACCGATAAATATCAAAACTTTAACAAGTATTCATCAATTGACCTAGGCAATATCAAAGTTTTAGCCTAGGATCATGCTTAAACAACCAAAAACAGCAGTATAAACAAGATTCATGGTTTCAAACAATCAAATCAAAGATAAAAATTCAAACTTGCAAACCCGAAACGTTTAAACAACGAACCCGGATCTCAAAGCCTTCACCTTTTCACTCTGATTGACTTCCTATACTCCAAAATCGCCCTAATGCTCTCTCTGGACGGCTGAGATACGAACTCTCTCATAATGGCTATCAAAATCTTTTTAAATTAAAATTAGGGTTTTTCTCGAAAAATAGCTCTCTCGCGTACTGCGAAAGAAATGCATGGGTTCCTCGCGTACCGCGAGGAACAAAATAGTCGCGACCCTTCCTTAGATTTCTCGCGTACCGCGAGAGTTGTCCTTCAAGTCTTCGCGTACCGCGAGAGACTGGAAGTTCAACTTTTTCTCTTTTGATCTTCCGACTTCACACTCATGCTCGGTTTCTTCAAGATTTGACTTGTAGCCTTCTCGAGCACCTTTAAATATAACAAATACTCAAATGTACATTAAAACGACTCAAAACGAACACAAAGCTAAGTAAAAACGCACTAAACACTTGGAATAAAGATGTGTGCTTTGCACTACATCAAACATCCCCACACTTAACCTTTTTTCGTCCTCGAAAAAACTGCAAATGGAATCATAACTCAGATCTAACTTAACAAACATCAATTACCAATTAGCAAAATATACTCACGCGTTTAAAAGCAATAATTAGTATTTCTTTCCGATTAAACCAAGCACCAACTTTCAAGCCCCCGTTACGCGTTCTATTTCTAATTTATACAGATATCAATCAATCTATGTGACTCACACTTAAAAGTTACAGCTCTACCTAATCCCGTCTCACGGTCATGTCTAGGCACGGATCAAACCATATAGATTTATCCTACCACGTTAATCTAAAATTTACAGGTTTTTAGAAATCAGATGATCAACGAATGAATGGATGAAATATGAGCATTAGTAAGCAAATTAAACTTCATCTAGAGGCGTTTCAACCAAGTCACTCTCCCGAAAGGTAACACATAGACTACGGTCTAAACAATGAAGCACATAATAATCAACCTAGTGGTGTTTCAATCAGGCTGGAACCCGACGTGTGACACGTAGGCGAAACTTAGATTTCAATCAAATAAGCTCAACAATTACGGACTATGGATGCGGGCGCCACTAAACTCGGATTTACTCTCATAAAAAGAGAGTGGTGTGCCATGAAATTTTAAAAACCTCTAAATTTTAACTTAACGTGGTACCTATCACTCTATGTTGACAGTTTCAGTATTACCGATACTCTAAGATGAATACCCACAAGATATCATGATTTAATTCATTTTATTCCTAAGTAACACTCACAGGATATTTAAGCTATCAAATCGGTTGGGTCTACCAAAACATCACTAATTAGACGCGTTTTCTATTATTTAACCATTTAAACTCAACGAGCAGATCCAGTTGTACTATCATTTTCCAAGTATATACAATTATTTCCAAGGACATTTTTCAAAATTTTTAATTTTTTTTTTGTATTTTTGATTTTTTATAAACAAGACAGACTAACTAAACTAGACACTTACATCCCTACACTTGAAAGACACATTGTCCTCAATGTGAAGCAAGACACAATTAAAAATAAAAAAATGCAAAAATAAAACAAAAACAGGAAGCGATTTAGTTGGTAATGTAGATGCTCTCGAATTGAAAATCCAGCTTCGTTCTACCTCTTATGCACCGTATAGCATTTCGGTCGCGGTTGCACAGACTGCTGTCGGGTTGCCTTTACAAACTTCAAATAAGTGATAATCAACCCTGCCCGAATGGAGATTGAGTACGGGCGGGATGATAAAACCTGCAAAATAAACCTCACAACAAACCCGCAATATTAAACTGACTCAAATTAAAATAAAGACTCACTGACTCACTAATAAAATAAAGACTCAAGATAGATAGCATGCAGAGAAACCTACTCGATGGGTGGCAAACACATAGACATGAATGCCACAGCAAGGTCGGTCAATGGTTACGAACGGTTTCAATTTCCCCATGGTCGTGGTGGTGGAGGGTGATAAAATGGTGTGATAATAGTGGATGAATGATGATGATGATTGATACTGATAATGGAGGATGTGGTGGTGGATGAAACAGTGAATGATATGACGATGATAACAGAATGGATGAAAGTGATGATTATTGATGAATGATGAAATGATGGATGATGATAATAGAGGTGGTGAACGGTGAACGAAACCATGGGAAAACAAGGAAGTAGGGTGACACCAGCAAGGCCCCACGTACCGCGAGAGACCAGGCAGCACTCCTCGCGTACCGTGAGGAGGCATAAATTAAGTCGGCCCTATTTCTATACTTCGCGTACCATGAGGAACAGGGGACAACACTCTCGCATACCGCGAGGACCATCTGGTGACAGAAAGTTTTGAGGGTTTTTATACTTAACCAAATTTTCACACCCCAAAATTTTCTTTACCCAAATTCCTTAAAACGCATTCCAATGATAAAAACCAATGTAAAACATACCTGGAACTTCATTCCCGATGATTTTCCTCGCCGAATCAAGCACGAATCCCTGCAAAACATGACACAAACAAAAACACATATCGAAAAACACACAAATAGACACGGACTCAAACCAAGTAGTGCACACAGACTCTACATCCCGGGCACTTGCCCGAGACTCACGCAAGCATATCAGGAGGCTTCTCCTTAATCCTAACCGGTACCCGCCTTCATCCTTCACGGCCTACCGGTTCTCCACAATCTCAGCACACTTCTACTCCTATCAAACACTGAACCTCTAGCACTTAGATCTTTCCACCATAACTTAAACCTACCAGGTCCGAAGATAACACGGTTCAAATATCCTATCAAGTTATCACTTATAAACATCCCCACATTCTCCTCAAACTAGATGAATCTATCAAAGCACGGTTTCTCTCATGGGGCGGCCTAGATTTAGGGGATGACTCGGCTGCTATCCCCTCAGTATGAACAATAGAAAAGGTCAAAGGCTCAATGTGTGGTATCATTAAAGGTGTGGCCTCTAATCTCTCATCCAGATCCTCAACAACCTCCAGAGGTGCCTCACAAACTATCTGCTCCACTTGTGCTAATATCTCACTCAGATTGTAATCATCATCGTCAGCACTTAGGAACGAGGACCCTAGCAACTTCCTCTTAAACTCCTCTAACCAATCCGGAGGCTCCTCTATCATTCCTATATCTAAATCATCCTTTATTGGATTAGAGTCCCGATAATCATCCATAGAGGCATCAAGCATACACACGGAGTGGCTATGCTTGCCAACATCCTCCACGGAGTTTTTAGCATCGAATGTAACAAACTCATCCCTCACACGAAGTGTGAGTTTCCCGTCAAAGACATCAATCATTGCCTTGGCGGTACATAGGAACGGGTTTCCTAGGATGAGTGGGACTCTATCATCCACTTCCATATCCAGAATAAAAAAATCCACGGGGAATACAAACTTGCCTACTTTAACCAGAAGATTCTCCACAACTCCCCATGGATACTTGACTAAGCGGTTAGCCAAGGAAATGCTCATGCGCGTAGGCTGCGGTTCATCTAGGTCTAGCTGCTTATAGACAGAATATGGAATCAGATTGATGCTAGCACCTAAGTCGGCCAACGCGTGGTTCAACGGTAAACTGCCTAGTAGACACGGTATCGTGAAACGACCCGAATCCGGAAGCTTCTCAGGCAACTGGTTCTGAACCACCGCAGAACATTTCTCACTAAGTGAGACTTTAGAGATCCCCTCCAGCTTCTTCATGTTGGAAAGAAGATATTTGAGGAACTTGCCATACTTAGACATATGCTGGAGGACCTCTATGAATGGGAGATTGACCTTGAGTTGTTTAAATATCAAGGAAGGTACCGTATTCCCTAGCGTTCTTATATGGCAGGACGCGCACTGGGTAAGGAATACGACTCAAGTCAACCCCGGGGGACTTCATCTCCACCCCCTTCTTCTTCTCCACTGCCCTCTCGGCAGGATTCTCCATCTCTATCTCTTCATCCACCGGCTCTTCTTCTTCTACCACCGGTGGGCTCTCCCTTTCTTCGGCCATCTTAGCATCGATTGCAGCAAATCGAGCTCTCCAATCTACCTTCTTCACTTCCTCTACTGAAGGTATGCCATACTCAATTGAGTGGGAGTCATCCTCTACAACCTCTTTCTTCTCCATACTCCTAACTGACATGGCCATCACTGAAGCATTGGAGCTTGAAGATAGACCTCCCTGTCGATCTTTCAAGCTCTGAGTGATGTCTCCTACCGTGCGTTGCAGATCCTGGAATGCCGACTGTTGATTCTTCAAGAGAGTGTCATGGCTATCCAATCTCTGCCTAGCATCCCTGTCATTTTGCACTAACTGAGTAAGCAATTGTGTCTGATTCTCTATCATCTCTTCGATCTTCTTTGTGTCGACACAGCTTCCCGAGCTTGCTCCTCCTTCAGCTCCTCCATACTGATATTGGCGGGCATTAAACCCAGATGGGTTGTTAACAGATCTCCATCTCGAGCTAAATGAATTGTAGTTGTTGTACCCTCGGTTCTGGTTGCATGCAAAACTCACATGCTCCTTATTATTTATGGGGCAATCTCGGGTGTCGTGGCCTCCCCTGCACACTTGACACCGTTGAGCACTAAGCTTCAGCTCCTTAATCTCGTTAGCCATTGAGGCGAGTGCAACATCCACGCTAGTCTCAGGAGTGACCTGATGCACACCTCTAGGAGAAGAGGCGGGTGCTCTAACAGTAGGAATGGAATTCCTAACAGAATGTGGATGCTGCTGTTCGGCTTGAGCGAAGCTCTCGAACATTTCTTTGCACTCATCAGTCTCGAGTCTCTCCATGATATGGCCTCCCGTAGCTGTATTGAACATTTGCTGCTTCTCGAAGGTGAGGCCATTATATAACTTCTCCACCAGCGCCCAGTCGGAAAGACCGTGCTAAGGACATCAGCTCAACGACGCGTTGAACCGCTCCTAGGCAATGTGATAGGGCTCGTCGGGATCCATCGGAAAGGAGTGGATCTGATCCCTAAGGCGAGCGGCCTTGGAAGGTGGATAATACTTCTTGAAGAACTTGGCTTCAAGATCCTCCCATGTGGTGATAGAATTGTCTAGGAAAGTGTCGAGCCAAGTAGATTCACGACCAGACAGGGAGAATGGGAAGAGACGCAAGTAGATAACGTCCTTAGACACACCCGTGATATTGAATGTATCACATATCCGCACAAAGCGGGACAAATGTCTGGGTGCATCCTCATCCTCGAGGCCATGGAATTGAGTAGCATGAGTGATCGTACTCATGACAAGTGATGGGATCTGCCATGTATTGGTGTTCGGAATAGTGGGGCGGGTGATCGAAGATCTAGCGCCCGTGACCCCATCACTGGCCCTCTGGTGTACTGTACGCCTCGCTGGTGGGTCAGCATCGCCCATTTGTGGAAAGGGGATTGGGCTAGTAGGACGTACCTGGGTACTGCACAATGCTTTCAAATGCTCCCGGAAGTCGCGGGTGCGCTCGTGTAGCTCTCGCTCGGGCTCTAGGAAAGTTGAATAAGGTGGTGATCCCTACGAGCGAGTATGATGCATAAACAGAAAGACTCCAGAAGGAAACAGAACAAAGACTCAAACACACAAAGAAAGACTCGATTCTAAATTAGAAACTCAGATAAGACTCACTAGTAGCACAGAAGACAAGTAGCACACAAGACTCAAAAGAAAACAAACCAAACCAAAAAGCACTAAAAGAACTAGTCAAATCTAATATTGCTATTGCCAAGTGTCCCCGACAACTGCGCCAAAAACTTGTTGTCGCCCAAACGTCTATTAAATAAATAACAAAACCTAACCTAGACTCCTAAGTAATAATAGGAATACCTATGAACTAAACCGCACTGACAGGCAAGTGTATCTATCGAGTGTAGCACAGCTTAATGGTAAACCGAGTTATCGAACCCTAGAGACACTGTATAACTATACTAGACTCTGACACGGACTAAAGATTGATTTGGTTTGGGGGGTTTACTACACTAAAGATTAACTAATGAATGTAATAAAATAAGATTGACTCAACTAACCAGACAAAGGTAATATCAAGAATGGGAAGAATATCACCTAGGTCGTAATCCTACTTGCAAAGAACAACTTCTATCGGTTATGGAAACTATAGTGGATCTGGGTTTCTAAGGAAGACAACTAAAGACTACCTAGTGGATCCCTAATCATTCACATGGTGTCACCAACTAAGGAACCTAAAGATGTACTAACTCACCAGATGGTTGGATCACTTCTCAGGTATTTCCAACTATGATAAAGTACCCAAATAGACAGATTACCTCTCAGTCTCTCCGTCCACCAATACACTCAAAGAATGCACGGGGTAATCTCAAGATAATAACTATGAAACGAATAGCAACAATCACTAGACACTTAATACCGGCTTCCTCTCAGACAGCTGACACTCGGATTCCTAATGATGAAGACCAAACGACTAATTCTCACCTCTCGGGTATTGAACTAGGAAGAACATTTAATTCTAATCAGTAATCAATCACAATCCCTTGGCTACTACGTCTAGCAAACCACTCTAATCACAAACCCTAAGATCTATGACCAAGATACGTAGATCAAATTGGCAGACAACCACAATCAACGCAAGGAATTGAAATCAAATACAAGATCAGATCTAAACATGCAATAACATCACAATTATCAACTCAAGATCTTTTACAAAATCATAAACCCATTAATTGAATCCAAAAACCGATAAATATCAAAACTTTAACAAGTATTCATCAATTGACCTAGGCAATATCAAAGTTTTAGCCTAGGATCATGCTTAAACAACCAAAAACAGCAGTATAAACAAGATTCATGGTTTCAAACAATCAAATCAAAGATAAAAATTCAAACTTGCAAACCCGAAACGTTTAAACAACGAACCCGGATCTCAAAGCCTTCACCTTTTCACTCCGATTGACTTCCTATACTCCAAAATCGCCCTAATGCTCTCTCTGGATGGCTGAGATACGAACTCTCTCATAATGGCTATCAAAATCTTTTTAAATTAAAATTAGGGTTTTTCTCGAAAAATAGCTCTCTCGCGTACCGCAAAAGAAATGCATGGGTTCCTCGCGTACCGCGAGGAACAAAATAGTCGCGGCCCTTCCTGAGCTTTCTCGCGTACCGCGAGAGTTGTCCTTCTGGTCTTCGCGTACCGCGAGAGACTGGAATTTCAACTTTTTCTCTTTTGATCTTCCGACTTCACTCTCATGCTTGGTTTCTTCATGATTTGACTTGTAATATTCTCGAGCACCTACAAATATAACAAAGTCTCAAATGTACATTAAAACGACTCAAAACGAACACAGAGCTAAGTAAAAACGCAATAAACACTAGGAATAAAGATGTGTGCTTTGCACTACATCATGTATAATGTAAACAATTAATATTTTAAATTATAAACAATATGTATAAGGTAAAAATAAAAACTTACTTCCTCGTACAGCTGAATACAGTCGTTCGTAGAGTCGGTTGAAGTTGTACTGGTATACATCTGGCGTGGGAGACTTACACAATACCGACCATGAATACTTGAATTTTGCCCAATCCTCGTCTGTAAACGATGCCTTGCAATGTTTTGAGATATTCTCATGTATGTGCCACCTGCATAGGTACTTGGAAGTGTCTAGGAATATTTTATCACACGCGTTCATAAGAGCTTTATCTCTGTCTGTTACTATCACACGCGGCTCCATACACTTTTGCAACATACCTTTGATTTGTTGTGGCACCCAGATGAAGTTTTCCTCCCGTTCTTTAGATATAAATGCATGTGCGACGCAGAACGACTGGAGTGTGGAGGTCACACCGACAACTTAGACAAATGGAAGTCTATACGTGTTTGTTTTGTACGTCGCGTCGATCATCAACACGTGTGGGAACGCACGCCACATCTCGTACGATTTTGGATGAACAAAGAATACCTCCTCCACGACATTTGTAGCGGGATCCTCCCGAGTATAGTAGACGTACTCTCTAGAAGAAAGCAGGTGCTCCAGAATATGCATTGAAGTTTCACCGACTCTCGTTTCGTTCTTTATCTTTTGTATCGCATTATAAATGTCCTTTTTAATACACCTACTTTATGGTTTTTGCTCCCTTATGGTTGCCAGAATATTACGTGGCAGCATGTTTTACGAATACAGCTTCGCCCCCTAAAGTTGTTACGACTGAGACAGTTTCCTGGCAAACACGTGCGCCTCAAGATGTAGACTAGGATCGTGGATATGACTCCCATCTTTCACCGTTAACTTCCAATAACCAGTATTTTCGTCGTAGACTCCTTCCAATTTAAAGGGACAACCTATTTTCTTGCTATCGGCACGTCTAATCATAGCCGTAGACGTACGTTCGCCGTGTAGGTCACACCCAAGCCACACCTTGATAACCGGTGCCGACGGGTCGTCGCCTTTTCTCCAAGATCGTCGGGTGACAATGACGTAACCATTATCACGTCCTCTACGGACAACCCAATCCACCAAGTGTTCACGAGATTGAAAATTCTGCAACAACGGTACAGTAACAGTTAATAAACAACAAACTAATTGTAGGTATATATATGAAGTAATGTTATACCTGGTCAGTTTTATACGACACGGTTGCATGAGTTTGTTCCTCGTTTTCGGACTTGTTAGCCGGTTTGTTCGCCGCGTATACGAAGTCGTCGGTTTGTTGTGTCGGGTAAGATAATTCACCCGCGTATACGAAGTCGTCAGTGTGTTGCGTCAGGTAAGATTGTTCACCCGCGTATGCGAAGTCTTCGGTGTGTTGTGTCGGGTAAGATTGTTCACCCGCGTATACAAAGTCGTCGGTGTGTTGTGTCGGGTAAGACTGTTCACCCGCGTATACGAAGTCGTTGGTGTGTTGTGTCGGGTAAGAGACTTCACCGTATACGAAGTCGTCTGTGGGTTGTGTTTGGTAAGAGGGTTCACCGTATAGGAACTCGGGATTGCTTAGTGGCTCGTTCAAATCTGGAAGCCTTACCCGTTGATTAGAATAAACGTCGGACGAAACCTCCTCCTGGTTCACACCTTGACCGCCAGAACTTTACGGGTTGTTTTCCAACGACTCGTTAGAATATACCTAAAAACCGTAGTTACCATCCCGCCACCAAGACATGGCTATAATTTATTTAATAAATTGTTTGATTAATTTTTGAAGGATACGCTCATATTAGAATTGTGCATGCTTAAATACACAAAATTTGTCCCCTATACGCATCGTATAGGCCTATACGATGCGTATAGGATCCTGATCAAACCGACAACATCGTATGGCTCAATACGATGCGTATAAGGATTCGAATGACCAGGTAGTACGATGTTGTCTAACATGGGAATTTGTGGGGCAATACGCATCGTATTGCTCTATACGATGCGTATAGAGCCCGGTCCGGATAGCATTTTCCGGTGTCTTGTTAGTAGTCCCCAAAAATAAAGACATAAATTGTTCAATGCAGGAAGTATACAAAAAAGCATTTCTTGTAATGCAGGTACAATGTAGAGGGTATCCAAAAAGAAACAAATTGATTCAAATTCATCTGACATCAACATGTTGACATATGCAGCATGTTTATATTCTGAAGACATGTTTCACTACCAATACATACATCTGAATACAAATAATGATTTAAATTCATCTGGCATTAGGGGTGTTCATTATTCGATTAGCACTCGAATAACCCGAAATTCGATTCGAATCAAATTGAAATTTCGGGTTATTCGAATCGAATAATTATTCGATTCGAATAAATAAGTCGAATTCGAATATGAATATCTGTTATTCGAACCTATTCGGATAACCCGAATAACACACACACACATATATATATATATATATATATATTATTTATATAAGCATTGGGTTTGTAACTTATTTAATTGCTTTTGGCTTGTCTTACAAAGGCCAAATCAAAAAAAGAAAAACATAATCCCTAATTCTCTATCACTTATAATCCATCGAGCGATTTAAGTATTCAACTCATCCAAAATCTGACATTCATACGTCTTAACCTAGAACTCGACAGTTGTAAAACTCTTTATGTTGATTTTGTAATTATGTATGTGTTAGATTGTTAAAAGTTTAGTAAAATAGTGATTTAGTTTTTTTGTAATATTTTTTTTTCTTATTCGAATAAGTCGAATAAACCCGAATTCGACTCAAATTCGAATAAGCTTATTCGAATCGGTTTATTCGAATATTAGGTGAATTCGAATCGAATTCGAATACAGTTTTCAAAACTTCAAATTCGAATAACCCGATTCGAATAACTCAAAATTCGACTTATTCAACTCGATGAACACCCCTATCCGGCATAACCATCATGTTTGAATACAAATCCTATTCTAATAAAAACTAAATTTTGGGACATTTGTCACCATCATATTCCTCCTCATAAACCTTTTCCCGCCCAAACTCTTTTTACCCGTATGATAAAACATGCAGATCCTCTGCCCATCTGATGACCCATTTGTAATTAGATCACAAAACCCTAATTTCCATCGTTACACTTAGGTAGCGTTTGGTACGCATGAATGAGAGGTGAAATGAAATGGACGATTACGAGGGAATGAAAAAAAATGGTGTTTGGTTAGACGATGGAATGGAATCACTCATTTCACAAGGAATGTCATTCCCTTTAAATCCTCAAATTCATTCCATCCACACCCCTTGTTTTTTTCATTACATCCCCTCTTTCACCATTCATCACCAACACACCCTCCTACCACCACCACCAACCACCACCCACCACCACCAACCAACACCCACCACCACCTCCACCACCCACCACCACCATCGTCGTCGCCGCCGCCACCACCCACCGCCATCTCTCGCCGCCACCACCACCGCCACCCACAACCACACCACCGCCGCCACCACCCACCACCACCTCCCACCACCGCCACCGTCACCACCACCCACTGCCACCTCCCACCACCACCACCACCACTGTCGCCTCCTCCACCACCCACCACCACCACCTCCTACCGCCGCCACCGCCACCCCCCACCCACAACCACCCACCACTGGCGCCATCACCCACCACCACCCAATACCGCCACCGCCACCCGCCACCGATTTTAATCCTTCGTCTTTTCTAGCCTACAAACGAAATAAAGTAATGATTTATTCCATTCCCTCATGGTAACCAAACAAGACAATGGAATGGAATGATCCATTTCATTCCTTTATCCATTTCATTACCTCGTTCATTCCATTCCCTCATCAATTCCATTACCCGCATACCAAACAGACCCTTACATTGTCGTTCTTATTCTATCCTTTCAAACGATCGTTTTTTCTTCAATGTCGTAGATCCAGGATTTATTCTTCATTTGATTTCAACAGGTGTCTTCAATCGTTCAAGCGGGGCGGCGGCAGAGGAGGGCATGGTGGTAGGGGCGGTGGAATGAAGGGTGGAAGTAATGTTATTGTTGAACCACATATGCACCAGGAAGATGGTTCCTTGAGAGGCTGTGTATAATGAGAAGAGGATCTCTGTGCAGGTACACGTTAATTGAAATTCAAATTCAATTTTAATGTGATAATTTGAATGATTTTGTTACGTGAGTTCAAAATTTGATTTGTAATTAGAATGAAGATGGAACAAAGGTTGAGTGCAGAGTATGGAACCCATTGAAAAGATTAATGTAATTTTGTTGATTTCTTTTACTGATGAGTTTAGGTTTTGGGGATTAAAGCTAAGCTATTTGAAGAATTGACATGCTCTCGGTGTGATATACTCTAAATTGGTGTTATTGATTGTTTTTGCTTGTGCTGTGGGTTTGCCCTTTCTTATTTGACTTGACCTAATTCACGAATGATCAGTTCATTCCTTAAGTGTTACTAAAATCCTTAAGAATCTCTATTATGTTTTTTGGGGATGAATTTAACAATAAACTTTTGATTATACATTATGATATCTCTACTGCAAGAGCATGAAATTTGACTTATGCTGGTTATATTCCTATATGATAATCACAGGTTCCTCAAATAGCGAGCCAATATGATGTACACATCCAATGAGATTTGCTGTGGTGGCAGTTGCTAAAATGGTGGCTAATGCTTGAAACTGTGTGATAGGGGAGGAGGTTGGATATCACATAGGTCACTCTAGGGTTATGTCTGCCAGGTACTTACGTTATCATATAATTAACTGACCTTCAGTTTCATCTAACATCCTTTTGTAATCTATCGATTACCAAGTTTGAGAAATTAAGCAAAAAACACTACCATATCAGCCAACAATATTGGGTTATAGTTTGCTTCTAGAAGTTTACCAAGAAAAGTTGTTGACCATAGTTTTCTTTTGTTGAGCAGTGAGCAAAGAAAGAAGTTCATGATTTTCATGTTGATTGTAGAGTTAGTTGTACATAAATATTCTTACACAATGGTTTTTCCATCAGCAGATTATGTGCTGATTGATTTTTATAACCATTAAATCTTCATTATCTAATGTTGCAGCTCTAAGATCATCTTCAAAACTTTGATTATGCCATGGCCCATGGGCAAGTTTAAACACAGATAACGAATTTTCTCTTTAGCTAACATTTTAACGTTAACCTGTTTACCGTTTTAGCAGTATAATGTATCTCAAAGTGACCCATTTGAAAAAAAATGGGTTGAAATTTAGTTTTAGCTACAAAATATGATGTCACAGTTTATATGATACTCCCTGATAGATCGCAACATTTCTTTTTTTAGAATGTCCTTTGAAAATATTAAATTCTCTTTCATAGAGATTTTCCAAGTTAAATCTTTATATATACATATGGCGTTGCATGATTGCATCTAAAATTAAACTGATTGACAACATAAAACATATAGGTGTTCAAAGTTCAAACCCATACCAATCAATTATATTATTCACATAGTTTGCTCTCTGCGGCCCTAAACAAATGCAAGTTTGAATAGACATAGTTTACTAAAGTAAGTTGTGAATATTGACCAGGTAAGAAATGATTTATCCATATTGACCAGGTAAGAAATGATTTATCCATATTATTATTTTTTATCAACTCAAAAGTTACCTTCATGTTATGCATAATAAACATTGATGATAAGTGATATAGACATTTAGTTCTTGTCATAGGTTGGATGAAAATCAGAGGCCAACGGTATAGCAAAAGCTGGAGCAAAGATGGTGATGGTTGTTTCTTGTGCAAAGGTTAGTTTCTTTTAGCAAATTTCATTTCACTCTCCACGATTATATTCTTCGTTGATAACTGGATCATAATTTATATTTGCAGGCACTCAAACTGAATGGGGAATCGTTACTGGATCGTCCAGTGAATGGGTAGGTTTGGTGGCAGAGATGGTGGTGGACGTGGTGGCAGGTTTAGTGGTATTATGATTACATAATCGTGGTAACTGCTCTTAACCATCGGTTCAGGCTTCTTTTAGTATGACATAGGTTACTTTTCTTTGCATTAAGATATTTATTAATATAATCTTAACTTTTTGCCCCGTATAATACACGGGTTTAAAGCTAGTAATTAAATAAACACTACAGAAACTGGGACAATGTGTTCTATAAAAAATGGCAGGTATTGAACCAACATTCTAATTTTGTAATGATCCAGCAGAAAAATTAAAAACCAAAAAAAATATTAAAAGAAAATTTATGTTATCTTTTTCTTTCAAACGAAAGGCAAAAATACTTTGAATCACCCCTTGAATGTGAAAAACCCCAAATTATAATGAAGAATCGGTTTCAGTAATAAACTTATTAACAAAATATTATGTAAATAATCCGTCAAAGTGCATTGATAGAACAACAGTAATGGATTCTGCAAATTAGAATTTTAAGAAAAAACCGATGATACCTGTTATATTCTGAAGAAAGGGATTGCAACCCTAGATGATGAATACGGTATTGAAATTGAAGCAAAGTGGGATTAAGTTTATAAACAGTGGTGCATGTGCAGCTAATCTTGTGTGATTTCTCCATCTTACAAACCATGAACGATGCCGACAGAAGGAAAGAAATCGACATGAGAGAAAATCTTCAAAGGTGATTGAGTGGAAATTGATATCATATGTTAATGGAGACACTCGTTTCCTAAATTAAGCGTAGAATTAGGAAAAATTGAAAAGTAATCGAATATTGAGAGGAAATCACGATGTCGAATGATTTCATGAAAGGAGGATTTTGACTAATTCAATGAGTTGATAAAATACCTAAAATAAAACCTTGAATATTGGGGGTGAGTTTAGGCGGGAAATGTAGTTCAAGGATTGTTGTGGTGATGTCGATGATTGACTGATTGAAAAGCATCTGAAACAACATTGAAAACTCAAAAAGAACGTACAATTAGAGGTGCACAAACCGGGTTTTTTGAACCGAACCGGTTCCAAACCGGCCCAAACCGGTTTGCGTTGACCAAGCCTTAAACCGGTTTTGACTAAACCGGTTCGGGTTAAAACCGGTTTTTAACATATAGAATCCCGAACCTGTTGAACCGGTTCAGTTCGGTTCTGGACCGGTTCAGGTTGATGAACCGGTTTTATAAAAAAAAATTTTAAAAATAAATATTTAACAAATAAAAACATAAAGTTCAACGTTTATTCATACTGTAGGGGTTCGTAAATCACAAAACATTACAAAATTAAACATTATAATTCGACAAAAAGAAAAATATATTTTTTTTTGAGTTTTTTTGTTTAATTTTCGCCGTCATTCTCGGAGTTACTAGTCGATCCTCTTAGTCTATAATCTTCGGCGAGTTCTTCATTTGTAAGTGGGCTCGCCAATCCTTGGTTGACCTCAGATTCGTGTATGAATTCTTCAACTTCAATTTCGTCTTCAAGCGAACTCCTATCTTGTCTCCTATCTACCGCATCCAAATGGTCTTTCAAGCAAATGCACATTTCCATTGCCGCGGGAGTGAGTCTAGTTCTTCGAATAGATAAAACCCTGCCACTAAGAGAAAAAACGGATTCCGAAGCTACCGTGGAAGCTTGGACGGTTAGTAAACTTTGAATTTTACGACGCGGTTTTGAGGAAACTTCGAGCAATTCGGTTATATTTTCAAGAATGTCCCAACTCGTAGACGGAAAACTTTGAATTTTACGACGCGGTTTTGAGGAAAGCATATCATGAAAAATTGATAAAGTATCTTTTTGTCGTATAGCACTATGAAACATTTTATAAGTTGAATTCCATCTTGTTGGGAGGTCCCAATTGGGACCTAAGCAAATCAAACCCGTATCGTTACATAATCTAATATATTCATGGTATTTTTTTTTACTACTACTAAAAACGTCTTTAAGGATGACTCGAAATGCATTACTTAATTCAATAACGGGTTCAACCGCAAGCCCGTCTTGCACGGCTAAGTTGATGATGTGTGCAATACATCGACTATGAAAAAAAGCGCCGTTGCAAATCGGATTATATTTTAATATTAATTTTTGAACCGCATTTGTATTATTTGAGGCATTATCAAAAGATATTGAAAATAATTTTTTTGTAATTTAAAATCGGTTATCACACCATCTAAAATGTGAAATAAATTTTGACCCGTGTGAGGATATTCAAACATCTCAAACGCGATTGTACGTTTCATCATTTGCCACGTATTGGGATCAACCCAATGAGCGGTAACGCAAATATATGAGTCGGGAATACCATGTGGAGCCGACCAAACGTCGATGGTTAAGTTCACACCGGTTTCCAATTTTTCAAAACCTAAAATTAATTCTTTTTTTGCTTTTTTCCACAATTTTAGACAATCACGTCTAAGAGTACTACGACTTACTTGATGATAACGTGGTTGAAGGGCTTCTTGAATCATCCTCGTCACGAGCGGGTTGTCGAAGTGGTTGAACGCCAAACCTCTTTGAATAACTAACTTCGTCATTCAATCTCGAACAATATTTGGATCGAAGTTTCAAATTCCACCCTCGCTTGTCATAGATGCTTGACCCTCACCCGGAATATTCTTCAAACTCGGGCACGATTTTTCCAAATGAGTTTTTAGAGTAGAATTTGATTCCTTTTTAAAAAAACCACCACAATTTTTGCAACGAGCACGTTCCAACCCGTTAGACAACTCACATAGATCGTAGTTTGACCAAATTGCGGGGTTCCTCGTTGTTGGTATGATTTTCACAACGCTAACTTCGTTAGAGGAAACACCAAAACTTGAATCTGCTATAGCGTTTTTTTGAGAGTTTTTTTGAGCGTTTTTTGAGCGTTTTCGAGCGTTTTTTTATAAACGAGAGTGTAGAGAGCGGGTTTGAGAAGTGTGATTTAACCAAAACACCCACTACCTATTTATAATGTGTTTGTGTGTTAAAATGGGTGAAAAAAAACGGTCAAAAAAGGGGTCTAACGGTCAAAAACGGCTATATAGCCGTTATCCCAACGATTATTTTTTGAAAATTAACGTTAAACCGGTTTAAACCGGTTTGGCAAACCGGTTCCTCAAACCGGTTAAAAAAAACCGGTCTTAAATTATATCCATGTAAACCGGTTCAAACCAGTTTGAAACCGGTTCCACCAAAACCGGTTTTAAATCGGGTCGGGTTTCGGTTTGAAACCGGCTCAACTATTCCAAACCGGTTTTTTTGGCCACCTCTACGTACAATACAATCATGAGATTTACAGTTGTTATGTTGCAATATATATGTGATAATGAAAATCTTCAATTGATTTCAAAGAAAATGATACAACACAGAATTATCTCCTGTAATTGAGGAGATTGCTATAACAATATTTGACTATTTTAATGTTCCTATAAATATGCACATTTGACTTGACTTAGTTAGGACAACTAGTTTATAGTATTACCCCCCTTCAAGTGAATAGGTGGATGACCAACACGTAGCATGACACTAAAACGTTCGAATTAAGGTCTTGGAAGGCTTCTAGTAAAAATGTCAGTCACCTGAAGCTTGGTTGGTACAAATTTTGTATATAATCAACCAGATGAAACAAGTTATCAGAAAAAGTGATAGTCAATATCAATGTGTTTTGCCTTTTTGTGGGACACATTATTTTGGCTAAGAAATAGAGCACTTCTATTGTCACACAGGAGAGTGGGCCGATCTGGTGGTAAGGCATAAAGCTCCCTTAGGAGATGAGTTAGCCATATGATTTCTGCAGTAGTGTTTGCCATTGCCCGATACTCCGACTCACAACTCGATCTTGAAACGGTCGGTTGCTTTTTAGCGTTTGATATGTCTTAAATTATACATGTTTTGCATTCATAATAATTCACATATTATGGTACTAATTGATTAATAACCTTGCATTTGA